>JANJGN010000504.1:0-412500 GCA_026770705.1 Isurus oxyrinchus | reverse complement strand
AACCCTAACCCCCTAACCCTAACCCTAACCCCCTAACCCTAACCCTAACCCTAACCCCCTAACCCTAACCCTAACCCTAACCCTAACCCCCTAACCCTAACCCTAACCCCCTAACCCTAACCCTAACCCCCTAACCCTAACCCCCTATCCCTAACCCTAACCCTAACCCTAACCCCCTAACCCTAACCCTAACCCCCTAACCCTAACCCTAACCCCCTAACCCTAACCCTAACCCCCTAACCCTAACCCTAACACCCAAACCCTAACCCTAACCCCCAACCCGAACCCTAACCTCTTAACACTAACCCTAACCCCCTAACCCTAACCCCTTAACCCTAACGCCCTAACCCTAACCCTAATCCTAACCCTAACCCCCGAAACCTAACCCCCTCACCCTAAACCTAACACTACGCCCCTAACCATAAACCTAACCCTAACCCCCTAACCCTAAGCCCCTAACCCTAACCTTAACCCACTAACACTAACCCTAATCCCCTAACCCTAACAGTAACCCCCTAACCCTAACCCTAACCCCCAAACCCTAACCCCCTAACCCTAACCCCCTAAACCTAACCCTAACGTCCTAACCCTAACCCACTAACCCTAACCCTAACCCAAACCCCCGAAACCCTAACCCTAATCCTAACCACCTGACCCTAACCCCCAACCCTAACCCTAACCACTTAACACTAACCCTAACCCCCTAACCCTAATCCCATAACCCTAAACCCCTAACCCTAACCCTAAGCCCAACACAGTAATCCTAACCCTAAACCCCTCACCCTAACCCTAACGCTAACCCCCAAACCATAAACCTAACCCTAACCCCTAGCCCTAATCCCCTAAACCTAACCTTAACCCACTAACCCTAACCCTAACTCCCTACCCTAACAGTAACCCCCTAACCCTAACCCTAACCCCCAAACCCTAACCCTAACCCCCTAACCCTAACCCTAACGTCCTAACCCTAACCCACTAACCCTAACCCTAACCCAAACCCCCGAAACCCTAACCCTAATCCTAACCACCTGACCCTACCCCTAAACCTTACACCCAAACCCTAACCCTAACCCCCTAACCCTAACCCCCTAACCCTAACCCTAGCCCCTAACCCTAACCCTAACGCCCTAACCCTAACCCCCTGACCCTAACCCTAACCCTAACCCCGCAAACCTAAACCTAACCCCTAACTCTAACTCCCTAACCCTAACCTCAACCCACTAACCCTTACCCTAAAGCTTACCCTCTAATGCTAACCCTAACCCTAACCCCCTAAACCTAACCCTAACGGAAACCTCCGAACCCTAACCCTAACCCCCTAACCCTAACCCTAACCCACTAACCCTAACCCCCTAACACTAACCCTAATCCCCCAACCCTAATGCCCTAACCCTAAACCTAACTCCCTAACCCTAACCCAAACGCACTAACCCTAACCTTAACACTAAACCCCTAACCCTTACACTAACACTAACCCTAATCATAACCCCTAACCCTAACCCCCTAACCCTAACCCCCTAACCCTAACCCTAACACTAAACCCCTAACCCTAACCCTAAACCTCTAACTCTAATCCTAACCCTAACCCCCTAACCCGAACCCTATCCTCCTCACCCTAACCCCCTAACCCTAGCCCTAACGCTAAGCCTAACCCCCTAAGCCTAACACTAACACTAACCCCCTAACCCTAACCCTAAACCCCTAAACCTAACCCTAACCCCTTAACCCTAACCCGACCCCCCTTAACGCTAACCCTAACCCCTAACCCTAACCCCCTAACACTAACCCGAACCCCCTAACACTACCCCTAACCCTAACCACCTAACCCTAACACCCTAGCCCTAACCACCTAGCCCTAACCCCTAACCCTAACCCTAACCCACTAACCCTAACCCCCTAACACTAACCCTTACCCCCCAACCCAAACCCTAACCCCCTGCCCTAACTATAACCCTAAACCTAACCCCCTAAACCTAAGCCTATCCCCCTAACCCTAACCCTAAAACCCTAACCCTAACACTAACCCCCTAACCCTAACACTGACTCCCTAACACTAACCCCCTAACCCTAAACCTAACCCCCTAACCCTAACCCTAACACCCTAACCCTAACACTAACCCCCTAACCCTAACACTGACTCCCTAACACTAACCCCCTAACCCTAAACCTAACCCCCTAACCCTAACCCTAACCCCCTAACCCTAACCCCCTATCCCTAATGCTCTAACCCAAACCTGAAACCCATAACCCTAACCAACTAACCCTAACCCGAACCCCCTAAACTTAATCCTAACCCTAACCCCCTAACCCAAACCCCCTAACCCTAACCCCCTGAAACTAAACCTATCCCCCTAAACCTAACCCTATCCTTAACCCCCTAACCCTAACCCAAACCACCTAACCCTAACCCCCTAACCCTAACCCTAACTCTAACCCGCTAACACTAACCCTAACCCACTAACCCTAAACTTAACCCTAAACCCCTAACCCTAACCCCCCAACCCTAACCTAACCCCCAACCCTAATCCTAACCCCCTAACCCTAACCCTAACGCACTAACCCTAACCCTAACACCCTAACCCAAACCCTAACCCCCTACCCTAACCCTAACCCCCTAACCCTAACCCTAACCCCCTAAATCTAACCCTAACCCTAACCCCCTAACCCTAACCCCAACCCCCTAACCCACTAACCCTAACCCCCTAACACTAACTCTAACCCCCTAACCCTAATCCTAACCCCCTAACCCTAACCCCCTAACCCTAACCTCCTAACCCTAACCCTAAGCCCCAATTCTACCCATAACACTAACCCCCTAACACTAACCCAGCCCCCTTACCCTAATCCCTAACCCTAACCCCCTAACCCTAACCCCCTAGCCCTAACCCCCTTACACTAAGCCACTAACCCTAACCCCCTAACCCTCACCCCCTAACCCTCACCCCCTAACCCAAACCCCTAACCCCTACCCCAAACCTAACCCCTAACCGTGACAACTAACCCTAACCTCTAACCCCAACCCTAATCCCTAACCCCTAACCCTAAACCCAACCCCTAACCCCTAACACTTACCCCTATCCCCTAACCCTAGCCCTAGGCCTAACTCTAACCCTAATGCCCTAACCCAAGCCTTAACCCTAGCCCTAACCCTAATCCTAGCCCTAAGCCTAACCCCTAACCCTTACCCTCACACTAACCCTCACCATAACCCTCACACTAACCCTAAACCTAACCCTCACCCTAACCCTCACCCTCACCATCCCCCTCACCATCCCCCTAACCCTAACCCCGTAGCCCTTACCCTAGCCCTAAACCCCTAACCCTAACCCTAACCTTAAGCCCCTAACCCTAACCCCTAACGCTAACCCCCTAACCTTAACCCTAACCCTAATCCCCTAAACCTAACCCCAACCCTAACCCCCTAACCCTAACCCACTAACCCAAACTATTGACCCTAACACTAACCCCCAACCCTAAACCTCACCCCCTAACCCTAACCCCTGAACCCTAACCCGAACACCCTAACCCTAACCCCGTAACCCTTACCCCGTAACCCTAACCCCGTAACCCGTAACCCGTAACCCTAACCCCGTAACCCTAACCCCGCAACCCTAACCCCGCAACCCTAACCCCGTAACCCTAACCCCGTAACCCTAACCCCCGTAACCCTAACCCTGTAACCCTAACCCTAGCCCCCTAACCCTAACCCTAACCATAACCCCATAACACTAACCCGAAACCACTAGCCCTAAACCTAACCCTAACCCCTACCCCTAACCCTAACACTAAACGCATAACCCTAAGCCTAAACCCCTAACCCTAACCTTAACACCCTAACCCTAACCATAACCCCTAACCGCCAAACCCTAACCCCCTAACCCTAACCTTAACCACCTAACCCTAACCCTAACCACCTAACCCTAACCACTAACCCTGACCCTAATCCCCTAACCATAACACTTACCCCCATCCCTAAGCCTAAACCATTGCTCTAACCCTAACCCCCTAACCCTACCCTAAACCCCTAAACCTAACCCTAACCCCCTAACCCTAACCCCCTAACCCTAATCACATAACCATAACCATAATTCCCTAACCCTAACCTTAACCCATTAACCCTAACCATAAACCTAACCCCCTAACACTAACCCTTATCCTAACCCCCTAAACCTAGCCCTAACCCCCTAACCCTAACCTTAACCCCCTAACCCTAACACTAACCTCCTAACCCTAACCATAGCCCCCTAACCCTAACCCCCTAATCCTAACCCTAACACTAATCCCCTTACTCAAACCCTAAACCCCTGACCCTAACCCAAGCACCATAACCCTAACCCTAAAACTAAGCCCAAACCCTAACCCTAACCCTAACCCTAACCCTAAACCCTAACCCTGTAACCCTTACCCTAGCCCTAAACCCCTAACCCTAACCCCCTAACCCTAACCCCCTAACACTAACTCTAACCCCCTAACCCTAACCCCCTAACCCTAACCCTAACCCCCAACCCTCATCATAACCCCTTAACCCTAACCCTAACCCACCAACCCTAAACCCTAACCCTAACCCTAACACCCTAATCCTAACCCTAACCCCCTAACCCTAACCCCCTAACCCTAACCCCCTAACCCAAACCCTGACCCTAACCCTAATACACCTAACCCTAACCTTAACCTTAACATAATCCTCACCCTCACAATAATCCTAACCCTATCCCTTACCCTAAACCTAACCATAATGCAGGGCCAAACCCTAACCCCATAGCCTAACCCTAAAGCTAGCCCTAACCCTAACCATAATACACTACACCTAACCTGAACCCTAGCCCTAGACCTAGCACTAACCATAACCCTAACCCGAACCCTGATCCCGACACCAACTCTAAACCAAACCATAACCCTAACCCTAACACACCCTAACCCTAACTCACCCTAACCCTAATGCTAACTCAACACTAACCCTTACCCTCACCCCTAAACATTTACACTCACCCTCAACCCCACCCTGACCCCCACCCTCAACCTATCCCTACCCCTAACACACACTCAAAGCCCAGACGCAAATGACACTAGTCCTATCCCTAACCCTAACTCTAACACAAAAGTTAATAACCCGAACTCTAAACTAACCCTAACCCTAATAACCATAACCCTAACCCTAATAAGCCAAACATTACCATAATCCAAACTACAACCACGATTCCAACCATAACCCTAATACCTACCAGTAACGCCAAGCCCCTAACCCTAACCCTAACACTAACCCTAATTCGCCCGGTCCCTAATGCAACCTAAACCTAACCCCAAACCCTTGTCCCAAACCGAACCTACACTCTAACCCTAACACCTAAACCTTACCATAACGCAACCCAGTCCCTTAATCCCGTTACCCTAACCCAAACCCTTATCTAACCCTAACCCCTAACCCCTAACCCTAACCTAAACTCCTAAACCCCCACCGTAACCCTAATGCTAACCCTGGCACTCTCCCTGCAATTCCCTCTAAACTTGCTCACTCGCTGTGCGAATTCCCTGTATGCTTGGGCACTCTGTACCAATTCCCTTTTAACACTGACATTGTCTCCCCAAATTCCCTGTAAACATTGTGTCTCTCTCCCAATTCATGGTGAATCGTGATACACTCTCTCCCAATACCTTGTAAACACTGCCTATCTCTCCCAATCCACTGTAAAGAGTAACACACCCTCTCTCCTAATTCCCTGTAAACACTGACACAGTGTCCGCTTAATTTCCAGTCAACTTTTAGACTCCCTGTTGATGCTCACATTGCTAGGGCTGGCTTCACTCTCGCAGCCTGAAGTGTGTGTTAGTGAAATGTGTATTAGTCTCAAAAAAACTCACGTTAAATTTAAATGCGTCATCCCTTCCTCAATGGCGGTCAAGCGGCTTCGCGGAATTCTGCGGCTGCGCAGTGCTGAAGCAGTCTGCGGTTGCGCGGTGCAGAGGCAGTTTGCGGCTGCGTGGTGGAGAAGCAGACAACTTCTGCTCATTCATGAATGCACAAGTATCTTCTTTTCCATTAATCTCGCTATCTCTATTAATTTCCATTGCCTACCTAAACAAGTGTCTCTGTTACTGAAGTAACACGTTAAAACTCACGTTAAATTTAAATGCGTCATCCCTTCCTCAATGGCGGTCAAGCGGCTTCGCGGAATTCTGCGGCTGCGCAGTGCTGAAGCAATCTGCGGTTGCGCGGTGGAGAAGCAGACAACTTCTGCTCATTCATGAATGCACAAGTATCTTCTTTTCCATGAATCTCGCTATCTCTATTAATTTCCATTGCCTACCTAAACAAGTGTCTCTGTTACTGAAGTAACACGTTAAAACTCAAGTTAAATTTAAATGCGTCATCCCTTCCTCAATGGCGGTCAAGTGGCTTCGCGGAATTCTGCGGCTGCGCAGTGCTGAAGCAATCTGCGGCTGCGCGGTGAAGGAAGTACACTGCGGCTGCGCGCGGGAGCAGAAGTGTACGGCTGCGCAGTGCTGAAGCAATCTGCGGTTGCGCAGTGCAGAGGCAGTTTGCGGCTGCGCAGTGGAGAAGCAGACAACTTATGCTCCTTCATGAATGCACAAGTTTCTTTTTTTCCATGAATCTCGCTATCTCTATTAATTTCCATTGCCTACCTAAACAAGTGTCTCTATTTCTATTACTTCCCACATTTCGAGCCTACAATCACCTGAACCTACAATTTTTCAATGTCTAAATTTATCAACAAATAAAGTTCTCTATATTTATCAAATACTCAAGTTCCAGCAATTTGTTAGAGAGTGCACACTTGCAGATTCTCCACAATCACTACAACTTCAATTTCTGCATTTCCTTCATTTCAGCAAACCTGGCTGTCTGTATCTATCAAGCTGTGAATTTCTAGCAACTCTGTAAATTGAAGCATTTTCTCTATCAGCAGATATACGCAAAATTTTCACGAAATTCGCTGCTTGTAGTTTCTGCTGCTGCTCCTCATGTACAAGTTTCTTACTTTCCAACAAACTCGCTATCTCTATTAATTTCCTCTGCTTATCTAAACAAGTGTGTCTATTTCTATCACTCCACACATAGTTATCATTCTTCTGACAATACAATCCCTCAATTTCAATATTTATCAGCAAAAGTAGTTCTCTGCATCTATCAAAATCTTATTTTTGAGTAATTTCTAAGATTGAGCTCATTTGCAAGTTACCCGCAGTCTCTGCAACTTTAATTTCTCCATTTCGTCAGTTTCAGTAAACTTGGCTCTCTGTATCTAACAAACTCTCAATTTCTAGCAATAACACATATTGAAGCATTTTCTCTATAAGCAGATATATTATATTCGTAAAATTTGCAAAATCTCCCATTTCCATCAAATTCGCTCTATGTATCATCTGCTCTTTCACTGAATGTACAAGTTTCTTCCTTTCCATCAACCCCGATATCTCTAATAAATCCTACTGCCAATCTAAAGAAGTGTCACTATATAGTTATCTCCCAAGATTTCGAGCTACTATCATTCACCTGAACTTGCAATTTCTCAATTTCAATATTTATCAGCAAAAGTTCAATTATGCCTTCAATATCTCCATTCCTATATTTTTCAACAGATCTGGTCTCTATGTCAAGCAAAAGTACTCGGTTTCTGGAATTCATCAAATACTGCAGATTCCCACTTCTCTGCGTTAGCTGCACAATCAATTTCTCCATATCCCTCAATTTACACGATCTTGTTTCACTGTGGATAGCAAAATTTCAAAAAAAAACCTAGCAGTTGATGAAATTCTAGCATTTTCGCTATCTGCAGATATTTCTCATTCCCCATATTTGCAAAATCTCACATTTTCACGAAATTCATTGCTTGTAACATCTACTTTCCTGAATGTACAAGTTTCATATTTTCCATTATCCTCGCTATCTCTCTTGATTTCCACTGCCTATCTAAACAAGCATCTCAAATTCTAAGGCTCCCCACATTTCAAGACACCTGAACATCTCCATTCCTATATTTTTTATATACATCTGGTTCCTATGTCAAGCAAAAGTAGCAGTTTCTTGTAATTCATCAAATCCTGCAGATTCCCACTTATCACAATCAATTTCTACATATACCTCAATTTAAACTAACCTGGATCGCTGTGGATACCAAAATATCAAAACCCAGCAATTGATGAAATTCTAGCATTTTATCCACCTGCAGATATTTCTCATTCCCCTTATTTGTAAAATCTTCCATTTTAACGAAATTCTCTGCTTGTAGGATCTGTGGCTTCTCTCCATGTGCACGTTTCTTATTTTCCATTATCCGCGCTATCTCTCTTGATTTCCACTGCCTATCTAAACAAGCGTCTCTATTTCTATCGCTCCCAACATTTCGAGGCACCTATCGTTCACCTGAACTTACAAGTTCTGAATTTTAATATTAATCTATCATATCTATCATTCGTTGTTTCACCAAATGTACCACTTTCTTCAATTCAATCAATTTCTACATCTCCAATAATTTTTATTGTTGAACTAAACAAATAGAACTATTTCTAACAAACTACTCATTTTTCAATGTTCTTTGGTCAATTATGCCTTCAATATCTCCATTCCTATAATTTTCAACAGATCTGGCTTCTATGTCAAGCAAAAGTATTCAGTTTCCTGTAATTCATCAAATTCTGCAGATTCAAAATTCCCTGCATTAGCTGCACAATCAATATCTCCATATCCCTCAATTTAAACAAACCTGGTTCGATGCGGATAACAAAATATCAAAACCTCGCAATTGATGATATTCTAGCATTTTCTCTATCTGCAGATATTTCTCATTCCCCATATTTGTAAAATCTTCCAGTTTAACGAAATTCTCTGTTTGTAGGATCTGCTGCTTCTCTACATGTGCAAGTTTCTTACTTTCCAACAATCTATCACTATTAATTTCCTCTGCCTATCTTAACAAGAGTCTCTATTTCTATCGTTCCACACATCTAGACATAGTTATGATTCAACTGAACTTACACTTTCTGAATTACAGTATCTATCAGTAAAAGTAGTTCTCTGCATCTAGCAAAATTTTATTTTTCAGTAATTTCTTCGATTGAGCTCATTTGCAGGTTGCCTGCATTCTCTGCAACTTCAATTTCTCCATTTCTTCAGTTTCAGCAAACTTGGCAATCTGTATCTATGAAACTTTCCAGTTCTAGCAATAACACATATTGAAGCATTTTCTCTATAAGCAGATATCACATATTCGTAAACTTTGCAAAATCTGCTATTTTCATCAAATTCTATCTTTGTATCATCTGCTCGTTCACTGATTGTACAACTTTCTTCAATTCAATCAATTTCTACATCTCCAATAATTATTATTGTTGAACGGCATTAATAAAACTATTTCTAACAAACTACTCATTTTTCAATGTTCTTTGGTCAATTATGCCTTCGATATCTCCATTCCTATATTTTTCAACAGAATTGGTTTCTATGTCAAGCAAAAGTATTCAGTTTCTTGTAATTCATCAAATTCCGCAGATTCAAAATTCTCTGCGTTAGCTGCACAATCAATTTCTCCATGTCGTTCAATTTCAATAAATATGGTTCGATGCAGATAACAAAATATCAAAACCTAGCAATTGATGATATTCTAGCATTTTCACTATCTGCAGATATTTCTCATTCCCTATATTTGTAAAATCTTGCAGTTTATCGAAATTCTCTGCTTGTAGGATCTGCTGCATCTCTCCATGTACAAGTTTCTTACTTTCCAACAACTTCACTAGCTCTATTAATTTCCTCTGCCTTTCTTAAGATGTGTCTCTATTTCTATCGATCCACACATCTAGTCATAGTTATGATTCAACTGAAAATACAATTTCTGAATTACAATATCTATCAGTAAAAGTAGTTCTCTGCATCTAGCAAAATCTTATTTTTCAGTAATTTCTCAGATTGAGCTCATTTGCAGGTTGCTTGCATCCTCTGCAACTTCAATTTCTCCATTGCTTCAGTTTTTTCAAACTTGGCTCTCTGTATCTATGAAACTTTCCAGTTCTAGCAATAACACATATTGAAGCATTTTCTCTATAAGCAGATATCTCATATTACTACACTTTGCAAAATCTCCTATGTTCATCAAATTCTATCTTTGTATCATGTGATCTTTCACTTATTGTACAGCTTTCTTCAATTCAATCATTTCTACAACTCCAATAATTTTTTTTGTTGTAATACACAAATAGAACTATTTCTAACAAACTACACATTTTTCGATGTTCTTTGTTGAATTATGCCTTCAATATCGCCATTCCTATCATTTTCAACAGCTCTGGCTTCTATGTCAAGCAACAGTCTTCACTTTCTTGTAATTCATCAAATTCTGCAGATTCAAAATTCTCTGCGTTAGCTGCACAATCAAAATCTCCATATCCCTCAATTTAAACAAACATGGTTCGATGCGGATAACAAAATATCAAAACCTAGCAATTGATGATATTCTAGCATTTTCTCTATCTGCAGATATTTCTCATTCCCCATATTTGTAAAATCTTCCAGTTTATCGACATTCTCTGCTTGTAAGATCTGCAGCTCCTCTCCATATACAAGTTTCTTACTTTCCAACAACTTCATAATCTCTATTAATTTCCTCTGCCTATCTAAACAAGTGTCTCTATTTCTTTCGCTCCACACATCTAGACATAGTTATGATTCAACTGAACTTACAATTTCTGAATTACAGTATCTATTTAGTAAGAGTTAGTTCTCTGCATCGAGCAAAATCTTATTTTTCAGTAAATTCTTAGATTGAGCTGATTTGCAGCAAACTTGGCAATCTGTATCTATGAAACTTTCCAGTTCTAGCAATAACACATATTGAAGCATTTTCTCTATAAGCAGATATCACATATTCGTAAACTTTGCAAAATCTGCTATTTTCATCAAATTCTATCTTTGTATCATCTGCTCGTTCACTGATTGTACAACTTTCTTCAATTCAATCAATTTCTACATCTCCAATAATTATTATTGTTGAACTACATTAATAAAACTATTTCGAACAAACTACTCATTTTTCAATGTTCTTTGGTCAATTATGCCTTCGATATCTCCATTCCTATATTTCTCAACAGAATTGGTTTCTATGTCAAGCAAAAGTATTCAGTTTCTTGTAATTCATCAAATTCCGCAGATTCAAAATTCTCTGCGTTAACTGCACAATCAATATCTCCATATCCTTCAATTTAAACAAACCTGGTTCGATGCGGATAACATAATATCAAAACCTAGCAATTGATGATATTCTAGCATTTTCTCTATCTGCAGATATTTCTCATTCCCCATATTTGTAAAATCTTCCAGTTTAGCGACATTCTCTGCTTGTAAGATCTGCTGCTTCTCTCCATATACAATTTTCTTACATTCCAACAACTTCACTATCTTTATTAATTTCCTCTGCCTATCTAAACAAGTGTCTTTATTTCTTTCGTTCCACACATCTAGACATAGTTATGATTGAACTGAACTTACAATTTTTAAATTACAGTATCTATTTAGTAAGAGTTAGTTCTCTGCATCGAGCAAAATCTTATTTTTCAGTAAATTCTTAGATTGAGCTGATTTGCAGCTTGCCTGCATTCTTTGCAACTTCAATTTCTCCATTTCTTCAATTTCATCAAACTTGGCTCTCTGTATCTATGAAACTCTCCAGTTCTAGCAATAACACATATTGAAGCATTTTCTCTATAAGCAGATATCTCATATTACTACACTTTGCAAAATCTCCTATGTTCATCAAAATCTATCTTTGTATCATATGATCTTTCTCGTATTGTACAGCTTTCTTCAATTCAATCATTTCTACATCTCCAATAATTTTTCTTGTTGTAATACACAAATAGAACTATTTCTAACAAACTACACATTTTTTAACATTCTTTGTTGAATTATGCCTTCAATATCTCCATTCCTATAATTTTCAACAGCTCTGGCTTCTATGTCAAGCAAAAGTATTCACTTTCTTGTAATTCATCAAATTCCGCAGATTCAAAATTCTCTGCGTTAACTGCACAATCAATATCTCCATATCCTTCAATTTAAACAAACCTGGTTCGATGCGGATAACATAATATCAAAACCTAGCAATTGATGATATTCTAGCATTTTCTCTATCTGCAGATATTTCTCATTCCCCATATTTGTAAAATCTTCCAGTTTATCGACATTCTCTGCTTGTAAGATCTGCTGCTTCTCTCCATATACAAGTTTCTTACATTCCAACAACTTCACTATCTCTATTAATTTCCTCTGCCTATCTAAACAAGTGTCTTTATTTCTTTCGCTCCACACATCTAGACATAGTTATGATTGAACTGAACTTACAATTTCTAAATTACAGTATCTATTTAGTAAGAGTTAGTTCTCTGCATCGAGCAAAATCTTATTTTTCAGTAAATTCTTAGATTGAGCTGATTTGCAGCTTGCCTGCATTCTTTGCAACTTCAATTTCTCCATTTCTTCAGTTTCATCAAACTTGGCTCTCTGTATCTATGAAACTTTCCAGTTCTAGCAATAACACATATTGAAGCATTTTCTCTTTAAGCAGATATCTCATATTACTACACTTTGCAAAATCTCCTATGTTCATCAAATTCTATCTTTGTATCATATGATCTTTCACTTATTGTACAGCTTTCTTCAATTCAATCATTTCTACATCTCCAATAATTTTTCTTGTTGTAATACACAAATAGAACTATTTCTAACAAACTACACATTTTTCAATGTTCTTTGTTGAATTATGCCTTCAATATCTCCATTCCTATCATTTTCAACAGCTCTGGCTTCTATGTCCAGCAACAGTCTTCACTTTCTTGTAATTCATCAAATTCTGCAGATTCAAAATTCTCTGCGTTAGCTGCACAATCAAAATCTCCATATCCCTCAATTTAAACAAACATGGTTCGATGCTGATAACAAAATATCAAAACCTAGCAATTGATGATATTCTAGCATTTTCTCTATCTGCAGATATTTCTCATTCCCCATATTTGTAAAATCTTCCAGTTTATCGGCATTCTCTGCTTGTAAGATCTGCAGCTCCTCTCCATATACAAGTTTCTTACTTTCCAACAACTTCACTATCTCTATTAATTTCCTCTGCCTATCTAAACAAGTGTCTCTATTTCTTTCGCTCCACACATCTAGACATAGTTATGATTCAACTGAACTTACAATTTCTAAATTACAGTATCTATTTAGTACGAGTTAGTTCTCTGCATTGAGCAAAATCTTATTTTTCAGTAAATTCTTAGATTGAGCTGATTTGCAGCTTGCCTGCATTCTTTGCAACTTCAATTTCTCCATTTCTTCAGTTTCAGCAAACTTGGCTCTCTGTATCTATGAAACTTTCCAGTTCTAGCAATAACACATATTGAAGCATTTTCTCTTTAAGCAGATATCTCATATTACTACACTTTGCAAAATCTCCTATGTTCATCAAATTCTATCTTTGTATCATATGATCTTTCACTTATTGTACAGCTTTCTTCAATTCAATCATTTCTACATCTCCAATAATTTTTCTTGTTGTAATACACAAATAGAACTATTTCTAACAAACTACACATTTTTCAATGTTCTTTGTTGAATTATGCCTTCAATATCTCCATTCCTATCATTTTCAACAGCTCTGGCTTCTATGTCTAGCAACAGTCTTCACTTTCTTGTAATTCATCAAATTCTGCAGATTCAAAATTCTCTGCGTTAGCTGCACAATCAAAATCTCCATATCCCTCAATTTAAACAAACATGGTTCGATGCGGATAACAAAATATCAAAACCTAGCAATTGATGATATTCTAGCATTTTCTCTATCTGCAGATATTTCTCATTCCCCATATTTGTAAAATCTTCCAGTTTATCGGCATTCTCTGCTTGTAAGATCTGCTGCTCCTCTCCATATACAAGTTTCTTACTTTCCAACAACTTCACTATCTCTATGAATTTCCTCTGCCTATCTAAACAAGTGTCTCTATTTCTTTCGCTCCACACATCTAGACATAGTTATGATTCAACTGAACTTACAATTTCTGAATTACAGTATCTATTTAGTAAGAGTTAGTTCTCTGCATCGAGCAAAATCTTATTTTTCAGTAAATTCTTAGAATGAGCTGATTTGCAGCAAACTTGGCAATCTGTATCTATGAAACTTTCCAGTTCTAGCAATAACACATATTGAAGCATTTTCTCTATAAGCAGATATCACATATTCGTAAACTTTGCAAAATCTGCTATTTTCATCAAATTCTATCTTTGTATCATCTGCTCGTTCACTGATTGTACAACTTTCTTCAATTCAATCAATTTCTACATCTCCAATAATTATTATTGTTGAACTACATTAATAAAATATTTCGAACAAACTACTCATTTTTCAATGTTCTTTGGTCAATTATGCCTTCGATATCTCCATTCCTATATTTTTCAACAGAATTGGTTTCTATGTCAAGCAAAAGTATTCAGTTTCTTGTAATTCATCAAATTCCGCAGATTCAAAATTCTCTGCGTTAACTGCACAATCAATATCTCCATATCCTTCAATTTAAACAAACCTGGTTCGATGCGGATAACATAATATCAAAACCTAGCAATTGATGATATTCTAGCATTTTCTCTATCTGCAGATATTTCTCATTCCCCATATTTGTAAAATCTTCCAGTTTAGCGACATTCTCTGCTTGTAAGATCTGCTGCTTCTCTCCATATACAAGTTTCTTACTTTCCAACAACTTCACTATCTCTATTAATTTCCTCTGTTTATCTAAACAAGTGTCTTTATTTCTTCCGCTCCACACATCTAGACATAGTTATGATTGAACTGAACTTACAATTTCTAAATTACAGTATCTATTTAGTAAGAGTTAGTTCTCTGCATTGAGCAAAATCTTATTTTTCAGTAAATTCTTAGATTGAGCTGATTTGCAGCTTGCCTGCATTCTTTGCAACTTCAATTTCTCCATTTCTTCAATTTCATCAAACTTGGCTCTCTGTATCTATGAAACTTTCCAGTTCTAGCAATAACACATATTGAAGCATTTTCTCTATAAGCAGATATCTCATATTACTACACTTTGCAAAATCTCCTATGTTCATCAAATTCTATCTTTGTATCATATGATCTTTCAATTATTGTACAGCTTTCTTCAATTCAATCATTTCTACATCTCCAATAATTTTTCTTGTTGTAATACACAAATAGAACTATTTCTAACAAACTACACATTTTTCAATGTTATTTGTTTAATTATGCCTTCAATATCTCCATTCCTATAATTTTCAACAGCTCTGGCTTCTATGTCAAGCAAAAGTATTCACTTTCTTGTAATTCATCAAATTCCGCAGATTCAAAATTCTCTGCGTTAACTGCACAATCAATATCTCCATATCCTTCAATTTAAACAAACCTGGTTCGATGCGGATAACATAATATCAAAACCTAGCAATTGATGATATTCTAGCATTTTCTCTATCTGCAGATATTTCTCATTCCCCATATTTGTAAAATCTTCCAGTTTATCGACATTCTCTGCTTGTAAGATCTGCTGCTTCTCTCCATATACAAGTTTCTTACTTTCCAACAACTTCACTAGCTCTATTAATTTCCTCTGCCTTTCTTAAGATGTGTCTCTATTTCTATCGATCCACACATCTAGTCATAGTTATGATTCAACTGAAAATACAATTTCTGAATTACAATATCTATCAGTAAAAGTAGTTCTCTGCATCTAGCAAAATCTTATTTTTCAGTAATTTCTCTGATTGAGCTCATTTGCAGGTTGCTTGCATCCTCTGCAACTTCAATTTCTCCATTGCTTCAGTTTTTTCAAACTTGGCTCTCTGTATCTATGAAACTTTCCAGTTCTAGCAATAACACATATTGAAGCATTTTCTCTATAAGCAGATATCTCATATTACTACACTTTGCAAAATCTCCTATGTTCATCAAATTCTATCTTTGTATCATGTGATCTTTCACTTATTGTACAGCTTTCTTCAATTCAATCATTTCTACAACTCCAATAATTTTTTTTGTTGTAATACACAAATAGAACTATTTCTAACAAACTACACATTTTTCGATGTTCTTTGTTGAATTATGCCTTCAATATCGCCATTCCTATCATTTTCAACAGCTCTGGCTTCTATGTCAAGCAACAGTCTTCACTTTCTTGTAATTCATCAAATTCTGCAGATTCAAAATTCTCTGCGTTAGCTGCACAATCAAAATCTCCATATCCCTCAATTTAAACAAACATGGTTCGATGCGGATAACAAAATATCAAAACCTAGCAATTGATGATATTCTAGCATTTTCTCTATCTGCAGATATTTCTCATTCCCCATATTTGTAAAATCTTCCAGTTTATCGACATTCTCTGCTTCTAAGATCTGCTGCTTCTCTCCATATACAAGTTTCTTACATTCCAACAACTTCACTATCTCTACTAATTTCCTCTGCCTATCTAAACAAGTGTCTTTATTTCTTTCGCTCCACACATCTAGACATAGTTATGATTGAACTGAACTTACAATTTCTAAATTACAGTATCTATTTAGTAAGAGTTAGTTCTCTGCATCGAGCAAAATCTTATTTTTCAGTAAATTCTTAGATTGAGCTGATTTGCAGCTTGCCTGCATTCTTTGCAACTTCAATTTCTCCATTTCTTCAGTTTCATCAAACTTGGCTCTCTGTATCTATGAAACTTTCCAGTTCTAGCAATAACACATATTGAAGCATTTTCTCTTTAAGCAGATATCTCATATTACTACACTTTGCAAAATCTCCTATGTTCATCAAATTCTATCTTTGTATCATATGATCTTTCACTTATTGTACAGCTTTCTTCAATTCAATCATTTCTACATCTCCAATAATTTTTCTTGTTGTAATACACAAATAGAACTATTTCTAACAAACTACACATTTTTCAATGTTCTTTGTTGAATTATGCCTTCAATATCTCCATTCCTATCATTTTCAACAGCTCTGGCTTCTATGTCCAGCAACAGTCTTCACTTTCTTGTAATTCATCAAATTCTGCAGATTCAAAATTCTCTGCGTTAGCTGCACAATCAAAATCTCCATATCCCTCAATTTAAACAAACATGGTTCGATGCGGATAACAAAATATCAAAACCTAGCAATTGATGATATTCTAGCATTTTCTCTATCTGCAGATATTTCTCATTCCCCATATTTGTAAAATCTTCCAGTTTATCGGCATTCTCTGCTTGTAAGATCTGCAGCTCCTCTCCATATACAAGTTTCTTACTTTCCAACAACTTCACTATCTCTATTAATTTCCTCTGCCTATCTAAACAAGTGTCTCTATTTCTTTCGCTCCACACATCTAGACATAGTTATGATTCAACTGAACTTACAATTTCTAAATTACAGTATCTATTTAGTACGAGTTAGTTCTCTGCATTGAGCAAAATCTTATTTTTCAGTAAATTCTTAGATTGAGCTGATTTGCAGCTTGCCTGCATTCTTTGCAACTTCAATTTCTCCATTTCTTCAGTTTCAGCAAACTTGGCTCTCTGTATCTATGAAACTTTCCAGTTCTAGCAATAACACATATTGAAGCATTTTCTCTTTAAGCAGATATCTCATATTACTACACTTTGCAAAATCTCCTATGTTCATCAAATTCTATCTTTGTATCATATGATCTTTCACTTATTGTACAGCTTTCTTCAATTCAATCATTTCTACATCTCCAATAATTTTTCTTGTTGTAATACACAAATAGAACTATTTCTAACAAACTACACATTTTTCAATGTTCTTTGTTGAATTATGCCTTCAATATCTCCATTCCTATCATTTTCAACAGCTCTGGCTTCTATGTCTAGCAACAGTCTTCACTTTCTTGTAATTCATCAAATTCTGCAGATTCAAAATTCTCTGCGTTAGCTGCACAATCAAAATCTCCATATCCCTCAATTTAAACAAACATGGTTCGATGCGGATAACAAAATATCAAAACCTAGCAATTGATGATATTCTAGCATTTTCTCTATCTGCAGATATTTCTCATTCCCCATATTTGTAAAATCTTCCAGTTTATCGGCATTCTCTGCTTGTAAGATCTGCTGCTCCTCTCCATATACAAGTTTCTTACTTTCCAACAACTTCACTATCTCTATGAATTTCCTCTGCCTATCTAAACAAGTGTCTCTATTTCTTTCGCTCCACACATCTAGACATAGTTATGATTCAACTGAACTTACAATTTCTGAATTACAGTATCTATTTAGTAAGAGTTAGTTCTCTGCATCGAGCAAAATCTTATTTTTCAGTAAATTCTTAGAATGAGCTGATTTGCAGCAAACTTGGCAATCTGTATCTATGAAACTTTCCAGTTCTAGCAATAACACATATTGAAGCATTTTCTCTATAAGCAGATATCACATATTCGTAAACTTTGCAAAATCTGCTATTTTCATCAAATTCTATCTTTGTATCATCTGCTCGTTCACTGATTGTACAACTTTCTTCAATTCAATCAATTTCTACATCTCCAATAATTATTATTGTTGAACTACATTAATAAAATATTTCGAACAAACTACTCATTTTTCAATGTTCTTTGGTCAATTATGCCTTCGATATCTCCATTCCTATATTTTTCAACAGAATTGGTTTCTATGTCAAGCAAAAGTATTCAGTTTCTTGTAATTCATCAAATTCCGCAGATTCAAAATTCTCTGCGTTAACTGCACAATCAATATCTCCATATCCTTCAATTTAAACAAACCTGGTTCGATGCGGATAACATAATATCAAAACCTAGCAATTGATGATATTCTAGCATTTTCTCTATCTGCAGATATTTCTCATTCCCCATATTTGTAAAATCTTCCAGTTTAGCGACATTCTCTGCTTGTAAGATCTGCTGCTTCTCTCCATATACAAGTTTCTTACTTTCCAACAACTTCACTATCTCTATTAATTTCCTCTGTTTATCTAAACAAGTGTCTTTATTTCTTCCGCTCCACACATCTAGACATAGTTATGATTGAACTGAACTTACAATTTCTAAATTACAGTATCTATTTAGTAAGAGTTAGTTCTCTGCATTGAGCAAAATCTTATTTTTCAGTAAATTCTTAGATTGAGCTGATTTGCAGCTTGCCTGCATTCTTTGCAACTTCAATTTCTCCATTTCTTCAATTTCATCAAACTTGGCTCTCTGTATCTATGAAACTTTCCAGTTCTAGCAATAACACATATTGAAGCATTTTCTCTATAAGCAGATATCTCATATTACTACACTTTGCAAAATCTCCTATGTTCATCAAATTCTATCTTTGTATCATATGATCTTTCAATTATTGTACAGCTTTCTTCAATTCAATCATTTCTACATCTCCAATAATTTTTCTTGTTGTAATACACAAATAGAACTATTTCTAACAAACTACACATTTTTCAATGTTATTTGTTTAATTATGCCTTCAATATCTCCATTCCTATAATTTTCAACAGCTCTGGCTTCTATGTCAAGCAAAAGTATTCACTTTCTTGTAATTCATCAAATTCCGCAGATTCAAAATTCTCTGCGTTAACTGCACAATCAATATCTCCATATCCTTCAATTTAAACAAACCTGGTTCGATGCGGATAACATAATATCAAAACCTAGCAATTGATGATATTCTAGCATTTTCTCTATCTGCAGATATTTCTCATTCCCCATATTTGTAAAATCTTCCAGTTTATCGACATTCTCTGCTTGTAAGATCTGCTGCTTCTCTCCATATACAAGTTTCTTACTTTCCAACAACTTCACTATCTCTATTAATTTCCTCTGCCTATCTAAACAAGTGTCTTTATTTCTTTCGTTCCACACATCTAGACATAGTTATGATTGAACTGAACTTACAATTTTTAAATTACAGTATCTATTTAGTAAGAGTTAGTTCTCTGCATCGAGCAAAATCTTATTTTTCAGTAAATTCTTAGATTGAGCTGATTTGCAGCTTGCCTGCATTCTTTGCAACTTCAATTTCTCCATTTCTTCAATTTCATCAAACTTGGCTCTCTGTATCTATGAAACTCTCCAGTTCTAGCAATAACACATATTGAAGCATTTTCTCTATAAGCAGATATCTCATATTACTACACTTTGCAAAATCTCCTATGTTCATCAAAATCTATCTTTGTATCATATGATCTTTCTCGTATTGTACAGCTTTCTTCAATTCAATCATTTCTACATCTCCAATAATTTTTCTTGTTGTAATACACAAATAGAACTATTTCTAACAAACTACACATTTTTTAACATTCTTTGTTGAATTATGCCTTCAATATCTCCATTCCTATAATTTTCAACAGCTCTGGCTTCTATGTCAAGCAAAAGTATTCACTTTCTTGTAATTCATCAAATTCCGCAGATTCAAAATTCTCTGCGTTAACTGCACAATCAATATCTCCATATCCTTCAATTTAAACAAACCTGGTTCGATGCGGATAACATAATATCAAAACCTAGCAATTGATGATATTCTAGCATTTTCTCTATCTGCAGATATTTCTCATTCCCCATATTTGTAAAATCTTCCAGTTTATCGACATTCTCTGCTTGTAAGATCTGCTGCTTCTCTCCATATACAAGTTTCTTACATTCCAACAACTTCACTATCTCTATTAATTTCCTCTGCCTATCTAAACAAGTGTCTTTATTTCTTTCGCTCCACACATCTAGACATAGTTATGATTGAACTGAACTTACAATTTCTAAATTACAGTATCTATTTAGTAAGAGTTAGTTCTCTGCATCGAGCAAAATCTTATTTTTCAGTAAATTCTTAGATTGAGCTGATTTGCAGCTTGCCTGCATTCTTTGCAACTTCAATTTCTCCATTTCTTCAGTTTCATCAAACTTGGCTCTCTGTATCTATGAAACTTTCCAGTTCTAGCAATAACACATATTGAAGCATTTTCTCTTTAAGCAGATATCTCATATTACTACACTTTGCAAAATCTCCTATGTTCATCAAATTCTATCTTTGTATCATATGATCTTTCACTTATTGTACAGCTTTCTTCAATTCAATCATTTCTACATCTCCAATAATTTTTCTTGTTGTAATACACAAATAGAACTATTTCTAACAAACTACACATTTTTCAATGTTCTTTGTTGAATTATGCCTTCAATATCTCCATTCCTATCATTTTCAACAGCTCTGGCTTCTATGTCCAGCAACAGTCTTCACTTTCTTGTAATTCATCAAATTCTGCAGATTCAAAATTCTCTGCGTTAGCTGCACAATCAAAATCTCCATATCCCTCAATTTAAACAAACATGGTTCGATGCGGATAACAAAATATCAAAACCTAGCAATTGATGATATTCTAGCATTTTCTCTATCTGCAGATATTTCTCATTCCCCATATTTGTAAAATCTTCCAGTTTATCGGCATTCTCTGCTTGTAAGATCTGCAGCTCCTCTCCATATACAAGTTTCTTACTTTCCAACAACTTCACTATCTCTATTAATTTCCTCTGCCTATCTAAACAAGTGTCTCTATTTCTTTCGCTCCACACATCTAGACATAGTTATGATTCAACTGAACTTACAATTTCTAAATTACAGTATCTATTTAGTACGAGTTAGTTCTCTGCATTGAGCAAAATCTTATTTTTCAGTAAATTCTTAGATTGAGCTGATTTGCAGCTTGCCTGCATTCTTTGCAACTTCAATTTCTCCATTTCTTCAGTTTCAGCAAACTTGGCTCTCTGTATCTATGAAACTTTCCAGTTCTAGCAATAACACATATTGAAGCATTTTCTCTTTAAGCAGATATCTCATATTACTACACTTTGCAAAATCTCCTATGTTCATCAAATTCTATCTTTGTATCATATGATCTTTCACTTATTGTACAGCTTTCTTCAATTCAATCATTTCTACATCTCCAATAATTTTTCTTGTTGTAATACACAAATAGAACTATTTCTAACAAACTACACATTTTTCAATGTTCTTTGTTGAATTATGCCTTCAATATCTCCATTCCTATCATTTTCAACAGCTCTGGCTTCTATGTCTAGCAACAGTCTTCACTTTCTTGTAATTCATCAAATTCTGCAGATTCAAAATTCTCTGCGTTAGCTGCACAATCAAAATCTCCATATCCCTCAATTTAAACAAACATGGTTCGATGCGGATAACAAAATATCAAAACCTAGCAATTGATGATATTCTAGCATTTTCTCTATCTGCAGATATTTCTCATTCCCCATATTTGTAAAATCTTCCAGTTTATCGGCATTCTCTGCTTGTAAGATCTGCTGCTCCTCTCCATATACAAGTTTCTTACTTTCCAACAACTTCACTATCTCTATGAATTTCCTCTGCCTATCTAAACAAGTGTCTCTATTTCTTTCGCTCCACACATCTAGACATAGTTATGATTCAACTGAACTTACAATTTCTGAATTACAGTATCTATTTAGTAAGAGTTAGTTCTCTGCATCGAGCAAAATCTTATTTTTCAGTAAATTCTTAGAATGAGCTGATTTGCAGCAAACTTGGCAATCTGTATCTATGAAACTTTCCAGTTCTAGCAATAACACATATTGAAGCATTTTCTCTATAAGCAGATATCACATATTCGTAAACTTTGCAAAATCTGCTATTTTCATCAAATTCTATCTTTGTATCATCTGCTCGTTCACTGATTGTACAACTTTCTTCAATTCAATCAATTTCTACATCTCCAATAATTATTATTGTTGAACTACATTAATAAAATATTTCGAACAAACTACTCATTTTTCAATGTTCTTTGGTCAATTATGCCTTCGATATCTCCATTCCTATATTTTTCAACAGAATTGGTTTCTATGTCAAGCAAAAGTATTCAGTTTCTTGTAATTCATCAAATTCCGCAGATTCAAAATTCTCTGCGTTAACTGCACAATCAATATCTCCATATCCTTCAATTTAAACAAACCTGGTTCGATGCGGATAACATAATATCAAAACCTAGCAATTGATGATATTCTAGCATTTTCTCTATCTGCAGATATTTCTCATTCCCCATATTTGTAAAATCTTCCAGTTTAGCGACATTCTCTGCTTGTAAGATCTGCTGCTTCTCTCCATATACAAGTTTCTTACTTTCCAACAACTTCACTATCTCTATTAATTTCCTCTGTTTATCTAAACAAGTGTCTTTATTTCTTCCGCTCCACACATCTAGACATAGTTATGATTGAACTGAACTTACAATTTCTAAATTACAGTATCTATTTAGTAAGAGTTAGTTCTCTGCATTGAGCAAAATCTTATTTTTCAGTAAATTCTTAGATTGAGCTGATTTGCAGCTTGCCTGCATTCTTTGCAACTTCAATTTCTCCATTTCTTCAATTTCATCAAACTTGGCTCTCTGTATCTATGAAACTTTCCAGTTCTAGCAATAACACATATTGAAGCATTTTCTCTATAAGCAGATATCTCATATTACTACACTTTGCAAAATCTCCTATGTTCATCAAATTCTATCTTTGTATCATATGATCTTTCAATTATTGTACAGCTTTCTTCAATTCAATCATTTCTACATCTCCAATAATTTTTCTTGTTGTAATACACAAATAGAACTATTTCTAACAAACTACACATTTTTCAATGTTATTTGTTTAATTATGCCTTCAATATCTCCATTCCTATAATTTTCAACAGCTCTGGCTTCTATGTCAAGCAAAAGTATTCACTTTCTTGTAATTCATCAAATTCCGCAGATTCAAAATTCTCTGCGTTAACTGCACAATCAATATCTCCATATCCTTCAATTTAAACAAACCTGGTTCGATGCGGATAACATAATATCAAAACCTAGCAATTGATGATATTCTAGCATTTTCTCTATCTGCAGATATTTCTCATTCCCCATATTTGTAAAATCTTCCAGTTTATCGACATTCTCTGCTTGTAAGATCTGCTGCTTCTCTCCATATACAAGTTTCTTACTTTCCAACAACTTCACTAGCTCTATTAATTTCCTCTGCCTTTCTTAAGATGTGTCTCTATTTCTATCGATCCACACATCTAGTCATAGTTATGATTCAACTGAAAATACAATTTCTGAATTACAATATCTATCAGTAAAAGTAGTTCTCTGCATCTAGCAAAATCTTATTTTTCAGTAATTTCTCTGATTGAGCTCATTTGCAGGTTGCTTGCATCCTCTGCAACTTCAATTTCTCCATTGCTTCAGTTTTTTCAAACTTGGCTCTCTGTATCTATGAAACTTTCCAGTTCTAGCAATAACACATATTGAAGCATTTTCTCTATAAGCAGATATCTCATATTACTACACTTTGCAAAATCTCCTATGTTCATCAAATTCTATCTTTGTATCATGTGATCTTTCACTTATTGTACAGCTTTCTTCAATTCAATCATTTCTACAACTCCAATAATTTTTTTTGTTGTAATACACAAATAGAACTATTTCTAACAAACTACACATTTTTCGATGTTCTTTGTTGAATTATGCCTTCAATATCGCCATTCCTATCATTTTCAACAGCTCTGGCTTCTATGTCAAGCAACAGTCTTCACTTTCTTGTAATTCATCAAATTCTGCAGATTCAAAATTCTCTGCGTTAGCTGCACAATCAAAATCTCCATATCCCTCAATTTAAACAAACATGGTTCGATGCGGATAACAAAATATCAAAACCTAGCAATTGATGATATTCTAGCATTTTCTCTATCTGCAGATATTTCTCATTCCCCATATTTGTAAAATCTTCCAGTTTATCGACATTCTCTGCTTGTAAGATCTGCTGCTTCTCTCCATATACAAGTTTCTTACATTCCAACAACTTCACTATCTCTACTAATTTCCTCTGCCTATCTAAACAAGTGTCTTTATTTCTTTCGCTCCACACATCTAGACATAGTTATGATTGAACTGAACTTACAATTTCTAAATTACAGTATCTATTTAGTAAGAGTTAGTTCTCTGCATCGAGCAAAATCTTATTTTTCAGTAAATTCTTAGATTGAGCTGATTTGCAGCTTGCCTGCATTCTTTGCAACTTCAATTTCTCCATTTCTTCAGTTTCATCAAACTTGGCTCTCTGTATCTATGAAACTTTCCAGTTCTAGCAATAACACATATTGAAGCATTTTCTCTTTAAGCAGATATCTCATATTACTACACTTTGCAAAATCTCCTATGTTCATCAAATTCTATCTTTGTATCATATGATCTTTCACTTATTGTACAGCTTTCTTCAATTCAATCATTTCTACATCTCCAATAATTTTTCTTGTTGTAATACACAAATAGAACTATTTCTAACAAACTACACATTTTTCAATGTTCTTTGTTGAATTATGCCTTCAATATCTCCATTCCTATCATTTTCAACAGCTCTGGCTTCTATGTCCAGCAACAGTCTTCACTTTCTTGTAATTCATCAAATTCTGCAGATTCAAAATTCTCTGCGTTAGCTGCACAATCAAAATCTCCATATCCCTCAATTTAAACAAACATGGTTCGATGCGGATAACAAAATATCAAAACCTAGCAATTGATGATATTCTAGCATTTTCTCTATCTGCAGATATTTCTCATTCCCCATATTTGTAAAATCTTCCAGTTTATCGGCATTCTCTGCTTGTAAGATCTGCAGCTCCTCTCCATATACAAGTTTCTTACTTTCCAACAACTTTAATAGAGATAGTGATTTCCTCTGCCTATCTAAACAAGTGTCTCTATTTCTTTCGCTCCACACATCTAGACATAGTTATGATTCAACTGAACTTACAATTTCTAAATTACAGTATCTATTTAGTACGAGTTAGTTCTCTGCATTGAGCAAAATCTTATTTTTCAGTAAATTCTTAGATTGAGCTGATTTGCAGCTTGCCTGCATTCTTTGCAACTTCAATTTCTCCATTTCTTCAGTTTCAGCAAACTTGGCTCTCTGTATCTATGAAACTTTCCAGTTCTAGCAATAACACATATTGAAGCATTTTCTCTTTAAGCAGATATCTCATATTACTACACTTTGCAAAATCTCCTATGTTCATCAAATTCTATCTTTGTATCATATGATCTTTCACTTATTGTACAGCTTTCTTCAATTCAATCATTTCTACATCTCCAATAATTTTTCTTGTTGTAATACACAAATAGAACTATTTCTAACAAACTACACATTTTTCAATGTTCTTTGTTGAATTATGCCTTCAATATCTCCATTCCTATCATTTTCAACAGCTCTGGCTTCTATGTCTAGCAACAGTCTTCACTTTCTTGTAATTCATCAAATTCTGCAGATTCAAAATTCTCTGCGTTAGCTGCACAATCAAAATCTCCATATCCCTCAATTTAAACAAACATGGTTCGATGCGGATAACAAAATATCAAAACCTAGCAATTGATGATATTCTAGCATTTTCTCTATCTGCAGATATTTCTCATTCCCCATATTTGTAAAATCTTCCAGTTTATCGGCATTCTCTGCTTGTAAGATCTGCTGCTCCTCTCCATATACAAGTTTCTTACTTTCCAACAACTTCACTATCTCTATGAATTTCCTCTGCCTATCTAAACAAGTGTCTCTATTTCTTTCGCTCCACACATCTAGACATCGTTATGATTCAACTGAACTTACAATTTCTGAATTACAGTATCTATTTAGTAAGAGTTAGTTCTCTGCATCGAGCAAAATCTTATTTTTCAGTAAATTCTTAGAATGAGCTGATTTGCAGCAAACTTGGCAATCTGTATCTATGAAACTTTCCAGTTCTAGCAATAACACATATTGAAGCATTTTCTCTATAAGCAGATATCACATATTCGTAAACTTTGCAAAATCTGCTATTTTCATCAAATTCTATCTTTGTATCATCTGCTCGTTCACTGATTGTACAACTTTCTTCAATTCAATCAATTTCTACATCTCCAATAATTATTATTGTTGAACTACATTAATAAAATATTTCGAACAAACTACTCATTTTTCAATGTTCTTTGGTCAATTATGCCTTCGATATCTCCATTCCTATATTTTTCAACAGAATTGGTTTCTATGTCAAGCAAAAGTATTCAGTTTCTTGTAATTCATCAAATTCCGCAGATTCAAAATTCTCTGCGTTAACTGCACAATCAATATCTCCATATCCTTCAATTTAAACAAACCTGGTTCGATGCGGATAACATAATATCAAAACCTAGCAATTGATGATATTCTAGCATTTTCTCTATCTGCAGATATTTCTCATTCCCCATATTTGTAAAATCTTCCAGTTTAGCGACATTCTCTGCTTGTAAGATCTGCTGCTTCTCTCCATATACAAGTTTCTTACTTTCCAACAACTTCACTATCTCTATTAATTTCCTCTGTTTATCTAAACAAGTGTCTTTATTTCTTCCGCTCCACACATCTAGACATAGTTATGATTGAACTGAACTTACAATTTCTAAATTACAGTATCTATTTAGTAAGAGTTAGTTCTCTGCATTGAGCAAAATCTTATTTTTCAGTAAATTCTTAGATTGAGCTGATTTGCAGCTTGCCTGCATTCTTTGCAACTTCAATTTCTCCATTTCTTCAATTTCATCAAACTTGGCTCTCTGTATCTATGAAACTTTCCAGTTCTAGCAATAACACATATTGAAGCATTTTCTCTATAAGCAGATATCTCATATTACTACACTTTGCAAAATCTCCTATGTTCATCAAATTCTATCTTTGTATCATATGATCTTTCAATTATTGTACAGCTTTCTTCAATTCAATCATTTCTACATCTCCAATAATTTTTCTTGTTGTAATACACAAATAGAACTATTTCTAACAAACTACACATTTTTCAATGTTATTTGTTTAATTATGCCTTCAATATCTCCATTCCTATAATTTTCAACAGCTCTGGCTTCTATGTCAAGCAAAAGTATTCACTTTCTTGTAATTCATCAAATTCCGCAGATTCAAAATTCTCTGCGTTAACTGCACAATCAATATCTCCATATCCTTCAATTTAAACAAACCTGGTTCGATGCGGATAACATAATATCAAAACCTAGCAATTGATGATATTCTAGCATTTTCTCTATCTGCAGATATTTCTCATTCCCCATATTTGTAAAATCTTCCAGTTTATCGACATTCTCTGCTTGTAAGATCTGCTGCTTCTCTCCATATACAAGTTTCTTACTTTCCAACAACTTCACTAGCTCTATTAATTTCCTCTGCCTTTCTTAAGATGTGTCTCTATTTCTATCGATCCACACATCTAGTCATAGTTATGATTCAACTGAAAATACAATTTCTGAATTACAATATCTATCAGTAAAAGTAGTTCTCTGCATCTAGCAAAATCTTATTTTTCAGTAATTTCTCAGATTGAGCTCATTTGCAGGTTGCTTGCATCCTCTGCAACTTCAATTTCTCCATTGCTTCAGTTTTTTCAAACTTGGCTCTCTGTATCTATGAAACTTTCCAGTTCTAGCAATAACACATATTGAAGCATTTTCTCTATAAGCAGATATCTCATATTACTACACTTTGCAAAATCTCCTATGTTCATCAAATTCTATCTTTGTATCATGTGATCTTTCACTTATTGTACAGCTTTCTTCAATTCAATCATTTCTACAACTCCAATAATTTTTTTTGTTGTAATACACAAATAGAACTATTTCTAACAAACTACACATTTTTCGATGTTCTTTGTTGAATTATGCCTTCAATATCGCCATTCCTATCATTTTCAACAGCTCTGGCTTCTATGTCAAGCAACAGTCTTCACTTTCTTGTAATTCATCAAATTCTGCAGATTCAAAATTCTCTGCGTTAGCTGCACAATCAAAATCTCCATATCCCTCAATTTAAACAAACATGGTTCGATGCGGATAACAAAATATCAAAACCTAGCAATTGATGATATTCTAGCATTTTCTCTATCTGCAGGTATTTCTCATTCCCCATATTTGTAAAATCTTCCAGTTTATCGACATTCTCTGCTTGTAAGATCTGCAGCTCCTCTCCATATACAAGTTTCTTACTTTCCAACAACTTCATAATCTCTATTAATTTCCTCTGCCTATCTAAACAAGTGTCTCTATTTCTTTCGCTCCACACATCTAGACATAGTTATGATTCAACTGAACTTACAATTTCTGAATTACAGTATCTATTTAGTAAGAGTTAGTTCTCTGCATCGAGCAAAATCTTATTTTTCAGTAAATTCTTAGATTGAGCTGATTTGCAGCAAACTTGGCAATCTGTATCTATGAAACTTTCCAGTTCTAGCAATAACACATATTGAAGCATTTTCTCTATAAGCAGATATCACATATTCGTAAACTTTGCAAAATCTGCTATTTTCATCAAATTCTATCTTTGTATCATCTGCTCGTTCACTGATTGTACAACTTTCTTCAATTCAATCAATTTCTACATCTCCAATAATTATTATTGTTGAACTACATTAATAAAACTATTTCGAACAAACTACACATTTTTCAATGTTATTTGTTTAATTATGCCTTCAATATCTCCATTCCTATCATTTTCAACAGCTCTGGCTTCTATGTCAAGCAAAAGTATTCAGTTTCTTGTAATTCATCAAATTCCGCAGATTCAAAATTCTCTGCGTCAACTGCACAATCAATATCTCCATATCCTTCAATTTAAGCAAACCTGGTACGATGCGGGTAACATAATATCAAAACCTAACAATTGATGATATTCTAGCATTTTCTCTATCTGCAGATATTTCTCATTCCCCATATTTGTAAAATCTTCAGTTTAGCGACATTCTCTGCTTGTAAGATCTGCTGCTTCTCTCCATATACAAGTTTCTTACATTCCAACAACTTCACTATCTCTATTAATTTCCTCTGCCTATCTAAACAAGTGTCTTTATTTCTTTCGCTCCACACATCTAGACATAGTTATGATTGAACTGAACTTACAATTTCTAAATTACAGTATCTATTTAGTAAGAGTTAGTTCTCTGCATCGAGCAAAATCTTATTTTTCAGTAAATTCTTAGATTGAGCTGATTTGCAGCTTGCCTGCATTCTTTGCAACTTCAATTTCTCCATTTCTTCAGTTTCATCAAACTTGGCTCTCTGTATCTATGAAACTTTCCAGTTCTAGCAATAACACATATTGAAGCATTTTCTCTTTAAGCAGATATCTCATATTACTACACTTTGCAAAATCTCCTATGTTCATCAAATTCTATCTTTGTATCATATGATCTTTCACTTATTGTACAGCTTTCTTCAATTCAATCATTTCTACATCTCCAATAATTTTTCTTGTTGTAATACACAAATAGAACTATTTCTAACAAACTACACATTTTTCAATGTTCTTTGTTGAATTATGCCTTCAATATCTCCATTCCTATCATTTTCAACAGCTCTGGCTTCTATGTCTAGCAACAGTCTTCACTTTCTTGTAATTCATCAAATTCTGCAGATTCAAAATTCTCTGCGTTAGCTGCACAATCAAAATCTCCATATCCCTCAATTTAAACAAACATGGTTCGATGCGGATAACAAAATATCAAAACCTAGCAATTGATGATATTCTAGCATTTTCTCTATCTGCAGATATTTCTCATTCCCCATATTTGTAAAATCTTCCAGTTTATCGGCATTCTCTGCTCGTAAGATCTGCTGCTCCTCTCCATGTACAAGTTTCTTACTTTCCAACAACTTCACTATCTCTATGAATTTCCTCTGCCTATCTAAACAAGTGTCTCTATTTCTTTCGCTCCACACATCTAGACATAGTTATGATTCAACTGAACTTACAATTTCTGAATTACAGTATCTATTTAGTAAGAGTTAGTTCTCTGCATCGAGCAAAATCTTATTTTTCAGTAAATTCTTAGATTGAGCTGATTTGCAGCTTGAATGCATTCTTTGCAACTTCAATTTCTCCATTTCTTCAGTTTCAGCAAACTTGGCAATCTGTATCTATGAAGCTTTCCAGTTCTAGCAATAACACATATAGAGCATTTTCTCTATAAGCAGATATCTCATATTACTACACTTTGCAAAATCTCCTATGTTCATCAAATTCCATCTTTGTATCATATGTTCTTTCACTTATTGTACAGCTTTCTTCAATTCAGTCATTTCTAAATCTCCAATAATTTTTCTTGTTGTAATACACAAATAGAACTATTTCTAACAAACTACACATTTTTCGATGTTCTTTGTTGAATTATGCCTTCAATATCGCCATTCCTATCATTTTCAACAGCTCTGGCTTCTATGTCAAGCAACAGTCTTCACTTTCTTGTAATTCATCAAATTCTGCAGATTCAAAATTCTCTGCGTTAGCTGCACAATCAAAATCTCCATATCCCTCAATTTAAACAAACATGGTTCGATGCGGATAACAAAATATCAAAACCTAGCAATTGATGATATTCTAGCATTTTCTCTATCTGCAGGTATTTCTCATTCCCCATATTTGTAAAATCTTCCAGTTTATCGACATTCTCTGCTTGTAAGATCTGCAGCTCCTCTCCATATACAAGTTTCTTACTTTCCAACAACTTCATAATCTCTATTAATTTCCTCTGCCTATCTAAACAAGTGTCTCTATTTCTTTCGCTCCACACATCTAGACATAGTTATGATTCAACTGAACTTACAATTTCTGAATTACAGTATCTATTTAGTAAGAGTTAGTTCTCTGCATCGAGCAAAATCTTATTTTTCAGTAAATTCTTAGATTGAGCTGATTTGCAGCAAACTTGGCAATCTGTATCTATGAAACTTTCCAGTTCTAGCAATAACACATATTGAAGCATTTTCTCTATAAGCAGATATCACATATTCGTAAACTTTGCAAAATCTGCTATTTTCATCAAATTCTATCTTTGTATCATCTGCTCGTTCACTGATTGTACAACTTTCTTCAATTCAATCAATTTCTACATCTCCAATAATTATTATTGTTGAACTACATTAATAAAACTATTTCGAACAAACTACACATTTTTCAATGTTATTTGTTTAATTATGCCTTCAATATCTCCATTCCTATCATTTTCAACAGCTCTGGCTTCTATGTCAAGCAAAAGTATTCAGTTTCTTGTAATTCATCAAATTCCGCAGATTCAAAATTCTCTGCGTCAACTGCACAATCAATATCTCCATATCCTTCAATTTAAGCAAACCTGGTACGATGCGGGTAACATAATATCAAAACCTAACAATTGATGATATTCTAGCATTTTCTCTATCTGCAGATATTTCTCATTCCCCATATTTGTAAAATCTTCAGTTTAGCGACATTCTCTGCTTGTAAGATCTGCTGCTTCTCTCCATATACAAGTTTCTTACATTCCAACAACTTCACTATCTCTATTAATTTCCTCTGCCTATCTAAACAAGTGTCTTTATTTCTTTCGCTCCACACATCTAGACATAGTTATGATTGAACTGAACTTACAATTTCTAAATTACAGTATCTATTTAGTAAGAGTTAGTTCTCTGCATCGAGCAAAATCTTATTTTTCAGTAAATTCTTAGATTGAGCTGATTTGCAGCTTGCCTGCATTCTTTGCAACTTCAATTTCTCCATTTCTTCAGTTTCATCAAACTTGGCTCTCTGTATCTATGAAACTTTCCAGTTCTAGCAATAACACATATTGAAGCATTTTCTCTTTAAGCAGATATCTCATATTACTACACTTTGCAAAATCTCCTATGTTCATCAAATTCTATCTTTGTATCATATGATCTTTCACTTATTGTACAGCTTTCTTCAATTCAATCATTTCTACATCTCCAATAATTTTTCTTGTTGTAATACACAAATAGAACTATTTCTAACAAACTACACATTTTTCAATGTTCTTTGTTGAATTATGCCTTCAATATCTCCATTCCTATCATTTTCAACAGCTCTGGCTTCTATGTCTAGCAACAGTCTTCACTTTCTTGTAATTCATCAAATTCTGCAGATTCAAAATTCTCTGCGTTAGCTGCACAATCAAAATCTCCATATCCCTCAATTTAAACAAACATGGTTCGATGCGGATAACAAAATATCAAAACCTAGCAATTGATGATATTCTAGCATTTTCTCTATCTGCAGATATTTCTCATTCCCCATATTTGTAAAATCTTCCAGTTTATCGGCATTCTCTGCTCGTAAGATCTGCTGCTCCTCTCCATGTACAAGTTTCTTACTTTCCAACAACTTCACTATCTCTATGAATTTCCTCTGCCTATCTAAACAAGTGTCTCTATTTCTTTCGCTCCACACATCTAGACATAGTTATGATTCAACTGAACTTACAATTTCTGAATTACAGTATCTATTTAGTAAGAGTTAGTTCTCTGCATCGAGCAAAATCTTATTTTTCAGTAAATTCTTAGAATGAGCTGATTTGCAGCAAACTTGGCAATCTGTATCTATGAAACTTTCCAGTTCTAGCAATAACACATATTGAAGCATTTTCTCTATAAGCAGATATCACATATTCGTAAACTTTGCAAAATCTGCTATTTTCATCAAATTCTATCTTTGTATCATCTGCTCGTTCACTGATTGTACAACTTTCTTCAATTCAATCATTTCTACATCTCCAATAATTATTATTGTTGAACTACATTAATAAAACTATTTCGAACAAACTACTCATTTTTCAATGTTCTTTGGTCAATTATGCCTTCGATATCTCCATTCCTTTATTTTTCAACAGAATTGGTTTCTATGTCAAGCAAAAGTATTCAGTTTCTTGTAATTCATCAAATTCCGCAGATTCAAAATTCTCTGCGTTAACTGCACAATCAATATCTCCATATCCTTCAATTTAAACAAACCTGGTTCGATGCGGATAACATAATATCGAAACCTAGCAATTGATGATATTCTAGCATTTTCTCTATCTGCAGATATTTCTCATTCCCCATATTTGTAAAATCTTCCAGTTTAGCGACATTCTCTGCTTGTAAGATCTGCTGCTTCTCTCCATATACAAGTTTCTTACTTTCCAACAACTTCACTATCTCTATTAATTTCCTCTGTTTATCTAAACAAGTGTCTTTATTTCTTCCGCTCCACACATCTAGACATAGTTATGATTGAACTGAACTTACAATTTCTAAATTACAGTATCTATTTAGTAAGAGTTAGTTCTCTGCATTGAGCAAAATCTTATTTTTCAGTAAATTCTTAGATTGAGCTGATTTGCAGCTTGCCTGCATTCTTTGCAACTTCAATTTCTCCATTTCTTCAATTTCATCAAGCTTGGCTCTCTGTATCTATGAAACTTTCCAGTTCTAGCAATAACACATATTGAAGCATTTTCTCTCTAAGCAGATATCTCATATTACTACACTTTGCAAAATCTCCTATGTTCATCAAATTCTATCTTTGTATCATATGATCTTTCAATTATTGTACAGCTTTCTTCAATTCAATCATTTCTACATCTCCAATAATTTTTCTTGTTGTAATACACAAATAGAACTATTTCTAACAAACTACACATTTTTCAATGTTATTTGTTTAATTATGCCTTCAATATCTCCATTCCTATAATTTTCAACAGCTCTGGCTTCTATGTCAAGCAAAAGTATTCACTTTCTTGTAATTCATCAAATTCCGCAGATTCAAAATTCTCTGCGTTAGCTGCACAATCAAAATCTCCATATCCCTCAATTAAAAGAAACATGCTTCGATGCGGATAACATAATATCAAAACCTAGCAATTGATGATATTCTAGCATTTTCTCTATCTGCAGATATTTCTCATTCCCCATATTTGTAAAATCTTCCAGTTTATCGACATTCTCTGCTTGTAAGATCTGCTGCTTCTCTCCATATACAAGTTTCTTACATTCCAACAACTTCACTATCTCTATTAATTTCCTCTGCCTATCTAAACAAGTGTCTTTATTTCTTTCGCTCCACACATCTAGACATAGTTATGATTGAACTGAACTTACAATTTCTAAATTACAGTATCTATTTAGTAAGAGTTAGTTCTCTGCATCGAGCAAAATCTTATTTTTCAGTAAATTCTTAGATTGAGCTGATTTGCAGCTTGAATGCATTCTTTGCAACTTCAATTTCTCCATTTCTTCAGTTTCAGCAAACTTGGCAATCTGTATCTATGAAGCTTTCCAGTTCTAGCAATAACACATATAGAGCATTTTCTCTATAAGCAGATATCTCATATTACTACACTTTGCAAAATCTCCTATGTTCATCAAATTCCATCTTTGTATCATATGTTCTTTCACTTATTGTACAGCTTTCTTCAATTCAATCATTTCTAAATCTCCAATAATTTTTCTTGTTGTAATACACAAATAGAACTTTTTCTAACAAACTATTCATTTTTCAATGTTATTTGTTTAATTATGCCTTCAATATCTCCATTCCTATCATTTACAACAGCTCTGGCTTCTATGTCAAGCAAAAGTATTCACTTTCTTGTAATTCATCAAATTCCGCAGATTCAAAATTCTCTGCGTCAACTGCACAAACAATATCTCCATATCCTTCAATTTAAACAAACCTGGTTCGATGCGGATAACATAATATCAAAACCAAACAATTGATGATATTCTAGCATTTTCTCTATCTGCAGATATTTCTCATTCCCCATATTTGTAAAATCTTCCAGTTTAGCGACATTCTCTGCTTGTAAGATCTGCTGCTTCTCTCCATATACAAGTTTCTTACATTCCAACAACTTCACTATCTCTATTAATTTCCTCTGCCTATCTAAACAAGTGTCTTTATTTCTTTCGCTCCACACATCTAGACATAGTTATGATTGAACTGAACTTACAATTTCTAAATTACAGTATCTATTTAGTAAGAGTTAGTTCTCTGCATCGAGCAAAATCTTATTTTTCAGTAAATTCTTAGATTGAGCTGATTTGCAGCTTGCCTGCATTCTTTGCAACTTCAATTTCTCCATTTCTTCAGTTTCATCAAACTTGGCTCTCTGTATCTATGAAACTTTCCAGTTCTAGCAATAACACATATTGAAGCATTTTCTCTTTAAGCAGATATCTCATATTACTACACTTTGCAAAATCTCCTATGTTCATCAAATTCTATCTTTGTATCATATGATCTTTCACTTATTGTACAGCTTTCTTCAATTCAATCATTTCTACATCTCCAATAATTTTTCTTGTTGTAATACACAAATAGAACTATTTCTAACAAACTACACATTTTTTAACATTCTTTGTTGAATTATGCCTTCAATATCTCCATTCCTATAATTTTCAACAGCTCTGGATTCTATGTCAAGCAAAAGTCTTCACTTTCTTGTAATTCATCAAATTCTGCAGATTCAAAATTCTCTGCGTCACCTGCACAATCACAATCTCCATATCCCTCAATTTAAACAAACATGGTTCGATGCGGATAACAAAATATCAAAACCTAGCAATTGATGATATTCTAGCATTTTCTCTATCTGCAGATATTTCTCATTCCCCATATTTGTAAAATCTTCCAGTTTATCGACAATCTCTGCTTGTAAGATCTGCTGCTCCTCTCCATATACAAGTTTCTTACTTTCCAACAACTTCACTATCTCTATGAATTTCCTCTGCCTATCTAAACAAGTGTCTCTATTTATTTCGCTCCACACATCTAGACATAGTTATGATTCAACTGAACTTACAATTTCTGAATTACAGTATCTATTTAGTAAGAGTTAGTTTTCTGCATTGAGCAAAATCTTATTTTTCAGTAAATTCTTAGATTGAGCTGATTTGCAGCTTGCCTGCATTCTTTGCAACTTCAATTTCTCCATTTCTTCAGTTTCAGCAAACTTGGCAATTGGTATCTATGAAACTTTCCAGTTCTAGCAATAACACATATAGAGCATTTTCTCTATAAGCAGATATCTCATATTACTACACTTTGCAAAATCTCCTATGTTCATCAAATTCTATCTTTGTATCATATGATCTTTCACTTATTGTACATCTTTCTTCAATTCAATCATTTCTACATCTCCAATAATTTTTCTTGTTGTAATACACAAATAGAACTATTTCTAACAAACTACACATTTTTCAATATTCTTTGTTGAATTATGCATTCAATATCTCCATTCCTATAATTTTCAACAGCTCTGGCTTCTATGTCAAGCAAAAGTCTTCACTTTCTTGTAATTCATCAAATTCTGCAGATTCAAAATTCTCTGCGTTAGCTGCACAATCAAAATTTCCATATCCCTCAATTTAAAAAAACATGGTTCGATGCGGATAACAAAATATCAAAACCTAGCAATTGATGATATTCTAGCATTTTCTCTATCTGCAGATATTTCTCATTCCCCATATTTGTAAAATCTTCCAGTTTATCGACATTCTCTGCTTGTAAGATCTGCTGCTCCTCTCCATAAACAAGTTTCTTACTTTCCAACAACTTCACTATCTCTATTAATTTCCTCTGCCTATCTAAACAAGTGTCTCTATTTCTTTCGCTCCACACATCTAGACATAGTTATGATTCAACTGAACTTACAATTTCTGAATTACAGTATCTATTTAGTCAGAGTTAGTTCTCTGCATTGAGCAAAATCTTATTTTTCAGTAAATTCTTAGATTGAGCTGATTTGCAGCTTGCCTGCATTCTTTGCAACTTCAATTTCTCCATTTCTTCAGTTTCAGCAAACTTGGCAATTGGTATCTATGAAACTTTCCAGTTCTAGCAATAACACATATTGAAGCATTTTCTCTATAAGCAGATATCACATATTCGTAAACTTTGCAAAATCTGCTATTTTCATCAAATTCTATCTTTGTATCATCTGCTCGTTCACTGATTGTACAACTTTCTTCAATTCAATCAATTTCTACACCTCCAATAATTATTATTGTTGAACTACATTAATAAAACTATTTCTAACAAACTACTCATTTTTCAATGTTCTTTGGTCAATTATGCCTTCGATATCTCCATTCCTATATTTTTCAGCAGAATTGGTTTCTATGTCAAGCAAAAGTCTTCACTTTCTTGTAATTCATCAAATTCCGCAGATTCAAAATTCTCTATCTGCAGATTTTTCTCATTCCCCATATTTGTAAAATCTTCCAGTTTATCGAAATTCTCTGCTTGTAGGATCTGCTGCTTCTGTCCATGTACAAGTTTCTTACTTTCCAACAACTTCACTAGCTCTATTAATTTCCTCTGCCTTTCTTAACATGTGTCTCTATTTCTATCGATCCACACATCTAGTCATAGTTATGATTCAACTGAAAATACAATTTCTGAATTACAATATCTATCAGTAAAAGTAGTTCTCTGCATCGAGCAAAATCTTATTTTTCAGTAATTTCTCAGATTGAGCTCATTTGCATGTTGCTTGCATCCTCTGCAACTTCAATTTCTCCATTTCTTCAGTTTCTTCAAACATGGCTCTCTGTATCTATTAAACTTTCCAGTTCTAGCAATAACACATATTGAATCATTTTCTCTATAAGCAGATATCTTATATCACTACACTTTGCAAAATCTCCTATGTTCATCAAATTCTATCTTTGTATCATATGATCTTTCACTTATTGTACAGCTTTCTTCAATTCAATCATTTCTAAATCTCCAATAATTTTTCTTGTTGTATTACACAAATAGAACTATTTCTAACAAACTACACATTTTTCAGTGTTATTTGTTTAATTATGCCTTCAATATCTCCATTCCTATAATTTTCAACAGCTCTGGCTTCTATGTCAAGCAAAAGTATTCACTTTCTTGTAATTCATCAAATTTTGCAGATTCAAAATTCTCTGCGTTAACTGCACAACCAATATCTCCATATCCTTCAATTTAAACAAACCTGGTTCGATGCGGATAACATAATATCAAAACGTAGCAATTGATGATATTCTAGCATTTTCTCTATCTGCAGATATTTCTCATTCCCCATATTTGTAAAATCTTCCGTTTTATCGACATTCTCTAATGTAAGATCTGCTGCTCCTCTCCATATACAAGTTTCTTACTTTCCAACAACTTCACTATCTCTATTAATTTCCTCTGCCTATCTAAACAAGTGTCTTTATTTCTTTCGCTCCACACATCTAGACATAGTTATGATTGAACTGAACTTACAATTTCTAACAGTATCTATTTAGTAAGAGTTAGTTCTCTGCATCGAGCAAAATCTTATTTTTCGGTAAATTCTTAGATTGAGCTGATTTGCAGCTTGCCTGCATTCTTTGCAACTTCAATTTCTCCATTTCTTCAGTTTCATCAAACTTGGCTCTCTGTATCTATGAAACTTTCCAGTTCTAGCAATAACACATATTGAAGCATTTTCTCTATAAGCAGATATCTCATATTACTACACTTTGCAAAATCTCCTATGTTCATCAAATTCTATCTTTGTATCATATGATCTTTCACTTATTGTACAGCTTTCTTCAATTCAATCATTCGTACATCTCCAATATTTTTTCTTGTTGTAATACACAAATAGAACTATTTCTAACAAACTACACATTTTTCAATGTTATTTGTTTAATTATGCCTTCAATATCTCCATTCCTATCATTTACAACAGCTCTGGCTTCTATGTCAAGCAAAAGTATTCACTTTCTTGTAATTCATCAAATTCCGCAGATTCAAAATTCTCTGCGTCAACTGCACAAACAATATCTCCATATCCTTCAATTTAAACAAACCTGGTTCGATGCGGATAACATAATATCAAAACCAAACAATTGATGATATTCTAGCATTTTCTCTATCTGCAGATATTTCTCATTCCCCATATTTGTAAAATCTTCCAGTTTAGCGACATTCTCTGCTTGTAAGATCTGCTGCTTCTCTCCATATACAAGTTTCTTACATTCCAACAACTTCACTATCTCTATTAATTTCCTCTGCCTATCTAAACAAGTGTCTTTATTTCTTTCGCTCCACACATCTAGACATAGTTATGATTGAACTGAACTTACAATTTCTAAATTACAGTATCTATTTAGTAAGAGTTAGTTCTCTGCATCGAGCAAAATCTTATTTTTCAGTAAATTCTTAGATTGAGCTGATTTGCAGCTTGCCTGCATTCTTTGCAACTTCAATTTCTCCATTTCTTCAGTTTCATCAAACTTGGCTCTCTGTATCTATGAAACTTTCCAGTTCTAGCAATAACACATATTGAAGCATTTTCTCTTTAAGCAGATATCTCATATTACTACACTTTGCAAAATCTCCTATGTTCATCAAATTCTATCTTTGTATCATATGATCTTTCACTTATTGTACAGCTTTCTTCAATTCAATCATTTCTACATCTCCAATAATTTTTCTTGTTGTAATACACAAATAGAACTATTTCTAACAAACTACACATTTTTTAACATTCTTTGTTGAATTATGCCTTCAATATCTCCATTCCTATAATTTTCAACAGCTCTGGATTCTATGTCAAGCAAAAGTCTTCACTTTCTTGTAATTCATCAAATTCTGCAGATTCAAAATTCTCTGCGTCACCTGCACAATCACAATCTCCATATCCCTCAATTTAAACAAACATGGTTCGATGCGGATAACAAAATATCAAAACCTAGCAATTGATGATATTCTAGCATTTTCTCTATCTGCAGATATTTCTCATTCCCCATATTTGTAAAATCTTCCAGTTTATCGACAATCTCTGCTTGTAAGATCTGCTGCTCCTCTCCATATACAAGTTTCTTACTTTCCAACAACTTCACTATCTCTATGAATTTCCTCTGCCTATCTAAACAAGTGTCTCTATTTATTTCGCTCCACACATCTAGACATAGTTATGATTCAACTGAACTTACAATTTCTGAATTACAGTATCTATTTAGTAAGAGTTAGTTTTCTGCATTGAGCAAAATCTTATTTTTCAGTAAATTCTTAGATTGAGCTGATTTGCAGCTTGCCTGCATTCTTTGCAACTTCAATTTCTCCATTTCTTCAGTTTCAGCAAACTTGGCAATTGGTATCTATGAAACTTTCCAGTTCTAGCAATAACACATATAGAGGATTTTCTCTATAAGCAGATATCTCATATTACTACACTTTGCAAAATCTCCTATGTTCTTCAAATTCTATCTTTGTATCATATGATCTTTCACTTATTGTACATCTTTCTTCAATTCAATCATTTCTACATCTCCAATAATTTTTCTTGTTGTAATACACAAATAGAACTATTTCTAACAAACTACACATTTTTCAATATTCTTTGTTGAATTATGCATTCAATATCTCCATTCCTATAATTTTCAACAGCTCTGGCTTCTATGTCAAGCAAAAGTCTTCACTTTCTTGTAATTCATCAAATTCTGCAGATTCAAAATTCTCTGCGTTAGCTGCACAATCAAAATCTCCATATCCCTCAATTTAAACAAACATGGTTCGATGCGGATAACAAAATATCAAAACCTAGCAATTGATGATATTCTAGCATTTTCTCTATCTGCAGATATTTCTCATTCCCCATATTTGTAAAATCTTCCAGTTTATCGACATTCTCTGCTTGTAAGATCTGCTGCTCCTCTCCATAAACAAGTTTCTTACTTTCCAACAACTTCACTATCTCTATTAATTTCCTCTGCCTATATAAACAAGTGTCTCTATTTCTTTCGCTCCACACATCTAGACATAGTTATGATTCAACTGAACTTACAATTTATGAATTACAGTATCTATTTAGTAAGAGTTAGTTCTCTGCATTGAGCAAAATCTTATTTTTCAGTAAATTCTTAGATTGAGCTGATTTGCAGCTTGCCTGCATTCTTTGCAACTTCAATTTCTCCATTTCTTCAGTTTCAGCAAACTTGGCAATTGGTATCTATGAAACTTTCCAGTTCTAGCAATAACACATATAGAGGATTTTCTCTATAAGCAGATATCTCATATTACTACACTTTGCAAAATCTCCTATGTTCATCAAATTCTATCTTTGTATCATATGATCTTTCACTTATTGTACATCTTTCTTCAATTCAATCATTTCTACATCTCCAATAATTTTTCTTGTTGTAATACACAAATAGAACTATTTCTAACAAACTACACATTTTTCAATATTCTTTGTTGAATTATGCATTCAATATCTCCATTCCTATAATTTTCAACAGCTCTGGCTTCTATGTCAAGCAAAAGTCTTCACTTTCTTGTAATTCATCAAATTCTGCAGATTCAAAATTCTCTGCGTTAGCTGCACAATCAAAATCTCCATATCCCTCAATTTAAACAAACATGGTTCGATGCGGATAACAAAATATCAAAACCTAGCAATTGATGATATTCTAGCATTTTCTCTATCTGCAGATATTTCTCATTCCCCATATTTGTAAACTCTTCCAGTTTATCGACATTCTCTGCTTGTAAGATCTGCTGCTCCTCTCCATAAACAAGTTTCTTACTTTCCAACAACTTCACTATCTCTATTAATTTCCTCTGCCTATCTAAACAAGTGTCTCTATTTCTTTCGCTCCACACATCTAGACATAGTTATGATTCAACTGAACTTATAATTTCTGAATTACAGTATCTATTTAGCACGAGTTAGTTCTCTGCATTGAGCAAAATCTTATTTTTCAGTAAATTCTTAGATTGAGCTGATTTGCAGCTTGCCTGCATTCTTTGCAACTTCAATTTCTCCATTTCTTCAGTTTCAGCAAACTTGGCAATCTGTATCTATGAAACTTTCCAGTTCTAGCAATAACACATATAGAGGATTTTCTCTATAAGCAGATATCTCATATTACTACACTTTGCAAAATCTCCTATGTTCATCAAATTCTATCTTTGTATCATATGATCTTTCACTTATTGTACATCTTTCTTCAATTCAATCATTTCTACATCTCCAATAATTTTTCTTGTTGTAATACACAAATAGAACTATTTCTAACAAACTACACATTTTTCAATGTTATTTGTTTAATTATGCCTTCAATATATCCATTCCTATCATTTTCAACAGCTCTGGCTTCTATGTCAAGCAAAAGTATTCAGTTTCTTGTAATTCATCAAATTCCGCAGATTCAAAATTCTCTGCGTCAACTGCACAATCAATATCTCCATATCCTTCAATTTAAACAAACCTGGTTCGATGCGGATAACATAATATCAAAACCTAACAATTGATGATATTCTAGCATTATCTCTATCTGCAGATATTTCTCATTCCCCATATTTGTAAAATCTTCCAGTTTATCGACATTCTCTGCTTGTAAAATCTGCTGCTCCTCTCCATATACAAGTTTCTTACTTTCCAACAACTTCACTATCTCTATTAATTTCCTCTGCCTATATAAACAAGTGTCTCTATTTCTTTCGCTCCACACATCTAGACATAGTTATGATTCAACTGAACTTACAATTTATGAATTACAGTATCTATTTAGTAAGAGTTAGTTCTCTGCATTGAGCAAAATCTTATTTTTCAGTAAATTCTTAGATTGAGCTGATTTGCAGCTTGCCTGCATTCTTTGCAACTTCAATTTCTCCATTTCTTCAGTTTCATCAAACTTGGCTCTCTGTATCTATGAAACTTTCCAGTTCTAGCAATAACACATATTGAAGCATTTTCTCTATAAGCAGATATCTCATATTACTACACTTTGCAAAATCTCCTATGTTCATCAAATTCTATCTTTGTATCATATGATCTTTCACTTATTGTACAGCTTTCTTCAATTCAATCATTCGTACATCTCCAATATTTTTTCTTGTTGTAATACACAAATAGAACTATTTCTAACATACTACACATTTTTCAATGTTCTTTGTTGAATTATGCCTTCAATATCTCCATTCCTATAATTTTCAACAGCTCTGGCTTCTATGTCAAGCAAAAGTCTTCACTTTCTTGTAATTCATCAAATTCTGCAGATTCAAAATTCTCTGCGTTAGCTGCACGATCAAAATCTCCATATCCCTCAATTTAAACAAACATGGTTCGATGCGGATAACAAAATATCAAAACCTAGCAATTGATGATATTCTAGCATTTTCTCTATCTGCAGATATTTCTCATTCCCCATATCTGTAAAATCTTCCAGTTTATCGACATTCTCTGCTTGTAAGATCTGCTGCTCCTCTCCATATACAAGTTTCTTACTTTCCAACAACTTCACTATCTCTATTAATTTCCTCTGCCTATCTAAACAAGTGTCTCTATTTCTTTCGCTCCACACATCTAGACATAGTTATGATACAATTGAACATACAATTTCTGAATTACAGTATCTATTTAGTAAGAGTTAGTTCTCTGCATCGAGCAAAATCTTATTTTTCAGTAAATTCTTAGATTGAGCTGATTTGCAGCTTGCCTGCATTCTTTGCAACTTCAATTTCTCCATTTCTTCAATTTCATCAAACTTGGCTCTCTGTATCTATGAAACTTTCCAGTTCTAGCAATAACACATATTGAAGCATTTTCTCTATAAGCAGATATCTCATATTACTACACTTTGCAAAATCTCCTATGTTCATCAAATTCTATCTTTGTATCATATGATCTTTCACTTATTGAACATCTTTCTTCAATTCAATCATTTCTACATCTCCAATATTTTTTCTTGTTGTAATACACAAATAGAACTATTTCTAACAAACTACACATTTTTCAATATTCTTTGTTGAATTATGCATTCAATATCTCCATTCCTATAATTTTCAACAGCTCTGGCTTCTATGTCAACCAAAAGTCTTCACTTTCTTGTAATTCATCAAATTCTGCAGATTCAAAATTCTCTGCGTTAGCTGCACAATCAAAATCTCCATATCCCTCAATTTAAACAAACATGGTTCGATGCGGATAACAAAATATCAAAACCTAGCAATTGATGATATTCTAGCATTTTCTCTATCTGCAGATATTTCTCATTCCCCATATTTGTAAAATCTTCCAGTTTATCGACATTCTCTGCTTGTAAGATCTGCTGCTCCTCTCCATAAACAAGTTTCTTACTTTCCAACAACTTCACTATCTCTATTAATTTCCTCTGCCTATCTAAACAAGTGTCTCTATTTCTTTCGCTCCACACATCTAGACATAGTTATGATTCAACTGAACTTACAATTTCTGAATTACGGTATCTATTTAGTAAGAGTTAGTTCTCTGCATCGAGCAAAATCTTATTTTTCAGTAAATTCTTGGATTGAGCTGATTTGCAGCTTGCCTGCATTCTTTGCAACTTCAATTTCTCCATTTCTTCAGTTTCAGCAAACTTGGCAATCTGTATCTATGAAACTTTCCAGTTCTAGCAATAACACATATTGAAGCATTTTCTCTATAAGCAGATATCACATATTCGTAAACTTTGCAAAATCTGCTATTTTCATCAAATTCTACCTTTGTATCATCTGCTCGTTCACTGATTGAACAACTTTCTTCAATTCAATCAATTTCTACATCTCCAATAATTGTTATTCTTGAAGTACTTTAATAAAACTATTTCTAACAAACTACTCATTTTTCAATGTTCTTTGGTCAATTATGCCTTCGATATCTCCATTCCTATATTTTTCAGCAGAATTGGTTTCTATGTCAAGCAAAAGTATTCAGTTTCTTGTAATTCATCAAATTCCGCAGATTCAAAATTCTCTGCGTTAACTGCACAATCCATGTCCTTCAATTTAAACAAACATGGTTCGATGCGGATAACATAATATCAAAACCTAGCAATTGATGATATTCTAGCATTTTCTCTATCTGCAGATATTTCTCATTCCCCATATTTGCAAAATCTTCCAGTTTATCGACATTCTCTGCTTGTAAGATCTGTTGCTTCTCTCCATATACAAGTTTCTTACTTTCCAACAACTTCACTATCTCTATTAATTTCCTCTGTTTATCTAAACAAGTGTCTTTATTTCTTTCGCTCGACACATCTAGACATAGTTATGATTGAACTGAACTTACAATTTCTAAATTACAGTATCTATTTAGTAAGAGTTAGTTCTCTGCATCGAGCAAAATCTTATTTTTCAGTAAATTCTTAGATTGAGCTGATTTGCAGCTTGCCTGCATTCTTTGCAACTTCAATTTCTCCATTTCTTCAATTTCATCAAACTTGGCTCTCTGTATCTATGAAACTTTCCAGTTCTAGCAATAACACATATTGAAGCATTTTCTCTATAAGCAGATATCTCATATTACTACACTTTGCAAAATCTCCTATGTTCATCAAATTCCATCTTTGTATCATATGATCTTTCACTTATTGTACAGCTTTCTTCAATTCAATCATTTCTAAATCTCCAATAATTTTTCTTGTTGTAATACACAAATAGAACTATTTCTAACAAACTACACATTTTTCAATGTTATTTGTTTAATTATGCCTTCAATATCTCCATTCCTATCATTTTTAACAGCTCTGGCTTCTATGTCAAGCAAAAGTCTTCACTTTCTTGTAATTCATCAAATTCCGCAGATTCAAAATTCTCTGCGTTAACTGCACAATCAATATCTCAATATCCTTCAATTTAAACAAACCTGGTTCAATGCGGATAACATAATATCAAAACCTAGCAATTGATGATATTCTAGCATTTTCTCTATTTGTAAAATCTTCCAGTTTATCGACATTCTCTACTTGTAAGATCTGCTGCTTCTCTCCATATACAAGTTTCTTACATTCCAACAACTTCACTATCTCTATTAATTTCCTCTGCCTATCTAAACAGTGTCTTTATTTCTTTCGCTCCACACATCTAGACATAGTTATGATTCAACTGAACTTACAGTTTCTAAATTACAGTATCTATTTAGTAAGAGTTAGTTCTCTGCATCGAGCAAAATCTTATTTTCAGTAAATTCTTAGATTGAGCTGATTTGCAGCTTGCCTGCATTCTTTGCAACTTCAATTTCTCCATTTCTTCAATTTCCTCAAACTTGGCTCTCTGTATCTATGAAACTTTCCAGTTCTAGCAATAACACATATTGAAGCATTTTCTCTATAAGCAGATATCTCATATTACTACACTTTGCAAAATCTCCTATGTTCATCAAATTCTATCTTTGTATCATATGATCTTTCACTTATTGTACAGCTTTCTTCAATTCAATCATTTCTACATCTCCAATAATTTTTCTTGTTGTAATACACAAATAGAACTATTTCTAACAAACTACACATTTTTTAACATTCTTTGTTGAATTATGCCTTCAATATCTCCATTCCTATAATTTTCAACAGCTCTGGATTCTATGTCAAGCAAAAGTCTTCACTTTCTTGTAATTCATCAAATTCTGCAGATTCAAAATTCTCTGCGTTAGCTGCACAATCACAATCTCCATATCCCTCAATTTAAACAAACATGGTTCGATGCGGATAACAAAATATCAAAACCTAGCAATTGATGATATTCTAGCATTTTCTCTATCTGCAGATATTTCTCATTCCCCATATTTGTAAAATCTTCCAGTTTATCGACATTCTCTGCTTGTAAGATCTGCTGCTCCTCTCCATAAACAAGTTTCTTACTTTCCAACAACTTCACTATCTCTATTAATTTCCTCTGCCTATATAAACAAGTGTCTCTATTTCTTTCGCTCCACACATCTAGACATAGTTATGATTCAACTGAACTTACAATTTATGAATTACAGTATCTATTTAGTAAGAGGTTGTTCTCTGCATTGAGCAAAATCTTATTTTTCAGTAAATTCTTAGATTGAGCTGATTTGCAGCTTGCCTGCATTCTTTGCAACTTCAATTTCTCCATTTCTTCAGTTTCAGCAAACTTGGCAATTGGTATCTATGAAACTTTCCAGTTCTAGCAATAACACATATAGAGGATTTTCTCTATAAGCAGATATCTCATATTACTACACTTTGCAAAATCTCCTATGTTCATCAAATTCTATCTTTGTATCATATGATCTTTCACTTATTGTACATCTTTCTTCAATTCAATCATTTCTACATCTCCAATAATTTTTCTTGTTGTAATACACAAATAGAACTATTTCTAACAAACTACACATTTTTCAATATTCTTTGTTGAATTATGCATTCAATATCTCCATTCCTATAATTTTCAACAGCTCTGGCTTCTATGTCAAGCAAAAGTCTTCACTTTCTTGTAATTCATCAAATTCTGCAGATTCAAAATTCTCTGCGTTAGCTGCACAATCAAAATCTCCATATCCCTCAATTTAAACAAACATGGTTCGATGCGGATAACAAAATATCAAAACCTAGCAATTGATGATATTCTAGCATTTTCTCTATCTGCAGATATTTCTCATTCCCCATATTTGTAAACTCTTCCAGTTTATCGACATTCTCTGCTTGTAAGATCTGCTGCTCCTCTCCATAAACAAGTTTCTTACTTTCCAACAACTTCACTATCTCTATTAATTTCCTCTGCCTATCTAAACAAGTGTCTCTATTTCTTTCGCTCCACACATCTAGACATAGTTATGATTCAACTGAACTTATAATTTCTGAATTACAGTATCTATTTAGCACAAGTTAGTTCTCTGCATTGAGCAAAATCTTATTTTTCAGTAAATTCTTAGATTGAGCTGATTTGCAGCTTGCCTGCATTCTTTGCAACTTCAATTTCTCCATTTCTTCAGTTTCAGCAAACTTGGCAATCTGTATCTATGAAACTTTCCAGTTCTAGCAATAACACATATAGAGGATTTTCTCTATAAGCAGATATCTCATATTACTACACTTTGCAAAATCTCCTATGTTCATCAAATTCTATCTTTGTATCATATGATCTTTCACTTATTGTACATCTTTCTTCAATTCAATCATTTCTACATCTCCAATAATTTTTCTTGTTGTAATACACAAATAGAACTATTTCTAACAAACTACACATTTTTCAATGTTATTTGTTTAATTATGCCTTCAATATATCCATTCCTATCATTTTCAACAGCTCTGGCTTCTATGTCAAGCAAAAGTATTCAGTTTCTTGTAATTCATCAAATTCCGCAGATTCAAAATTCTCTGCGTCAACTGCACAATCAATATCTCCATATCCTTCAATTTAAACAAACCTGGTTCGATGCGGATAACATAATATCAAAACCTAACAATTGATGATATTCTAGCATTATCTCTATCTGCAGATATTTCTCATTCCCCATATTTGTAAAATCTTCCAGTTTATCGACATTCTCTGCTTGTAAGATCTGCTGCTCCTCTCCATAAACAAGTTTCTTACTTTCCAACAACTTCACTATCTCTATTAATTTCCTCTGCCTATATAAACAAGTGTCTCTATTTCTTTCGCTCCACACATCTAGACATAGTTATGATTCAACTGAACTTACAATTTCTGAATTACAGTATCTATTTAGTAAGAGTTAGTTCTCTGCATTGAGCAAAATCTTATTTTTCAGTAAATTCTTAGATTGAGCTGATTTGCAGCTTGCCTGCATTCTTTGCAACTTCAATTTCTCCATTTCTTCAGTTTCAGCAAACTTGGCAATTGGTATCTATGAAACTTTCCAGTTCTAGCAATAACACATATAGAGGATTTTCTCTATAAGCAGATATCTCATATTACTACACTTTGCAAAATCTCCTATGTTCATCAAATTCTATCTTTGTATCATATGATCTTTCACTTATTGTACATCTTTCTTCAATTCAATCATTTCTACATCTCCAATAATTTTTCTTGTTGTAATACACAAATAGAACTATTTCTAACAAACTACACATTTTTCAATATTCTTTGTTGAATTATGCATTCAATATCTCCATTCCTATAATTTTCAACAGCTCTGGCTTCTATGTCAAGCAAAAGTCTTCACTTTCTTGTAATTCATCAAATTCTGCAGATTCAAAATTCTCTGCGTTAGCTGCACAATCAAAATCTCCATATCCCTCAATTTAAACAAACATGGTTCGATGCGGATAACAAAATATCAAAACCTAGCAATTGATGATATTCTAGCATTTTCTCTATCTGCAGATATTTCTCATTCCCCATATTTGTAAAATCTTCCAGTTTATCGACATTCTCTGCTTGTAAGATCTGCTGCTCCGCTCCATAAACAAGTTTCTTACTTTCCAACAACTTCACTATCTCTATTAATTTCCTCTGCCTATCTAAACAAGTGTCTCTATTTCTTTCGCTCCACACATCTAGACATAGTTATGATTCAACTGAACTTATAATTTCTGAATTACAGTATCTATTTAGTACGAGTTAGTTCTCTGCATTGAGCAAAATCTTATTTTTCAGTAAATTCTTAGATTGAGCTGATTTGCAGCTTGCCTGCATTCTTTGCAACTTCAATTTCTCCATTTCTTCAGTTTCAGCAAACTTGGCAATCTGTATCTATGAAACTTTCCAGTTCTAGCAATAACACATATAGAGGATTTTCTCTATAAGCAGATATCTCATATTACTACACTTTGCAAAATCTCCTATGTTCATCAAATTCTATCTTTGTATCATATGATCTTTCACTTATTGTACATCTTTCTTCAATTCAATCATTTCTACATCTCCAATAATTTTTCTTGTTGTAATACACAAATAGAACTATTTCTAACAAACTACACATTTTTCAATGTTATTTGTTTAATTATGCCTCCAATATATCCATTCCTATCATTTTCAACAGCTCTGGCTTCTATGTCAAGCAAAAGTATTCAGTTTCTTGTAATTCATCAAATTCCGCAGATTCAAATTCTCTGCGTCAACTGCACAATCAATATCTCCATATCCTTCAATTTAAACAAACCTGGTTCGATGCGGATAACATAATATCAAAACCTAACAATTGATGATATTCTAGCATTATCTCTATCTGCAGATATTTCTCATTCCCCATATTTGTAAAATCTTCCAGTTTATCGACATTCTCTGCTTGTAAGATCTGCTGCTCCTCTCCATATACAAGTTTCTTACTTTCCAACAACTTCACTATCTCTATGAATTTCCTCTGCCTATCTAAACAAGTGTCTCTATTTCTTTCGCTCCACACATCTAGACATAGTTATGATTCAACTGAACTTACAATTTCTGAATTACAGTATCTATTTAGTAAGAGTTAGTTCTCTGCATCGAGCAAAATCTTATTTTTCAGTAAATTCTTAGATTGAGCTGATTTGCAGCTTGCCTACATTCTTTGCAACTTCAATTTCTCCATTTCTTCAGTTTCAGCAAACTTGGCAATTGGTATCTATGAAACTTTCCAGTTCTAGCAATAACACATATAGAGGATTTTCTCTATAAGCAGATATCTCATATTACTACACTTTGCAAAATCTCCTATGTTCATCAAATTCTATCTTTGTATCATATGATGTTTCACTTATTGTACATCTTTCTTCAATTCAATCATTTCTACATCTCCAATAATTTTTCTTGTTGTAATACACAAATAGAACTAATTGTAACAAACTACACATTTTTCAATATTCTTTGTTGAATTATGCATTCAATATCTCCATTCCTGTAATTTTCAACAGCTCTGGCTTCTATGTCAAGCAAAAGTCTTCACTTTCTTGTAATTCATCAAATTCCGCAGATTCAAAATTCTCTGCGTTAACTGCACAATCAATATCTCCATATCCTTCAATTTAAACAAACCTGGTTCGATGCGGATAACATAATATCAAAACCTAGCAATTGATGATATTCTAGCATTTTCTCTATCTGCAGATATTTCTCACTCCCCATATTTGTAAAATCTTCCAGTTTATCGACATTCTCTACTTGTAAGATCTGCGGCTTCTCTCCATATACAAGTTTCTTACATTCCAACAACTTCACTATCTCTATTAATTTCCTCTGCCTATCTAAACTGTGTCTTTATTTCTTTCGCTCCACACATCTAGACATAGTTATGATTCAACTGAACTTACAATTTCTGAATTACAGTATCTATTTAGTAAGAGTTAGTTCTCTGCATCGAGCAAAATCTTATTTTTCAGTAAATTCTTAGATTGAGCTGATTTGCAGCTTGCCTGCATTCTTTGCAACTTCAATTTCTCCATTTCTTCAGTTTCAGCAAACTTGGCAATCTGTATCTATGAAACTTTCCAGTTCTAGCAATAACACATATTGAAGCATTTTCTCTATAAGCAGATATCACATATTCGTAAACTTTGCAAAATCTGCTATTTTCATCAAATTCTACCTCGTTCACTGATTGTACAACTTTCTTCAATCCAATCAATTTCTACATCTCCAATAATTATTATTGTTGAACTACATTAATAAAACTATTTCTAACAAACTACTCATTTTTCAATGTTCTTTGGTCAATTATGCCTTCGATATCTCCATTCCTATATTTTTCAGCAGAATTGGTTTCTATGTCAAGCAAAAGTATTCAGTTTCTTGTAATTCATCAAATTCCGCAGATTCAAAATTCTCTGCGTTAACTGCACAATCAATATCTCCATATCCTTCAATTTAAACAACCCTGGTTCGATGCTGATAACATAATATCAAAACCTAGCAATTGATGATATTCTAGCATTTTCTCTATCTGCAGATATTTCTCATTCCCCATATTTGTAAAATCTTCCAGTTTATCGACATTCTCGACTTGTAAGATCTCCATATACAAGTTTCTTACATTCCAACAACTTCACTATCTCTATTAATTTCCTCTGCCTATCTAAACAGTGTCTTTATTTCTTTCGCTCCACACATCTAGACATAGTTATGATTGAACTGAACTTACAGTTTCTAAATTACAGTATCTATTTAGTAAGAGTTAGTTCTCTGCATCGAGCAAAATCTTATTTTTCAGTAAATTCTTAGATTGAGCTGATTTGCAGCTTGCCTGCATTCTTTGCAACTTCAATTTCTCCATTTCTTCAATTTCATCAAACTTGGCTCTCTGTATCTATGAAACTTTCCAGTTCTAGCAATAACACATATTGAAGCATTTTCTCTATAAGCAGATATCTCATATTACTACACATTGCAAAATCTCTTATGTTCATCAAATTCTATCTTTGTATCATATGATCTTTCACTTATTGTACAGCTTTCTTCAATTCAATCATTTCTAAATCTCCAATAATTTTTCTTGTTGTAATACACAAATAGAACTATTTCTAACAAACTACACATTTTTCAATGTTATTTGTTTAATTATGCCTTCAATATCTCCATTACTATAATTTTCAACAGCTCTGGCTTCTATGTCAAGCAAAAGTCTTCACTTTCTTGTAATTCATCAAAATCCGCAGATTTAAAATTCTCTGCGTTAACTGCACAATCAATATCTCCATATCCTTCAATTTAAACAAACCTGGTTCGATGCGGATAACATAATATCAAAACCTAGCAATTGATGATATTCTAGCATTTTCTCTATCTGCAGATATTTCTCATTCCCCATATTTGTAAAATCTTCCAGTTTATCGACATTCTCTACTTGTAAGATCTGCTGCTTCTCTCCATATACAAGTTTCTTACATTCCAACAACTTCACTATCTCTATTAATTTCCTCTGCCTATCTAAACAGTGTCTTTATTTCTTTCGCTCCACACATCTAGACATAGTTATGATTGAACTGAACTTACAGTTTCTAAATTACAGTATCTATTTAGTAAGAGTTAGTTCTCTGCATCGAGCAAAATCTTATTTTCAGTAAATTCTTAGATTGAGCTGATTTGCAGCTTGCCTCCATTCTTTGCAACTTCAATTTCTCCATTTCTTCAGTTTCAGCAAACTTGGCTCTCTGTATCTATGAAACTTTCCAGTTCTAGCAATAACACATATTGAAGCATTTTCTCTATAAGCAGATATCTCATATTACTACACATTGCAAAATCTCTTATGTTCATCAAATTCTATCTTTGTATCATATGATCTTTCACTTATTGTACAGCTTTCTTCAATTCAATCATTTCTAAATCTCCAATAATTTTTCTTGTTGTAATACACAAATAGAACTATTTCTAACAAACTACACATTTTTCAATGTTATTTGTTTAATTATGCCTTCAATATCTCCATTACTATAATTTTCAACAGCTCTGGCTTCTATGTCAAGCAAAAGTCTTCACTTTCTTGTAATTCATCAAAATCCGCAGATTTAAAATTCTCTGCGTTAACTGCACAATCAATATCTCCATATCCTTCAATTTAAACAAACCTGGTTCGATGCGGATAACATAATATCAAAACCTAGCAATTGATGATATTCTAGCATTTTCTCTATCTGCAGATATTTCTCATTCCCCATATTTGTAAAATCTTCCAGTTTATCGACATTCTCTACTTGTAAGATCTGCTGCTTCTCTCCATATACAAGTTTCTTACATTCCAACAACTTCACTATCTCTATTAATTTCCTCTGCCTATCTAAACAGAGTCTTTATTTCTTTCGCTCCACACATCTAGACATAGTTATGATTGAACTGAACTTACAGTTTCTAAATTACAGTATCTATTTATTAAGAGTTAGTTCTCTGCATCGAGCAAAATCTTATTTTCAGTAAATTCTTAGATTGAGCTGATTTGCAGCTTGCCTGCATTCTTTGCAACTTCAATTTCTCCATTTCTTCAGTTTCAGCAAACTTGGCAATTGGTATCTATGAAACTTTCCAGTTCTAGCAATAACACATATAGAGCATTTTCTCTATAAGCAGATATCTCATATTACTACACTTTGCAAAATCTCCTATGTTCATCAAATTCTATCTTTGTATCATATGATCTTTCAGTTATTGTACATCTTTCTTCAATTCAATCATTTCTACATCTCCAATAATTTTTCTTGTTGTAATACACAAATAGAACTATTTCTAACAAACTACACATTTTTCAATATTCTTTGTTGAATTATGCATTCAATATCTCCATTCCTATAATTTTCAACAGCTCTGGCTTCTATGTCAAGCAAAAGTCTTCACTTTCTTGTAATTCATCAAATTCTGCAGATTCAAAATTCTCTGCGTTAGCTGCACAATCAAAATCTCCATATCCCTCAATTTAAACAAACATGGTTCGATGCGGATAACAAAATATCAAAACCTAGCAATTGATGATATTCTAGCATTTTCTCTATCTGCAGATATTTCTCATTCCCCATATTTGTAAAATCTTCCAGTTTATCGACATTCTCTGCTTGTAAGATCTGCTGCTCCTCTCCATAAACAAGTTTCTTACTTTCCAACAACTTCACTATCTCTATTAATTTCCTCTGCCTATATAAACAAGTGTCTCTATTTCTTTCGCTCCACACATCTAGACATAGTTATGATTCAACTGAACTTACAATTTCTGAATTACAGTATCTATTTAGTAAGAGTTAGTTCTCTGCATCGAGCAAAATCTTATTTTTCAGTAAATTCTTAGATTGAGCTGATTTGCAGCTTGCCTGCATTCTTTGCAACTTCAATTTCTCCATTTCTTCAGTTTCAGCAAACTTGGCATTCTGTATCTATGAAACTTTCCAGTTCTAGCAATAACACATATTGAAGCATTTTCTCTATAAGCAGATATCACATATTCGTAAACTTTGCAAAATCTGCTATTTTCATCAAATTCTACCTCGTTCACTGATTGTACAACTTTCTTCAATTCAATCAATTTCTACATCTCCAATAATTATTATTGTTGAACTACATTAATAAAACTATTTCTAACAAACTACTCATTTTTCAATGTTCTTTGGTCAATTATGCCTTCGATATCTCCATTCCTATATTTTTCAGCAGAATTGGTTTCTATGTCAAGCAAAAGTATTCAGTTTCTTGTAATTCATCAAATTCCGCAGATTCAAAATTCTCTGCGTTAACTGCACAATCAATATCTCCATATCCTTCAATTTAAACAAACCTGGTTCGATGCTGATAACATAATATCAAAACCTAGCAATTGATGATATTCTAGCATTTTCTCTATCTGCAGATATTTCTCATTCCCCATATTTGTAAAATCTTCCAGTTTATCGACATTCTCGACTTGTAAGATCTCCATATACAAGTTTCTTACATTCCAACAACTTCACTATCTCTATTAATTTCCTCTGCCTATCTAAACAGTGTCTTTATTTCTTTCGCTCCACACATCTAGACATAGTTATGATTGAACTGAACTTACAGTTTCTAAATTACAGTATCTATTTAGTAAGAGTTAGTTCTCTGCATCGAGCAAAATCTTATTTTTCAGTAAATTCTTAGATTGAGCTGATTTGCAGCTTGCCTGCATTCTTTGCAACTTCAATTTCTCCATTTCTTCAATTTCATCAAACTTGGCTCTCTGTATCTATGAAACTTTCCAGTTCTAGCAATAACACATATTGAAGCATTTTCTCTATAAGCAGATATCTCATATTACTACACATTGCAAAATCTCTTATGTTCATCAAATTCTATCTTTGTATCATATGATCTTTCACTTATTGTACAGCTTTCTTCAATTCAATCATTTCTAAATCTCCAATAATTTTTCTTGTTGTAATACACAAATAGAACTATTTCTAACAAACTACACATTTTTCAATGTTATTTGTTTAATTATGCCTTCAATATCTCCATTACTATAATTTTCAACAGCTCTGGCTTCTATGTCAAGCAAAAGTCTTCACTTTCTTGTAATTCATCAAAATCCGCAGATTTAAAATTCTCTGCGTTAACTGCACAATCAATATCTCCATATCCTTCAATTTAAACAAACCTGGTTCGATGCGGATAACATAATATCAAAACCTAGCAATTGATGATATTCTAGCATTTTCTCTATCTGCAGATATTTCTCATTCCCCATATTTGTAAAATCTTCCAGTTTATCGACATTCTCTACTTGTAAGATCTGCTGCTTCTCTCCATATACAAGTTTCTTACATTCCAACAACTTCACTATCTCTATTAATTTCCTCTGCCTATCTAAACAGTGTCTTTATTTCTTTCGCTCCACACATCTAGACATAGTTATGATTGAACTGAACTTACAGTTTCTAAATTACAGTATCTATTTAGTAAGAGTTAGTTCTCTGCATCGAGCAAAATCTTATTTTCAGTAAATTCTTAGATTGAGCTGATTTGCAGCTTGCCTCCATTCTTTGCAACTTCAATTTCTCCATTTCTTCAGTTTCAGCAAACTTGGCTCTCTGTATCTATGAAACTTTCCAGTTCTAGCAATAACACATATTGAAGCATTTTCTCTATAAGCAGATATCTCATATTACTACACATTGCAAAATCTCTTATGTTCATCAAATTCTATCTTTGTATCATATGATCTTTCACTTATTGTACAGCTTTCTTCAATTCAATCATTTCTAAATCTCCAATAATTTTTCTTGTTGTAATACACAAATAGAACTATTTCTAACAAACTACACATTTTTCAATGTTATTTGTTTAATTATGCCTTCAATATCTCCATTACTATAATTTTCAACAGCTCTGGCTTCTATGTCAAGCAAAAGTCTTCAGTTTCTTGTAATTCATCAAAATCCGCAGATTTAAAATTCTCTGCGTTAACTGCACAATCAATATCTCCATATCCTTCAATTTAAACAAACCTGGTTCGATGCGGATAACATAATATCAAAACCTAGCAATTGATGATATTCTAGCATTTTCTCTATCTGCAGATATTTCTCATTCCCCATATTTGCAAAATCTTCCAGTTTATCGACATTCTCTGCTTGTAAGATCTGTTGCTTCTCTCCATATACAAGTTTCTTACTTTCCAACAACTTCACTATCTCTATTAATTTCCTCTGTTTATCTAAACAAGTGTCTTTATTTCTTTCGCTCCACACATCTAGACATAGTTATGATTGAACTGAACTTACAATTTCTAAATTACAGTATCTATTTAGTAAGAGTTAGTTCTCTGCATCGAGCAAAATCTTATTTTTCAGTAAATTCTTAGATTGAGCTGATTTGCAGCTTGCCTGCATTCTTTGCAACTTCAATTTCTCCATTTCTTCAATTTCATCAAACTTGGCTCTCTGTATCTATGAAACTTTCCAGTTCTAGCAATAACACATATTGAAGCATTTTCTCTATAAGCAGATATCTCATATTACTACACTTTGCAAAATCTCTTATGTTCATCAAATTCTATCTTTGTATCATATGATCTTTCACTTATTGTACATCTTTCTTCAATTCAATCATTTCTACATCTCCAATAATTTTTCTTGTTGTGATACACAAATAGAACTATTTCTAACAAACTACACATTTTTCAATATTCTTTGTTGAATTATGCATTCAATATCTCCATTCCTATAATTTTCAACAGCTCTGGCTTCTATGTCAAGCAAAAGTCTTCACTTTCTTGTAATTCATCAAATTCTGCAGTTTCAAAATTCTCTGCGTTAGCTGCACAATCAAAATCTCCATATCCCTCAGTTTAAACAAACATGGTTCGATGCGGATAACAAAATATCAAAACCTAGCAATTGATGATATTCTAGCATTTTCTCTATCTGCAGATATTTCTCATTCCCCATATTTGTAAAATCTTCCAGTTTATCGACATTCTCTGCTTGTAAGATCTGCTGCTCCTCTCCATAAACAAGTTTCTTACTTTCCAACAACTTCACTATCTCTATTAATTTCCTCTGCCTATCTAAACAAGTGTCTCTATTTCTTTCGCTCCACACATCTACACATAGTTATGATTCAACTGAACTTACAATTTCTGAATTACAGTATCTATTTAGTAAGAGTTAGTTCTCTGCATTGAGCAAAATCTTATTTTTCAGTAAATTCTTAGATTGAGCTGATTTGCAGCTTGCCTGCATTCTTTGCAACTTCAATTTCTCCATTTCTTCAGTTTCAGCAAACTTGGCAATTGGTATCTATGAAACTTTCCAGTTCTAGCAATAACACATAAAGAGGATTTTCTCTATAAGCAGATATCTCATATTACTACACTTTGCAAAATCTCCTATGTTCATCAAATTCTATCTTTGTATCATATGATCTTTCACTTATTGTACATCTTTCTTCAATTCAATCATTTCTACATCTCCAATAATTTTTCTTGTTGTAATACACAAATAGAACTATTTCTAACAAACTACACATTTTTCAATATTCTTTGTTGAATTATGCATTCAATATCTCCATTCCTATAATTTTCAACAGCTCTGGCTTCTATGTCAAGCAAAAGTCTTCACTTTCTTGTAATTCATCAAATTCTGCAGATTCAAAATTCTCTGCGTTAGCTGCACAATCAAAATCTCCATATCCCTCAATTTAAACAAACATGGTTCGATGCGGATATCAAAATATCAAAACCTAGCAATTGATGATATTCTAGCATTTTCTCTATCTGCAGATATTTCTCATTCCCCATATTTGTAAAATCTTCCAGTTTATCGACATTCTCTGCTTGTAAGATCTGCTGCTCCTCTCCATAAACAAGTTTCTTACTTTCCAACAACTTCACTATCTCTATTAATTTCCTCTGCCTATCTAAACAAGTGTCTCTATTTCTTTCGCTCCACACATCTAGACATAGTTATGATTCAACTGAACTTACAATTTCTGAATTACAGTATCTATTTAGTAAGAGTTAGTTCTCTGCATCGAGCAAAATCTTATTTTTCAGGAAATTCTTAGATTGAGCTGATTTGCAGCTTGCCTGCATTCTTTGCAACTTCAATTTCTCCATTTCTTCAGTTTCAGCAAACTTGGCAATCTGTATCTATGAAACTTTCCAGTTCTAGCAATAACACATATTGAAGCATTTTCTCTATAAGCAGATATCACATATTCGTAAACTTTGCAAAATCTGCTATTTTCATCAAATTCTACCTTTGTATCATCTGCTCGTTCACTGATTGTACAACTTTCTTCAATTCAATCAATTTCTACATCTCCAATAATTATTATTGTTGAACTACATAATAAAACTATTTCTAACAAACTACTCATTTTTCAATGTTCTTTGGTCAATTATGCCTTCGATATCTCCATTCCTATATTTTTCAGCAGAATTGGTTTCTATGTCAAGCAAAAGTATTCAGTTTCTTGTAATTCATCAAATTCCGCAGATTCAAAATTCTCTGCGTTAACTGCACAATCAATATCTCCATATCCTTCAATTTAAACAAACCTGGTTCGATGCGGATAACATAATATCAAAACCTAGCAATTGATGATATTCTAGCATTTTCTCTATCTGCAGATATTTCTCATTCCCCATATTTGCAAAATCTTCCAGTTTATCGACATTCTCTGCTTGTAAGATCTGTTGCTTCTCTCCATATACAAGTTTCTTACTTTCCAACAACTTCACTATCTCTATTAATTTCCTCTGTTTATCTAAACAAGTGTCTTTATTTCTTTCGCTCCACACATCTAGACATAGTTATGAATGAACTGAACTTACAATTTCTAAATTACAGTATCTATTTAGTAAGAGTTAGTTCTCTGCATCGAGCAAAATCTTATTTTTCAGTAAATTCTTAGATTGAGCTGATTTGCAGCTTTCCTGCCTTCTTTGCAACTTCAATTTCTCCATTTCTTCAATTTCATCAAACTTGGCTCTCTGTATCTATGAAACTTTCCAGTTCTAGCAATAACACATATTGAAGCATTTTCTCTATAAGCAGATATCTCATATTACTACACATTGCAAAATCTCTTATGTTCATCAAATTCTATCTTTGTATCATATGATCTTTCACTTATTGTACAGCTTTCTTCAATTCAATCATTTCTAAATCTCCAATAATTTTTCTTGTTGTAATACACAAATAGAACTATTTCTAACAAACTACACATTTTTCAATGTTATTTGTTTAATTATGCCTTCAATATCTCCATTACTATAATTTTCAACAGCTCTGGCTTCTATGTCAAGCAAAAGTCTTCACTTTCTTGTAATTCATCAAATTCCGCAGATTCAAAATTCTCTGCGTTAACTGCACAATCAATATCTCCATATCCTTCAATTTAAACAAACCTGGTTCGATGCGGATAACATAATATCAAAACCTAGCAATTGATGATATTCTAGCATTTTCTCTATCTGCAGATATTTCTCATTCCCCATATTTGTAAAATCTTCCAGTTTATCGACATTCTCTACTTGTAAGATCTGCTGCTTCTCTCCATATACAAGTTTCTTACATTCCAACAACTTCACTATCTCTATTAATTTCCTCTGCCTATCTAAACAGTGTCTTTATTTCTTTCGCTCCACACATCTAGACATAGTTATGATTGAACTGAACTTACAGTTTCTAAATTACAGTATCTATTTAGTAAGAGTTAGTTCTCTGCATCGAGCAAAATCTTATTTTCAGTAAATTCTTAGACTGAGCTGATTTGCAGCTTGCCTGCATTCTTTGCAACTTCAATTTCTCCATTTCTTCAGTTTCAGCAAACTTGGCAATTGGTATCTATGAAACTTTCCAGTTCTAGCAATAACACATAAAGAGCATTTTCTCTATAAGCAGATATCTCATATTACTACACTTTGCAAAATCTCCTATGTTCATCAAATTCTATCTTTGTATCATATGATCTTTCACTTATTGTACATCTTTCTTCAATTCAATCATTTCTACATCTCCAATAATTTTTCTTGTTGTAATACACAAATAGAACTATTTCTAACAAACTACACATTTTTCAATATTCTTTGTTGAATTATGCATTCAATATCTCCATTCCTATAATTTTCAACAGCTCTGGCTTCTATGTCAAGCAAAAGTCTTCACTTTCTTGTAATTCATCAAATTCTGCAGTTTCAAAATTCTCTGCGTTAGCTGCACAATCAAAATCTCCATATCCCTCAGCTTAAACAAACATGGTTCGATGCGGATAACAAAATATCAAAACCTAGCAATTGATGATATTCTAGCATTTTCTCTATCTGCAGATATTTCTCATTCCCCATATTTGTAAAATCTTCCAGTTTATCGACATTCTCTGCTTGTAAGATCTGCTGCTCCTCTCCATAAACAAGTTTCTTACTTTCCAACAACTTCACTATCTCTATTAATTTGCTCTGCCTATCTAAACAAGTGTCTCTATTTCTTTCGCTCCACACATCTAGACATAGTTATGATTGAACTGTTCTTACAATTTCTGAATTACAGTATCTATTTAGTAAGAGTTAGTTCTCTGCATCGAGCAAAATCTTATTTTTCAGTAAATTCTTAGATTGAGCTGATTTGCAGCTTGCCTGCATTCTTTGCAACTTCAATTTCTCCATTTCTTCAGTTTCAGCAAACTTGGCAATTGGTATCTATGAAACTTTCCAGTTCTAGCAATAACACATAAAGAGGATTTTCTCTATAAGCAGATATCTCATATTACTACACTTTGCAAAATCTCCTATGTTCATCAAATTCTATCTTTGTATCATATGATCTTTCACTTATTGTACATCTTTCTTCAATTCAATCATTTCTACATCTCCAATAATTTTTCTTGTTGTAATACACAAATAGAACTATTTCTAACAAACTACACATTTTTCAATATTCTTTGTTGAATTATGCATTCAATATCTCCATTCCTATAATTTTCAACAGCTCTGGCTTCTATGTCAAGCAAAAGTCTTCACTTTCTTGTAATTCATCAAATTCTGCAGTTTCAAAATTCTCGGCGTTAGCTGCACAATCAAAATCTCCATATCCCTCAGCTTAAACAAACATGGTTCGATGCGGATAACAAAATATCAAAACCTAGCAATTGATGATATTCTAGCATTTTCTCTATCTGCAGATATTTCTCATTCCCCATATTTGTAAAATCTTCCAGTTTATCGACATTCTCTGCTTGTAAGATCTGCTGCTCCTCTCCATAAACAAGTTTCTTACTTTCCAACAACTTCACTATCTCTATTAATTTCCTCTGCCTATCTAAACAAGTGTCTCTATTTCTTTCGCTCCACACATCTACACATAGTTATGATTGAACTGAACTTACAATTTCTGAATTACAGTATCTATTTAGTAAGAGTTAGTTCTCTGCATCGAGCAAAATCTTATTTTTCAGTAAATTCTTAGATTGAGCTGATTTGCAGCTTGCCTGCATTCTTTGCAACTTCAATTTCTCCATTTCTTCAGTTTCAGCAAACTTGGCAATTGGTATCTATGAAACTTTCCAGTTCTAGCAATAACACATAAAGAGGATTTTCTCTATAAGCAGATATCTCATATTACTACACTTTGCAAAATCTCCTATGTTCATCAAATTCTATCTTTGTATCATATGATCTTTCACTTATTGTACATCTTTCTTCAATTCAATCATTTCTACATCTCCAATAATTTTTCTTGTTGTAATACACAAATAGAACTATTTCTAACAAACTACACATTTTTCAATATTCTTTGTTGAATTATGCATTCAATATCTCCATTCCTATAATTTTCAACAGCTCTGGCTTCTATGTCAAGCAAAAGTCTTCACTTTCTTGTAATTCATCAAATTCTGCAGATTCAAAATTCTCTGCGTTAGCTGCACAATCAAAATCTCCATATCCCTCAATTTAAACAAACATGGTTCGATGCGGATATCAAAATATCAAAACCTAGCAATTGATGATATTCTAGCATTTTCTCTATCTGCAGATATTTCTCATTCCCCATATTTGTAAAATCTTCCAGTTTATCGACATTCTCTGCTTGTAAGATCTGCTGCTCCTCTCCATAAACAAGTTTCTTACTTTCCAACAACTTCACTATCTCTATTAATTTGCTCTGCCTATCTAAACAAGTGTCTCTATTTCTTTCGCTCCACACATCTAGACATAGTTATGATTGAACTGAACTTACAATTTCTGAATTACAGTATCTATTTAGTAAGAGTTAGTTCTCTGCATCGAGCAAAATCTTATTTTTCAGTAAATTCTTAGATTGAGCTGATTTGCAGCTTGCCTGCATTCTTTGCAACTTCAATTTCTCCATTTCTTCAGTTTCAGCAAACTTGGCAATTGGTATCTATGAAACTTTCCAGTTCTAGCAATAACACATAAAGAGGATTTTCTCTATAAGCAGATATCTCATATTACTACACTTTGCAAAATCTCCTATGTTCATCAAATTCTATCTTTGTATCATATGATCTTTCACTTATTGTACATCTTTCTTCAATTCAATCATTTCTACATCTCCAATAATTTTTCTTGTTGTAATACACAAATAGAACTATTTCTAACAAACTACACATTTTTCAATATTCTTTGTTGAATTATGCATTCAATATCTCCATTCCTATAATTTTCAACAGCTCTGGCTTCTATGTCAAGCAAAAGTCTTCACTTTCTTGTAATTCATCAAATTCTGCAGATTCAAAATTCTCTGCGTTAGCTGCACAATCAAAATCTCCATATCCCTCAATTTAAACAAACATGGTTCGATGCGGATATCAAAATATCAAAACCTAGCAATTGATGATATTCTAGCATTTTCTCTATCTGCAGATATTTCTCATTCCCCATATTTGTAAAATCTTCCAGTTTATCGACATTCTCTGCTTGTAAGATCTGCTGCTCCTCTCCATAAACAAGTTTCTTACTTTCCAACAACTTCACTATCTCTATTAATTTCCTCTGCCTATCTAAACAAGTGTCTCTATTTCTTTCGCTCCACACATCTAGACATAGTTATGATTCAACTGAACTTACAATTTCTGAATTACAGTATCTATTTAGTAAGAGTTAGTTCTCTGCATCGAGCAAAATCTTATTTTTCAGGAAATTCTTAGATTGAGCTGATTTGCAGCTTGCCTGCATTCTTTGCAACTTCAATTTCTCCATTTCTTCAGTTTCAGCAAACTTGGCAATCTGTATCTATGAAACTTTCCAGTTCTAGCAATAACACATATTGAAGCATTTTCTCTATAAGCATATATCACATATTCGTAAACTTTGCAAAATCTGCTATTTTCATCAAATTCTACCTTTGTATCATCTGCTCGTTCACTGATTGTACAACTTTCTTCAATTCAATCAATTTCTACATCTCCAATAATTATTATTGTTGAACTACATAATAAAACTATTTCTAACAAACTACTCATTTTTCAATGTTCTTTGGTCAATTATGCCTTCGATATCTCCATTCCTATATTTTTCAGCAGAATTGGTTTCTATGTCAAGCAAAAGTATTCAGTTTCTTGTAATTCATCAAATTCCGCAGATTCAAAATTCTCTGCGTTAACTGCACAATCAATATCTCCATATCCTTCAATTTAAACAAACCTGGTTCGATGCGGATAACATAATATCAAAACCTAGCAATTGATGATATTCTAGCATTTTCTCTATCTGCAGATATTTCTCATTCCCCATATTTGTAAAATCTTCCAGTTTATCGACATTCTCTACTTGTAAGATCTGCTGCTTCTCTCCATATACAAGTTTCTTACATTCCAACAACTTCACTATCTCTATTAATTTCCTCTGCCTATCTAAACAGTGTCTTTATTTCTTTCGCTCCACACATCTAGACATAGTTATGATTGAACTGAACTTACAGTTTCTAAATTACAGTATCTATTTAGTAAGAGTTAGTTCTCTGCATCGAGCAAAATCTTATTTTCAGTAAATTCTTAGACTGAGCTGATTTGCAGCTTGCCTGCATTCTTTGCAACTTCAATTTCTCCATTTCTTCAGTTTCAGCAAACTTGGCAATTGGTATCTATGAAACTTTCCAGTTCTAGCAATAACACATATAGAGCATTTTCTCTATAAGCAGATATCTCATATTACTACACTTTGCAAAATCTCCTATGTTCATCAAATTCTATCTTTGTATCATATGATCTTTCACTTATTGTACATCTTTCTTCAATTCAATCATTTCTACATCTCCAATAATTTTTCTTGTTGTAATACACAAATAGAACTATTTCTAACAAACTACACATTTTTCAATATTCTTTGTTGAATTATGCATTCAATATCTCCATTCCTATAATTTTCAACAGCTCTGGCTTCTATGTCAAGCAAAAGTCTTCACTTTCTTGTAATTCATCAAATTCTGCAGTTTCAAAATTCTCTGCGTTAGCTGCACAATCAAAATCTCCATATCCCTCAGCTTAAACAAACATGGTTCGATGCGGATAACAAAATATCAAAACCTAGCAATTGATGATATTCTAGCATTTTCTCTATCTGCAGATATTTCTCATTCCCCATATTTGTAAAATCTTCCAGTTTATCGACATTCTCTGCTTGTAAGATCTGCTGCTCCTCTCCATAAACAAGTTTCTTACTTTCCAACAACTTCACTATCTCTATTAATTTGCTCTGCCTATCTAAACAAGTGTCTCTATTTCTTTCGCTCCACACATCTAGACATAGTTATGATTGAACTGAACTTACAATTTCTGAATTACAGTATCTATTTAGTAAGAGTTAGTTCTCTGCATCGAGCAAAATCTTATTTTTCAGTAAATTCTTAGATTGAGCTGATTTGCAGCTTGCCTGCATTCTTTGCAACTTCAATTTCTCCATTTCTTCAGTTTCAGCAAACTTGGCAATTGGTATCTATGAAACTTTCCAGTTCTAGCAATAACACATAAAGAGGATTTTCTCTATAAGCAGATATCTCATATTACTACACTTTGCAAAATCTCCTATGTTCATCAAATTCTATCTTTGTATCATATGATCTTTCACTTATTGTACATCTTTCTTCAATTCAATCATTTCTACATCTCCAATAATTTTTCTTGTTGTAATACACAAATAGAACTATTTCTAACAAACTACACATTTTTCAATATTCTTTGTTGAATTATGCATTCAATATCTCCATTCCTATAATTTTCAACAGCTCTGGCTTCTATGTCAAGCAAAAGTCTTCACTTTCTTGTAATTCATCAAATTCTGCAGATTCAAAATTCTCTGCGTTAGCTGCACAATCAAAATCTCCATATCCCTCAATTTAAACAAACATGGTTCGATGCGGATATCAAAATATCAAAACCTAGCAATTGATGATATTCTAGCATTTTCTCTATCTGCAGATATTTCTCATTCCCCATATTTGTAAAATCTTCCAGTTTATCGACATTCTCTGCTTGTAAGATCTGCTGCTCCTCTCCATAAACAAGTTTCTTACTTTCCAACAACTTCACTATCTCTATTAATTTCCTCTGCCTATCTAAACAAGTGTCTCTATTTCTTTCGCTCCACACATCTAGACATAGTTATGATTCAACTGAACTTACAATTTCTGAATTACAGTATCTATTTAGTAAGAGTTAGTTCTCTGCATCGAGCAAAATCTTATTTTTCAGGAAATTCTTAGATTGAGCTGATTTGCAGCTTGCCTGCATTCTTTGCAACTTCAATTTCTCCATTTCTTCAGTTTCAGCAAACTTGGCAATCTGTATCTATGAAACTTTCCAGTTCTAGCAATAACACATATTGAAGCATTTTCTCTATAAGCATATATCACATATTCGTAAACTTTGCAAAATCTGCTATTTTCATCAAATTCTACCTTTGTATCATTTGCTCGTTCACTGATTGTACAACTTTCTTCAATTCAATCAATTTCTACATCTCCAATAATTATTATTGTTGAACTACATAATAAAACTATTTCTAACAAACTACTCATTTTTCAATGTTCTTTGGTCAATTATGCCTTCGATATCTCCATTCCTATATTTTTCAGCAGAATTGGTTTCTATGTCAAGCAAAAGTATTCAGTTTCTTGTAATTCATCAAATTCCGCAGATTCAAAATTCTCTGCGTTAACTGCACAATCAATATCTCCATATCCTTCAATTTAAACAAACCTGGTTCGATGCGGATAACATAATATCAAAACCTAGCAATTGATGATATTCTAGCATTTTCTCTATCTGCAGATATTTCTCATTCCCCATATTTGTAAAATCTTCCAGTTTATCGACATTCTCTACTTGTAAGATCTGCTGCTTCTCTCCATATACAAGTTTCTTACATTCCAACAACTTCACTATCTCTATTAATTTCCTCTGCCTATCTAAACAGTGTCTTTATTTCTTTCGCTCCACACATCTAGACATAGTTATGATTGAACTGAACTTACAGTTTCTAAATTACAGTATCTATTTAGTAAGAGTTAGTTCTCTGCATCGAGCAAAATCTTATTTTCAGTAAATTCTTAGACTGAGCTGATTTGCAGCTTGCCTGCATTCTTTGCAACTTCAATTTCTCCATTTCTTCAGTTTCAGCAAACTTGGCAATTGGTATCTATGAAACTTTCCAGTTCTAGCAATAACACATATAGAGCATTTTCTCTATAAGCAGATATCTCATATTACTACACTTTGCAAAATCTCCTATGTTCATCAAATTCTATCTTTGTATCATATGATCTTTCACTTATTGTACATCTTTCTTCAATTCAATCATTTCTACATCTCCAATAATTTTTCTTGTTGTAATACACAAATAGAACTATTTCTAACAAACTACACATTTTTCAATATTCTTTGTTGAATTATGCATTCAATATCTCCATTCCTATAATTTTCAACAGCTCTGGCTTCTATGTCAAGCAAAAGTCTTCACTTTCTTGTAATTCATCAAATTCTGCAGTTTCAAAATTCTCTGCGTTAGCTGCACAATCAAAATCTCCATATCCCTCAATTTAAACAAACATGGTTCGATGCGGATAACAAAATATCAAAACCTAGCAATTGATGATATTCTAGCATTTTCTCTATCTGCAGATATTTCTCATTCCCCATATTTGTAAAATCTTCCAGTTTATCGACATTCTCTGCTTGTAAGATCTGCTGCTCCTCTCCATAAACAAGTTTCTTACTTTCCAACAACTTCACTATCTCTATTAATTTGCTCTGCCTATCTAAACAAGTGTCTCTATTTCTTTCGCTCCACACATCTAGACATAGTTATGATTGAACTGAACTTACAATTTCTGAATTACAGTATCTATTTAGTAAGAGTTAGTTCTCTGCATCGAGCAAAATCTTATTTTTCAGTAAATTCTTAGATTGAGCTGATTTGCAGCTTGCCTGCATTCTTTGCAACTTCAATTTCTCCATTTCTTCAGTTTCAGCAAACTTGGCAATTGGTATCTATGAAACTTTCCAGTTCTAGCAATAACACATAAAGAGGATTTTCTCTATAAGCAGATATCTCATATTACTACACTTTGCAAAATCTCCTATGTTCATCAAATTCTATCTTTGTATCATATGATCTTTCACTTATTGTACATCTTTCTTCAATTCAATCATTTCTACATCTCCAATAATTTTTCTTGTTGTAATACACAAATAGAACAATTTCTAACAAACTACACATTTTTCAATATTCTTTGTTGAATTATGCATTCAATATCTCCATTCCTATAATTTTCAACAGCTCTGGCTTCTATGTCAAGCAAAAGTCTTCACTTTCTTGTAATTCATCAAATTCTGCAGTTTCAAAATTCTCTGCGTTAGCTGCACAATCAAAATCTCCATATCCCTCAGCTTAAACAAACATGGTTCGATGCGGATAACAAAATATCAAAACCTAGCAATTGATGATATTCTAGCATTTTCTCTATCTGCAGATATTTCTCATTCCCCATATTTGTAAAATCTTCCAGTTTATCGACATTCTCTGCTTGTAAGATCTGCTGCTCCTCTCCATAAACAAGTTTCTTACTTTCCAACAACTTCACTATCTCTATTAATTTGCTCTGCCTATCTAAACAAGTGTCTCTATTTCTTTCGCTCCACACATCTAGACATAGTTATGATTGAACTGAACTTACAATTTCTGAATTACAGTATCTATTTAGTAAGAGTTAGTTCTCTGCATCGAGCAAAATCTTATTTTTCAGTAAATTCTTAGATTGAGCTGATTTGCAGCTTGCCTGCATTCTTTGCAACTTCAATTTCTCCATTTCTTCAGTTTCAGCAAACTTGGCAATTGGTATCTATGAAACTTTCCAGTTCTAGCAATAACACATAAAGAGGATTTTCTCTATAAGCAGATATCTCATATTACTACACTTTGCAAAATCTCCTATGTTCATCAAATTCTATCTTTGTATCATATGATCTTTCACTTATTGTACATCTTTCTTCAATTCAATCATTTCTACATCTCCAATAATTTTTCTTGTTGTAATACACAAATAGAACTATTTCTAACAAACTACACATTTTTCAATATTCTTTGTTGAATTATGCATTCAATATCTCCATTCCTATAATTTTCAACAGCTCTGGCTTCTATGTCAAGCAAAAGTCTTCACTTTCTTGTAATTCATCAAATTCTGCAGATTCAAAATTCTCTGCGTTAGCTGCACAATCAAAATCTCCATATCCCTCAATTTAAACAAACATGGTTCGATGCGGATATCAAAATATCAAAACCTAGCAATTGATGATATTCTAGCATTTTCTCTATCTGCAGATATTTCTCATTCCCCATATTTGTAAAATCTTCCAGTTTATCGACATTCTCTGCTTGTAAGATCTGCTACTCCTCTCCATAAACAAGTTTCTTACTTTCCAACAACTTCACTATCTCTATTAATTTGCTCTGCCTATCTAAACAAGTGTCTCTATTTCTTTCGCTCCACACATCTAGACATAGTTATGATTGAACTGAACTTACAATTTCTGAATTACAGTATCTATTTAGTAAGAGTTAGTTCTCTGCATCGAGCAAAATCTTATTTTTCAGTAAATTCTTAGATTGAGCTGATTTGCAGCTTGCCTGCATTCTTTGCAACTTCAATTTCTCCATTTCTTCAGTTTCAGCAAACTTGGCAATTGGTATCTATGAAACTTTCCAGTTCTAGCAATAACACATAAAGAGGATTTTCTCTATAAGCAGATATCTCATATTACTACACTTTGCAAAATCTCCTATGTTCATCAAATTCTATCTTTGTATCATATGATCTTTCACTTATTGTACATCTTTCTTCAATTCAATCATTTCTACATCTCCAATAATTTTTCTTGTTGTAATACACAAATAGAACTATTTCTAACAAACTACACATTTTTCAATATTCTTTGTTGAATTATGCATTCAATATCTCCATTCCTATAATTTTCAACAGCTCTGGCTTCTATGTCAAGCAAAAGTCTTCACTTTCTTGTAATTCATCAAATTCTGCAGATTCAAAATTCTCTGCGTTAGCTGCACAAACAAAATCTCCATATCCCTCAATTTAAACAAACATGGTTCGATGCGGATATCAAAATATCAAAACCTAGCAATTGATGATATTCTAGCATTTTCTCTATCTGCAGATATTTCTCATTCCCCATATTTGTAAAATCTTCCAGTTTATCGACATTCTCTGCTTGTAAGATCTGCTGCTCCTCTCCATAAACAAGTTTCTTACTTTCCAACAACTTCACTATCTCTATTAATTTCCTCTGCCTATCTAAACAAGTGTCTCTATTTCTTTCGCTCCACACATCTAGACATAGTTATGATTCAACTGAACTTACAATTTCTGAATTACAGTATCTATTTAGTAAGAGTTAGTTCTCTGCATCGAGCAAAATCTTATTTTTCAGGAAATTCTTAGATTGAGCTGATTTGCAGCTTGCCTGCATTCTTTGCAACTTCAATTTCTCCATTTCTTCAGTTTCAGCAAACTTGGCAATCTGTATCTATGAAACTTTCCAGTTCTAGCAATAACACATATTGAAGCATTTTCTCTATAAGCATATATCACATATTCGTAAACTTTGCAAAATCTGCTATTTTCATCAAATTCTACCTTTGTATCATCTGCTCGTTCACTGATTGTACAACTTTCTTCAATTCAATCAATTTCTACATCTCCAATAATTATTATTGTTGAACTACATAATAAAACTATTTCTAACAAACTACTCATTTTTCAATGTTCTTTGGTCAATTATGCCTTCGATATCTCCATTCCTATATTTTTCAGCAGAATTGGTTTCTATGTCAAGCAAAAGTATTCAGTTTCTTGTAATTCATCAAATTCCGCAGATTCAAAATTCTCTGCGTTAACTGCACAATCAATATCTCCATATCCTTCAATTTAAACAAACCTGGTTCGATGCGGATAACATAATATCAAAACCTAGCAATTGATGATATTCTAGCATTTTCTCTATCTGCAGATATTTCTCATTCCCCATATTTGCAAAATCTTCCAGTTTATCGACATTCTCTGCTTGTAAGATCTGTTGCTTCTCTCCATATACAAGTTTCTTACTTTCCAACAACTTCACTATCTCTATTAATTTCCTCTGTTTATCTAAACAAGTGTCTTTATTTCTTTCGCTCCACACATCTAGACATAGTTATGATTGAACAGAACTTACAATTTCTGAATTACAGTATCTATTTAGTAAGAGTTAGTTCTCTGCATCGAGCAAAATCTTATTTTTCAGTAAATTCTTAGATTGAGCTGATTTGCAGCTTGCCTGCCTTCTTTGCAACTTCAATTTCTCCATTTCTTCAATTTCATCAAACTTGGCTCTCTGTATCTATGAAACTTTCCAGTTCTAGCAATAACACATATTGAAGCATTTTCTCTATAAGCAGATATCTCATATTACTACACATTGCAAAATCTCTTATGTTCATCAAATTCTATCTTTGTATCATATGATCTTTCACTTATTGTACAGCTTTCTTCAATTCAATCATTTCTAAATCTCCAATAATTTTTCTTGTTGTAATACACAAATAGAACTATTTCTAACAAACTACACATTTTTCAATGTTATTTGTTTAATTATGCCTTCAATATCTCCATTACTATAATTTTCAACAGCTCTGGCTTCTATGTCAAGCAAAAGTCTTCACTTTCTTGTAATTCATCAAATTCCGCAGATTCAAAATTCTCTGCGTTAACTGCACAATCAATATCTCCATATCCTTCAATTTAAACAAACCTGGTTCGATGCGGATAACATAATATCAAAACCTAGCAATTGATGATATTCTAGCATTTTCTCTATCTGCAGATATTTCTCATTCCCCATATTTGTAAAATCTTCCAGTTTATCGACATTCTCTACTTGTAAGATCTGCTGCTTCTCTCCATATACAAGTTTCTTACATTCCAACAACTTCACTATCTCTATTAATTTCCTCTGCCTATCTAAACAGTGTCTTTATTTCTTTCGCTCCACACATCTAGACATAGTTATGATTGAACTGAACTTACAGTTTCTAAATTACAGTATCTATTTAGTAAGAGTTAGTTCTCTGCATCGAGCAAAATCTTATTTTCAGTAAATTCTTAGACTGAGCTGATTTGCAGCTTGCCTGCATTCTTTGCAACTTCAATTTCTCCATTTCTTCAGTTTCAGCAAACTTGGCAATTGGTATCTATGAAACTTTCCAGTTCTAGCAATAACACATATAGAGCATTTTCTCTATAAGCAGATATCTCATATTACTACACTTTGCAAAATCTCCTATGTTCATCAAATTCTATCTTTGTATCATATGATCTTTCACTTATTGTACATCTTTCTTCAATTCAATCATTTCTACATCTCCAATAATTTTTCTTGTTGTAATACACAAATAGAACTATTTCTAACAAACTACACATTTTTCAATATTCTTTGTTGAATTATGCATTCAATATCTCCATTCCTATAATTTTCAACAGCTCTGGCTTCTATGTCAAGCAAAAGTCTTCACTTTCTTGTAATTCATCAAATTCTGCAGTTTCAAAATTCTCTGCGTTAGCTGCACAATCAAAATCTCCATATCCCTCAGCTTAAACAAACATGGTTCGATGCGGATAACAAAATATCAAAACCTAGCAATTGATGATATTCTAGCATTTTCTCTATCTGCAGATATTTCTCATTCCCCATATTTGTAAAATCTTCCAGTTTATCGACATTCTCTGCTTGTAAGATCTGCTGCTCCTCTCCATAAACAAGTTTCTTACTTTCCAACAACTTCACTATCTCTATTAATTTGCTCTGCCTATCTAAACAAGTGTCTCTATTTCTTTCGCTCCACACATCTAGACATAGTTATGATTGAACTGAACTTACAATTTCTGAATTACAGTATCTATTTAGTAAGAGTTAGTTCTCTGCATCGAGCAAAATCTTATTTTTCAGTAAATTCTTAGATTGAGCTGATTTGCAGCTTGCCTGCATTCTTTGCAACTTCAATTTCTCCATTTCTTCAGTTTCAGCAAACTTGGCAATTGGTATCTATGAAACTTTCCAGTTCTAGCAATAACACATAAAGAGGATTTTCTCTATAAGCAGATATCTCATATTACTACACTTTGCAAAATCTCCTATGTTCATCAAATTCTATCTTTGTATCATATGATCTTTCACTTATTGTACATCTTTCTTCAATTCAATCATTTCTACATCTCCAATAATTTTTCTTGTTGTAATACACAAATAGAACTATTTCTAACAAACTACACATTTTTCAATATTCTTTGTTGAATTATGCATTCAATATCTCCATTCCTATAATTTTCAACAGCTCTGGCTTCTATGTCAAGCAAAAGTCTTCACTTTCTTGTAATTCATCAAATTCTGCAGTTTCAAAATTCTCTGCGTTAGCTGCACAATCAAAATCTCCATATCCCTCAGCTTAAACAAACATGGTTCGATGCGGATAACAAAATATCAAAACCTAGCAATTGATGATATTCTAGCATTTTCTCTATCTGCAGATATTTCTCATTCCCCATATTTGTAAAATCTTCCAGTTTATCGACATTCTCTGCTTGTAAGATCTGCTGCTCCTCTCCATAAACAAGTTTCTTACTTTCCAACAACTTCACTATCTCTATTAATTTGCTCTGCCTATCTAAACAAGTGTCTCTACTTCTTTCGCTCCACACATCTAGACATAGTTATGATTGAACTGAACTTACAATTTCTGAATTACAGTATCTATTTAGTAAGAGTTAGTTCTCTGCATCGAGCAAAATCTTATTTTTCAGTAAATTCTTAGATTGAGCTGATTTGCAGCTTGCCTGCATTCTTTGCAACTTCAATTTCTCCATTTCTTCAGTTTCAGCAAACTTGGCAATTGGTATCTATGAAACTTTCCAGTTCTAGCAATAACACATAAAGAGGATTTTCTCTATAAGCAGATATCTCATATTACTACACTTTGCAAAATCTCCTATGTTCATCAAATTCTATCTTTGTATCATATGATCTTTCACTTATTGTACATCTTTCTTCAATTCAATCATTTCTACATCTCCAATAATTTTTCTTGTTGTAATACACAAATAGAACTATTTCTAACAAACTACACATTTTTCAATATTCTTTGTTGAATTATGCATTCAATATCTCCATTCCTATAATTTTCAACAGCTCTGGCTTCTATGTCAAGCAAAAGTCTTCACTTTCTTGTAATTCATCAAATTCTGCAGATTCAAAATTCTCTGCGTTAGCTGCACAATCAAAATCTCCATATCCCTCAATTTAAACAAACATGGTTCGATGCGGATATCAAAATATCAAAACCTAGCAATTGATGATATTCTAGCATTTTCTCTATCTGCAGATATTTCTCATTCCCCATATTTGTAAAATCTTCCAGTTTATCGACATTCTCTGCTTGTAAGATCTGCTGCTCCTCTCCATAAACAAGTTACTTACTTTCCAACAACTTCACTATCTCTATTAATTTGCTCTGCCTATCTAAACAAGTGTCTCTATTTCTTTCGCTCCACACATCTAGACATAGTTATGATTGAACTGAACTTACAATTTCTGAATTACAGTATCTATTTAGTAAGAGTTAGTTCTCTGCATCGAGCAAAATCTTATTTTTCAGTAAATTCTTAGATTGAGCTGATTTGCAGCTTGCCTGCATTCTTTGCAACTTCAATTTCTCCATTTCTTCAGTTTCAGCAAACTTGGCAATTGGTATCTATGAAACTTTCCAGTTCTAGCAATAACACATAAAGAGGATTTTCTCTATAAGCAGATATCTCATATTACTACACTTTGCAAAATCTCCTATGTTCATCAAATTCTATCTTTGTATCATATGATCTTTCACTTATTGTACATCTTTCTTCAATTCAATCATTTCTACATCTCCAATAATTTTTCTTGTTGTAATACACAAATAGAACTATTTCTAACAAACTACACATTTTTCAATATTCTTTGTTGAATTATGCATTCAATATCTCCATTCCTATAATTTTCAACAGCTCTGGCTTCTATGTCAAGCAAAAGTCTTCACTTTCTTGTAATTCATCAAATTCTGCAGATTCAAAATTCTCTGCGTTAGCTGCACAATCAAAATCTCCATATCCCTCAATTTAAACAAACATGGTTCGATGCGGATATCAAAATATCAAAACCTAGCAATTGATGATATTCTAGCATTTTCTCTATCTGCAGATATTTCTCATTCCCCATATTTGTAAAATCTTCCAGTTTATCGACATTCTCTGCTTGTAAGATCTGCTGCTCCTCTCCATAAACAAGTTTCTTACTTTCCAACAACTTCACTATCTCTATTAATTTCCTCTGCCTATCTAAACAAGTGTCTCTATTTCTTTCGCTCCACACATCTAGACATAGTTATGATTCAACTGAACTTACAATTTCTGAATTACAGTATCTATTTAGTAAGAGTTAGTTCTCTGCATCGAGCAAAATCTTATTTTTCAGGAAATTCTTAGATTGAGCTGATTTGCAGCTTGCCTGCATTCTTTGCAACTTCAATTTCTCCATTTCTTCAGTTTCAGCAAACTTGGCAATCTGTATCTATGAAACTTTCCAGTTCTAGCAATAACACATATTGAAGCATTTTCTCTATAAGCATATATCACATATTCGTAAACTTTGCAAAATCTGCTATTTTCATCAAATTCTACCTTTGTATCATCTGCTCGTTCACTGATTGTACAACTTTCTTCAATTCAATCAATTTCTACATCTCCAATAATTATTATTGTTGAACTACATAATAAAACTATTTCTAACAAACTACTCATTTTTCAATGTTCTTTGGTCAATTATGCCTTCGATATCTCCATTCCTATATTTTTCAGCAGAATTGGTTTCTATGTCAAGCAAAAGTATTCAGTTTCTTGTAATTCATCAAATTCCGCAGATTCAAAATTCTCTGCGTTAACTGCACAATCAATATCTCCATATCCTTCAATTTAAACAAACCTGGTTCGATGCGGATAACATAATATCAAAACCTAGCAATTGATGATATTCTAGCATTTTCTCTATCTGCAGATATTTCTCATTCCCCATATTTGTAAAATCTTCCAGTTTATCGACATTCTCTGCTTGTAAGATCTGTTGCTTCTCTCCATATACAAGTTTCTTACTTTCCAACAACTTCACTATCTCTATTAATTTCCTCTGTTTATCAAAACAAGTGTCTTTATTTCTTTCGCTCCACACATCTAGACATAGTTATGATTGAACTGAACTTACAATTTCTAAATTACAGTATCTATTTAGTAAGAGTTAGTTCTCTGCATCGAGCAAAATCTTATTTTTCAGTAAATTCTTAGATTGAGCTGATTTGCAGCTTGCCTGCCTTCTTTGCAACTTCAATTTCTCCATTTCTTCAATTTCATCAAACTTGGCTCTCTGTATCTATGAAACTTTCCAGTTCTAGCAATAACACATATTGAAGCATTTTCTCTATAAGCAGATATCTCATATTACTACACATTGCAAAATCTCTTATGTTCATCAAATTCTATCTTTGTATCATATGATCTTTCACTTATTGTACAGCTTTCTTCAATTCAATCATTTCTAAATCTCCAATAATTTTTCTTGTTGTAATACACAAATAGAACTATTTCTAACAAACTACACATTTTTCAATGTTATTTGTTTAATTATGCCTTCAATATCTCCATTACTATAATTTTCAACAGCTCTGGCTTCTATGTCAAGCAAAAGTCTTCACTTTCTTGTAATTCATCAAATTCCGCAGATTCAAAATTCTCTGCGTTAACTGCACAATCAATATCTCCATATCCTTCAATTTAAACAAACCTGGTTCGATGCGGATAACATAATATCAAAACCTAGCAATTGATGATATTCTAGCATTTTCTCTATCTGCAGATATTTCTCATTCCCCATATTTGTAAAATCTTCCAGTTTATCGACATTCTCTACTTGTAAGATCTGCTGCTTCTCTCCATATACAAGTTTCTTACATTCCAACAACTTCACTATCTCTATTAATTTCCTCTGCCTATCTAAACAGTGTCTTTATTTCTTTCGCTCCACACATCTAGACATAGTTATGATTGAACTGAACTTACAGTTTCTAAATTACAGTATCTATTTAGTAAGAGTTAGTTCTCTGCATCGAGCAAAATCTTATTTTCAGTAAATTCTTAGACTGAGCTGATTTGCAGCTTGCCTGCATTCTTTGCAACTTCAATTTCTCCATTTCTTCAGTTTCAGCAAACTTGGCAATTGGTATCTATGAAACTTTCCAGTTCTAGCAATAACACATATAGAGCATTTTCTCTATAAGCAGATATCTCATATTACTACACTTTGCAAAATCTCCTATGTTCATCAAATTCTATCTTTGTATCATATGATCTTTCACTTATTGTACATCTTTCTTCAATTCAATCATTTCTACATCTCCAATAATTTTTCTTGTTGTAATACACAAATAGAACTATTTCTAACAAACTACACATTTTTCAATATTCTTTGTTGAATTATGCATTCAATATCTCCATTCCTATAATTTTCAACAGCTCTGGCTTCTATGTCAAGCAAAAGTCTTCACTTTCTTGTAATTCATCAAATTCTGCAGTTTCAAAATTCTCTGCGTTAGCTGCACAATCAAAATCTCCATATCCCTCAGCTTAAACAAACATGGTTCGATGCGGATAACAAAATATCAAAACCTAGCAATTGATGATATTCTAGCATTTTCTCTATCTGCAGATATTTCTCATTCCCCATATTTGTAAAATCTTCCAGTTTATCGACATTCTCTGCTTGTAAGATCTGCTGCTCCTCTCCATAAACAAGTTTCTTACTTTCCAACAACTTCACTATCTCTATTAATTTGCTCTGCCTATCTAAACAAGTGTCTCTATTTCTTTCGCTCCACACATCTAGACATAGTTATGATTGAACTGAACTTACAATTTCTAAATTACAGTATCTATTTAGTAAGAGTTAATTCTCTGCATCGAGCAAAATCTTATTTTTCAGTAAATTCTTAGATTGAGCTGATTTGCAGCTTGCCTGCATTCTTTGCAACTTCAATTTCTCCATTTCTTCAATTTCATCAAACTTGGCTCTCTGTATCTATGAAACTTTCCAGTTCTAGCAATAACACATATTGAAGCATTTTCTCTATAAGCAGATATCTCATATTACTACACATTGCAAAATCTCTTATGTTCATCAAATTCTATCTTTGTATCATATGATCTTTCACTTATTGTACAGCTTTCTTCAATTCAATCATTTCTAAATCTCCAATAATTTTTCTTGTTGTAATACACAAATAGAACTATTTCTAACAAACTACACATTTTTCAATGTTATTTGTTTAATTATGCCTTCAATATCTCCATTCCTATAATTTTCAACAGCTCTGGCTTCTATGTCAAGCAAAAGTATTCACTTTCTTGTAATTCATCAAATTCTGCAGATTCAAAATTCTCTGCGTTAACTGCACAATCAATATCTCCATATCCTTCAATTTAAACAAACCTGGTTCGATGCGGATAACATAATATCAAAACCTAGCAATTGATGATATTCTAGCATTTTCTCTATCTGCAGATATTTCTCATTCCCCATATTTGTAAAATCTTTAGGTTTATCGACATTCTCTAATGTAAGATCTGCTGCTCCTCTCCATATACAAGTTTCTTACTTTCCAACAACTTCACTATCTCTATTAATTTCCTCTGCCTATCTAAACAAGTGTCTTTATTTCTTTCGCTCCACACATCTAGACATAGTTATGATTGAACTGAACTTACAATTTCTAAATTACAGTATCTATTTAGTAAGAGTTAATTCTCTGCATCGAGCAAAATCTTATTTTTCAGTAAATTCTTAGATTGAGCTGATTTGCAGCTTGCCTGCATTCTTTGCAACTTCAATTTCTCCATTTCTTCAGTTTCATCAAACTTGGCTCTCTGTATCTATGAAACTTTCCAGTTCTAGCAATAACACATATTGAAGCATTTTCTCTATAAGCAGATATCTCATATTACTACACTTTGCAAAATCTCCTATGTTCATCAAATTCTATCTTTGTATCATATGATCTTTCACTTATTGTACAGCTTTCTACAATTCAATCATTTCACATCTCCAATAATTTTTCATGTTGTAATACACAAATAGAACTATTTCTAACAAACTATACATGTTTCAATGTTCTTTGTTTAATTATGCCTTCGATATCTCCATTCCTATAATTATCAACAGCTCTGGCCTCTGTGTCAAGCAAAAGTCTTCACTTTCTTGTAATCATGAAATTCCGCAGATTCAAAATTCTCTGCGTTAGCTTCACAATCAAAATCTCCATATCCCTCAATTAAAAGAAACATGGTTCGATGCGGATAACATAATATCAAAACCTAGCAATTGATGATATTCTAGCATTTTCTCTATCTGCAGATATTTCTCATTCCCCATATTTGTAAAATCTTCCAGTTTATCGACATTCTCTGCTTGTAAGATCTGCTGCTCCTCTCCATATACAAGTTTCTTACTTTCCAACAACTTCACTATCTCTATTAATTTCCTCTGCCTATCTAAACAAGTGTCTCTATTTCTTTCGCTCCACACATCTAGACATAATTATGATTCAACTGAACTTACAATTTCTGAATTACAGTATCTATTTAGTAAGAGTTAGTTCTCTGCATCGAGCAAAATCTGATTTTTCAGTAATTTCTTAGATTGAGCTGATTTGCAGCTTGCCTGCAATCTTTGCAACTTCAATTTCTCCATTTCTTCAGTTTCAGCAAACTTGGCAATCTGTATCTATGAAACTTTCCAGTTCTAGCAATAACACATATTGAAGCATTTTCTCTATAAGCAGATATCTTATATTACTACACTTTGCAAAATGTCCTATGTTCATCAAATTCTATCTTTGTATCATATGATCTTTCACTTATTGTACAGCTTTCTTCAATTCAACCATTTCTAAATCTCCAATAATTTTTCTTGTTGTATTACACAAATAGAACTATTTCTAACAAACTACACATTTTTCAATGTTATTTGTTTAATTATGCCTTCAATATCTCCATTCCTATAATTTTCAACAGCTCTGGCTTCTATGTCAAGCAAAAGTATTCACTTTCTTGTAATTCATCAAATTTTGCAGATTCAAAATTCTCTGCGTTAACTGCACAATCAATATCTCCATATCCTTCAATTTAAACAAACCTGGTTCGATGCGGATAACATAATATCAAAACCTAGCAATTGATGATATTCTAGCATTTTCTCTATCTGCAGATATTTCTCATTCCCCATATTTGTAAAATCTTCCAGTTTATCGACATTCTCTAATGTAAGATCTGCTGCTCCTCTCCATATACAAGTTTCTTACTTTCCAACAACTTCACTATCTCCATTAATATCCTCTGCCTATCTAAACAAGTGTCTTTATTTCTTTCGCTCCACACCTCTAGACATAGTTATGATTGAACTGAACTTACAATTTCTAAATTACAGTATCTATTTAGTAAGAGTTAATTCTCTGCATCGAGCAAAATCTTATTTTTCAGTAAATTCTTAGATTGAGCTGATTTGCAGCTTGCCTGCATTCTTTGCAACTTCAATTTCTCCATTTCTTCAGTTTCAGCAAACTTGGCAATTGGTATCTATGAAACTTTCCAGTTCTAGCAATAACACATAAAGAGGATTTTCTCTATAAGCAGATATCTCATATTACTACACTTTGCAAAATCTCCTATGTTCATCAAATTCTATCTTTGTATCATATGATCTTTCACTTATTGTACATCTTTCTTCAATTCAATCATTTCTACATCTCCAATAATTTTTCTTGTTGTAATACACAAATAGAACTATTTCTAACAAACTACACATTTTTCAATATTCTTTGTTGAATTATGCATTCAATATCTCCATTCCTATAATTTTCAACAGCTCTGGCTTCTATGTCAAGCAAAAGTCTTCACTTTCTTGTAATTCATCAAATTCTGCAGATTCAAAATTCTCTGCGTTAGCTGCACAAACAAAATCTCCATATCCCTCAATTTAAACAAACATGGTTCGATGCGGATATCAAAATATCAAAACCTAGCAATTGATGATATTCTAGCATTTTCTCTATCTGCAGATATTTCTCATTCCCCATATTTGTAAAATCTTCCAGTTTATCGACATTCTCTGCTTGTAAGATCTGCTGCTCCTCTCCATAAACAAGTTTCTTACTTTCCAACAACTTCACTATCTCTATTAATTTCCTCTGCCTATCTAAACAAGTGTCTCTATTTCTTTCGCTCCACACATCTAGACATAGTTATGATTCAACTGAACTTACAATTTCTGAATTACAGTATCTATTTAGTAAGAGTTAGTTCTCTGCATCGAGCAAAATCTTATTTTTCAGGAAATTCTTAGATTGAGCTGATTTGCAGCTTGCCTGCATTCTTTGCAACTTCAATTTCTCCATTTCTTCAGTTTCAGCAAACTTGGCAATCTGTATCTATGAAACTTTCCAGTTCTAGCAATAACACATATTGAAGCATTTTCTCTATAAGCATATATCACATATTCGTAAACTTTGCAAAATCTGCTATTTTCATCAAATTCTACCTTTGTATCATCTGCTCGTTCACTGATTGTACAACTTTCTTCAATTCAATCAATTTCTACATCTCCAATAATTATTATTGTTGAACTACATAATAAAACTATTTCTAACAAACTACTCATTTTTCAATGTTCTTTGGTCAATTATGCCTTCGATATCTCCATTCCTATATTTTTCAGCAGAATTGGTTTCTATGTCAAGCAAAAGTATTCAGTTTCTTGTAATTCATCAAATTCCGCAGATTCAAAATTCTCTGCGTTAACTGCACAATCAATATCTCCATATCCTTCAATTTAAACAAACCTGGTTCGATGCGGATAACATAATATCAAAACCTAGCAATTGATGATATTCTAGCATTTTCTCTATCTGCAGATATTTCTCATTCCCCATATTTGCAAAATCTTCCAGTTTATCGACATTCTCTGCTTGTAAGATCTGTTGCTTCTCTCCATATACAAGTTTCTTACTTTCCAACAACTTCACTATCTCTATTAATTTCCTCTGTTTATCTAAACAAGTGTCTTTATTTCTTTCGCTCCACACATCTAGACATAGTTATGATTGAACAGAACTTACAATTTCTGAATTACAGTATCTATTTAGTAAGAGTTAGTTCTCTGCATCGAGCAAAATCTTATTTTTCAGTAAATTCTTAGATTGAGCTGATTTGCAGCTTGCCTGCCTTCTTTGCAACTTCAATTTCTCCATTTCTTCAATTTCATCAAACTTGGCTCTCTGTATCTATGAAACTTTCCAGTTCTAGCAATAACACATATTGAAGCATTTTCTCTATAAGCAGATATCTCATATTACTACACATTGCAAAATCTCTTATGTTCATCAAATTCTATCTTTGTATCATATGATCTTTCACTTATTGTACAGCTTTCTTCAATTCAATCATTTCTAAATCTCCAATAATTTTTCTTGTTGTAATACACAAATAGAACTATTTCTAACAAACTACACATTTTTCAATGTTATTTGTTTAATTATGCCTTCAATATCTCCATTACTATAATTTTCAACAGCTCTGGCTTCTATGTCAAGCAAAAGTCTTCACTTTCTTGTAATTCATCAAATTCCGCAGATTCAAAATTCTCTGCGTTAACTGCACAATCAATATCTCCATATCCTTCAATTTAAACAAACCTGGTTCGATGCGGATAACATAATATCAAAACCTAGCAATTGATGATATTCTAGCATTTTCTCTATCTGCAGATATTTCTCATTCCCCATATTTGTAAAATCTTCCAGTTTATCGACATTCTCTACTTGTAAGATCTGCTGCTTCTCTCCATATACAAGTTTCTTACATTCCAACAACTTCACTATCTCTATTAATTTCCTCTGCCTATCTAAACAGTGTCTTTATTTCTTTCGCTCCACACATCTAGACATAGTTATGATTGAACTGAACTTACAGTTTCTAAATTACAGTATCTATTTAGTAAGAGTTAGTTCTCTGCATCGAGCAAAATCTTATTTTCAGTAAATTCTTAGACTGAGCTGATTTGCAGCTTGCCTGCATTCTTTGCAACTTCAATTTCTCCATTTCTTCAGTTTCAGCAAACTTGGCAATTGGTATCTATGAAACTTTCCAGTTCTAGCAATAACACATATAGAGCATTTTCTCTATAAGCAGATATCTCATATTACTACACTTTGCAAAATCTCCTATGTTCATCAAATTCTATCTTTGTATCATATGATCTTTCACTTATTGTACATCTTTCTTCAATTCAATCATTTCTACATCTCCAATAATTTTTCTTGTTGTAATACACAAATAGAACTATTTCTAACAAACTACACATTTTTCAATATTCTTTGTTGAATTATGCATTCAATATCTCCATTCCTATAATTTTCAACAGCTCTGGCTTCTATGTCAAGCAAAAGTCTTCACTTTCTTGTAATTCATCAAATTCTGCAGTTTCAAAATTCTCTGCGTTAGCTGCACAATCAAAATCTCCATATCCCTCAGCTTAAACAAACATGGTTCGATGCGGATAACAAAATATCAAAACCTAGCAATTGATGATATTCTAGCATTTTCTCTATCTGCAGATATTTCTCATTCCCCATATTTGTAAAATCTTCCAGTTTATCGACATTCTCTGCTTGTAAGATCTGCTGCTCCTCTCCATAAACAAGTTTCTTACTTTCCAACAACTTCACTATCTCTATTAATTTGCTCTGCCTATCTAAACAAGTGTCTCTATTTCTTTCGCTCCACACATCTAGACATAGTTATGATTGAACTGAACTTACAATTTCTGAATTACAGTATCTATTTAGTAAGAGTTAGTTCTCTGCATCGAGCAAAATCTTATTTTTCAGTAAATTCTTAGATTGAGCTGATTTGCAGCTTGCCTGCATTCTTTGCAACTTCAATTTCTCCATTTCTTCAGTTTCAGCAAACTTGGCAATTGGTATCTATGAAACTTTCCAGTTCTAGCAATAACACATAAAGAGGATTTTCTCTATAAGCAGATATCTCATATTACTACACTTTGCAAAATCTCCTATGTTCATCAAATTCTATCTTTGTATCATATGATCTTTCACTTATTGTACATCTTTCTTCAATTCAATCATTTCTACATCTCCAATAATTTTTCTTGTTGTAATACACAAATAGAACTATTTCTAACAAACTACACATTTTTCAATATTCTTTGTTGAATTATGCATTCAATATCTCCATTCCTATAATTTTCAACAGCTCTGGCTTCTATGTCAAGCAAAAGTCTTCACTTTCTTGTAATTCATCAAATTCTGCAGTTTCAAAATTCTCTGCGTTAGCTGCACAATCAAAATCTCCATATCCCTCAGCTTAAACAAACATGGTTCGATGCGGATAACAAAATATCAAAACCTAGCAATTGATGATATTCTAGCATTTTCTCTATCTGCAGATATTTCTCATTCCCCATATTTGTAAAATCTTCCAGTTTATCGACATTCTCTGCTTGTAAGATCTGCTGCTCCTCTCCATAAACAAGTTTCTTACTTTCCAACAACTTCACTATCTCTATTAATTTGCTCTGCCTATCTAAACAAGTGTCTCTACTTCTTTCGCTCCACACATCTAGACATAGTTATGATTGAACTGAACTTACAATTTCTGAATTACAGTATCTATTTAGTAAGAGTTAGTTCTCTGCATCGAGCAAAATCTTATTTTTCAGTAAATTCTTAGATTGAGCTGATTTGCAGCTTGCCTGCATTCTTTGCAACTTCAATTTCTCCATTTCTTCAGTTTCAGCAAACTTGGCAATTGGTATCTATGAAACTTTCCAGTTCTAGCAATAACACATAAAGAGGATTTTCTCTATAAGCAGATATCTCATATTACTACACTTTGCAAAATCTCCTATGTTCATCAAATTCTATCTTTGTATCATATGATCTTTCACTTATTGTACATCTTTCTTCAATTCAATCATTTCTACATCTCCAATAATTTTTCTTGTTGTAATACACAAATAGAACTATTTCTAACAAACTACACATTTTTCAATATTCTTTGTTGAATTATGCATTCAATATCTCCATTCCTATAATTTTCAACAGCTCTGGCTTCTATGTCAAGCAAAAGTCTTCACTTTCTTGTAATTCATCAAATTCTGCAGATTCAAAATTCTCTGCGTTAGCTGCACAATCAAAATCTCCATATCCCTCAATTTAAACAAACATGGTTCGATGCGGATATCAAAATATCAAAACCTAGCAATTGATGATATTCTAGCATTTTCTCTATCTGCAGATATTTCTCATTCCCCATATTTGTAAAATCTTCCAGTTTATCGACATTCTCTGCTTGTAAGATCTGCTGCTCCTCTCCATAAACAAGTTACTTACTTTCCAACAACTTCACTATCTCTATTAATTTGCTCTGCCTATCTAAACAAGTGTCTCTATTTCTTTCGCTCCACACATCTAGACATAGTTATGATTGAACTGAACTTACAATTTCTGAATTACAGTATCTATTTAGTAAGAGTTAGTTCTCTGCATCGAGCAAAATCTTATTTTTCAGTAAATTCTTAGATTGAGCTGATTTGCAGCTTGCCTGCATTCTTTGCAACTTCAATTTCTCCATTTCTTCAGTTTCAGCAAACTTGGCAATTGGTATCTATGAAACTTTCCAGTTCTAGCAATAACACATAAAGAGGATTTTCTCTATAAGCAGATATCTCATATTACTACACTTTGCAAAATCTCCTATGTTCATCAAATTCTATCTTTGTATCATATGATCTTTCACTTATTGTACATCTTTCTTCAATTCAATCATTTCTACATCTCCAATAATTTTTCTTGTTGTAATACACAAATAGAACTATTTCTAACAAACTACACATTTTTCAATATTCTTTGTTGAATTATGCATTCAATATCTCCATTCCTATAATTTTCAACAGCTCTGGCTTCTATGTCAAGCAAAAGTCTTCACTTTCTTGTAATTCATCAAATTCTGCAGATTCAAAATTCTCTGCGTTAGCTGCACAATCAAAATCTCCATATCCCTCAATTTAAACAAACATGGTTCGATGCGGATATCAAAATATCAAAACCTAGCAATTGATGATATTCTAGCATTTTCTCTATCTGCAGATATTTCTCATTCCCCATATTTGTAAAATCTTCCAGTTTATCGACATTCTCTGCTTGTAAGATCTGCTGCTCCTCTCCATAAACAAGTTTCTTACTTTCCAACAACTTCACTATCTCTATTAATTTCCTCTGCCTATCTAAACAAGTGTCTCTATTTCTTTCGCTCCACACATCTAGACATAGTTATGATTCAACTGAACTTACAATTTCTGAATTACAGTATCTATTTAGTAAGAGTTAGTTCTCTGCATCGAGCAAAATCTTATTTTTCAGGAAATTCTTAGATTGAGCTGATTTGCAGCTTGCCTGCATTCTTTGCAACTTCAATTTCTCCATTTCTTCAGTTTCAGCAAACTTGGCAATCTGTATCTATGAAACTTTCCAGTTCTAGCAATAACACATATTGAAGCATTTTCTCTATAAGCATATATCACATATTCGTAAACTTTGCAAAATCTGCTATTTTCATCAAATTCTACCTTTGTATCATCTGCTCGTTCACTGATTGTACAACTTTCTTCAATTCAATCAATTTCTACATCTCCAATAATTATTATTGTTGAACTACATAATAAAACTATTTCTAACAAACTACTCATTTTTCAATGTTCTTTGGTCAATTATGCCTTCGATATCTCCATTCCTATATTTTTCAGCAGAATTGGTTTCTATGTCAAGCAAAAGTATTCAGTTTCTTGTAATTCATCAAATTCCGCAGATTCAAAATTCTCTGCGTTAACTGCACAATCAATATCTCCATATCCTTCAATTTAAACAAACCTGGTTCGATGCGGATAACATAATATCAAAACCTAGCAATTGATGATATTCTAGCATTTTCTCTATCTGCAGATATTTCTCATTCCCCATATTTGTAAAATCTTCCAGTTTATCGACATTCTCTGCTTGTAAGATCTGTTGCTTCTCTCCATATACAAGTTTCTTACTTTCCAACAACTTCACTATCTCTATTAATTTCCTCTGTTTATCAAAACAAGTGTCTTTATTTCTTTCGCTCCACACATCTAGACATAGTTATGATTGAACTGAACTTACAATTTCTAAATTACAGTATCTATTTAGTAAGAGTTAGTTCTCTGCATCGAGCAAAATCTTATTTTTCAGTAAATTCTTAGATTGAGCTGATTTGCAGCTTGCCTGCCTTCTTTGCAACTTCAATTTCTCCATTTCTTCAATTTCATCAAACTTGGCTCTCTGTATCTATGAAACTTTCCAGTTCTAGCAATAACACATATTGAAGCATTTTCTCTATAAGCAGATATCTCATATTACTACACATTGCAAAATCTCTTATGTTCATCAAATTCTATCTTTGTATCATATGATCTTTCACTTATTGTACAGCTTTCTTCAATTCAATCATTTCTAAATCTCCAATAATTTTTCTTGTTGTAATACACAAATAGAACTATTTCTAACAAACTACACATTTTTCAATGTTATTTGTTTAATTATGCCTTCAATATCTCCATTACTATAATTTTCAACAGCTCTGGCTTCTATGTCAAGCAAAAGTCTTCACTTTCTTGTAATTCATCAAATTCCGCAGATTCAAAATTCTCTGCGTTAACTGCACAATCAATATCTCCATATCCTTCAATTTAAACAAACCTGGTTCGATGCGGATAACATAATATCAAAACCTAGCAATTGATGATATTCTAGCATTTTCTCTATCTGCAGATATTTCTCATTCCCCATATTTGTAAAATCTTCCAGTTTATCGACATTCTCTACTTGTAAGATCTGCTGCTTCTCTCCATATACAAGTTTCTTACATTCCAACAACTTCACTATCTCTATTAATTTCCTCTGCCTATCTAAACAGTGTCTTTATTTCTTTCGCTCCACACATCTAGACATAGTTATGATTGAACTGAACTTACAGTTTCTAAATTACAGTATCTATTTAGTAAGAGTTAGTTCTCTGCATCGAGCAAAATCTTATTTTCAGTAAATTCTTAGACTGAGCTGATTTGCAGCTTGCCTGCATTCTTTGCAACTTCAATTTCTCCATTTCTTCAGTTTCAGCAAACTTGGCAATTGGTATCTATGAAACTTTCCAGTTCTAGCAATAACACATATAGAGCATTTTCTCTATAAGCAGATATCTCATATTACTACACTTTGCAAAATCTCCTATGTTCATCAAATTCTATCTTTGTATCATATGATCTTTCACTTATTGTACATCTTTCTTCAATTCAATCATTTCTACATCTCCAATAATTTTTCTTGTTGTAATACACAAATAGAACTATTTCTAACAAACTACACATTTTTCAATATTCTTTGTTGAATTATGCATTCAATATCTCCATTCCTATAATTTTCAACAGCTCTGGCTTCTATGTCAAGCAAAAGTCTTCACTTTCTTGTAATTCATCAAATTCTGCAGTTTCAAAATTCTCTGCGTTAGCTGCACAATCAAAATCTCCATATCCCTCAGCTTAAACAAACATGGTTCGATGCGGATAACAAAATATCAAAACCTAGCAATTGATGATATTCTAGCATTTTCTCTATCTGCAGATATTTCTCATTCCCCATATTTGTAAAATCTTCCAGTTTATCGACATTCTCTGCTTGTAAGATCTGCTGCTCCTCTCCATAAACAAGTTTCTTACTTTCCAACAACTTCACTATCTCTATTAATTTGCTCTGCCTATCTAAACAAGTGTCTCTATTTCTTTCGCTCCACACATCTAGACATAGTTATGATTGAACTGAACTTACAATTTCTAAATTACAGTATCTATTTAGTAAGAGTTAATTCTCTGCATCGAGCAAAATCTTATTTTTCAGTAAATTCTTAGATTGAGCTGATTTGCAGCTTGCCTGCATTCTTTGCAACTTCAATTTCTCCATTTCTTCAATTTCATCAAACTTGGCTCTCTGTATCTATGAAACTTTCCAGTTCTAGCAATAACACATATTGAAGCATTTTCTCTATAAGCAGATATCTCATATTACTACACATTGCAAAATCTCTTATGTTCATCAAATTCTATCTTTGTATCATATGATCTTTCACTTATTGTACAGCTTTCTTCAATTCAATCATTTCTAAATCTCCAATAATTTTTCTTGTTGTAATACACAAATAGAACTATTTCTAACAAACTACACATTTTTCAATGTTATTTGTTTAATTATGCCTTCAATATCTCCATTCCTATAATTTTCAACAGCTCTGGCTTCTATGTCAAGCAAAAGTATTCACTTTCTTGTAATTCATCAAATTCTGCAGATTCAAAATTCTCTGCGTTAACTGCACAATCAATATCTCCATATCCTTCAATTTAAACAAACCTGGTTCGATGCGGATAACATAATATCAAAACCTAGCAATTGATGATATTCTAGCATTTTCTCTATCTGCAGATATTTCTCATTCCCCATATTTGTAAAATCTTTAGGTTTATCGACATTCTCTAATGTAAGATCTGCTGCTCCTCTCCATATACAAGTTTCTTACTTTCCAACAACTTCACTATCTCTATTAATTTCCTCTGCCTATCTAAACAAGTGTCTTTATTTCTTTCGCTCCACACATCTAGACATAGTTATGATTGAACTGAACTTACAATTTCTAAATTACAGTATCTATTTAGTAAGAGTTAATTCTCTGCATCGAGCAAAATCTTATTTTTCAGTAAATTCTTAGATTGAGCTGATTTGCAGCTTGCCTGCATTCTTTGCAACTTCAATTTCTCCATTTCTTCAGTTTCATCAAACTTGGCTCTCTGTATCTATGAAACTTTCCAGTTCTAGCAATAACACATATTGAAGCATTTTCTCTATAAGCAGATATCTCATATTACTACACTTTGCAAAATCTCCTATGTTCATCAAATTCTATCTTTGTATCATATGATCTTTCACTTATTGTACAGCTTTCTACAATTCAATCATTTCACATCTCCAATAATTTTTCATGTTGTAATACACAAATAGAACTATTTCTAACAAACTATACATGTTTCAATGTTCTTTGTTTAATTATGCCTTCGATATCTCCATTCCTATAATTATCAACAGCTCTGGCCTCTGTGTCAAGCAAAAGTCTTCACTTTCTTGTAATCATGAAATTCCGCAGATTCAAAATTCTCTGCGTTAGCTTCACAATCAAAATCTCCATATCCCTCAATTAAAAGAAACATGGTTCGATGCGGATAACATAATATCAAAACCTAGCAATTGATGATATTCTAGCATTTTCTCTATCTGCAGATATTTCTCATTCCCCATATTTGTAAAATCTTCCAGTTTATCGACATTCTCTGCTTGTAAGATCTGCTGCTCCTCTCCATATACAAGTTTCTTACTTTCCAACAACTTCACTATCTCTATTAATTTCCTCTGCCTATCTAAACAAGTGTCTCTATTTCTTTCGCTCCACACATCTAGACATAATTATGATTCAACTGAACTTACAATTTCTGAATTACAGTATCTATTTAGTAAGAGTTAGTTCTCTGCATCGAGCAAAATCTGATTTTTCAGTAATTTCTTAGATTGAGCTGATTTGCAGCTTGCCTGCAATCTTTGCAACTTCAATTTCTCCATTTCTTCAGTTTCAGCAAACTTGGCAATCTGTATCTATGAAACTTTCCAGTTCTAGCAATAACACATATTGAAGCATTTTCTCTATAAGCAGATATCTTATATTACTACACTTTGCAAAATGTCCTATGTTCATCAAATTCTATCTTTGTATCATATGATCTTTCACTTATTGTACAGCTTTCTTCAATTCAACCATTTCTAAATCTCCAATAATTTTTCTTGTTGTATTACACAAATAGAACTATTTCTAACAAACTACACATTTTTCAATGTTATTTGTTTAATTATGCCTTCAATATCTCCATTCCTATAATTTTCAACAGCTCTGGCTTCTATGTCAAGCAAAAGTATTCACTTTCTTGTAATTCATCAAATTTTGCAGATTCAAAATTCTCTGCGTTAACTGCACAATCAATATCTCCATATCCTTCAATTTAAACAAACCTGGTTCGATGCGGATAACATAATATCAAAACCTAGCAATTGATGATATTCTAGCATTTTCTCTATCTGCAGATATTTCTCATTCCCCATATTTGTAAAATCTTCCAGTTTATCGACATTCTCTAATGTAAGATCTGCTGCTCCTCTCCATATACAAGTTTCTTACTTTCCAACAACTTCACTATCTCCATTAATATCCTCTGCCTATCTAAACAAGTGTCTTTATTTCTTTCGCTCCACACCTCTAGACATAGTTATGATTGAACTGAACTTACAATTTCTAAATTACAGTATCTATTTAGTAAGAGTTAATTCTCTGCATCGAGCAAAATCTTATTTTTCAGTAAATTCTTAGATTGAGCTGATTTGCAGCTTGCCTGCATTCTTTGCAACTTCAATTTCTCCATTTCTTCAGTTTCAGCAAACTTGGCAATTGGTATCTATGAAACTTTCCAGTTCTAGCAATAACACATAAAGAGGATTTTCTCTATAAGCAGATATCTCATATTACTACACTTTGCAAAATCTCCTATATTCATCAAATTCTATCTTTGTATCATATGATCTTTCACTTATTGTACATCTTTCTTCAATTCAATCATTTCTACATCTCCAATAATTTTTCTTGTTGTAATACACAAATAGAACTATTTCTAACAAACTACACATTTTTCAATATTCTTTGTTGAATTATGCATTCAATATCTCCATTCCTATAATTTTCAACAGCTCTGGCTTCTATGTCAAGGAAAAGTCTTCACTTTCTTGTAATTCATCAAATTCTGCAGATTCAAAATTCTCTGCGTTAGCTGCACAATCAAAATCTCCATATCCCTCAATTTAAACAAACATGGTTCGATGCGGATAACAAAATATCAAAACCTAGCAATTGATGATATTCTAGCATTTTCTCTATCTGCAGATATTTCTAATTCCCCATATTTGTAAAATCTTCCAGTTTATCGACATTCTCTGCTTGTAAGATCTGCTGCTCCTCTCCATAAACAAGTTTCTTACTTTCCAACAACTTCACTATCTCTATTAATTTCCTCTGCCTATCTAAACAAGTGTCTCTATTTCTTTCGCTCCACACATCTAGACATAGTTATGATTCAACTGAACTTACAATTTCTGAATTACAGTATCTATTTAGTAAGAGTTAGTTCTCTGCATCGAGCAAAATCTTATTTTTCAGTAAATTCTTAGATTGAGCTGATTTGCAGCTTGCCTGCATTCTTTGCAACTTCAATTTCTCCATTTCTTCAGTTTCAGCAAACTTGGCAATCTGTATCTATGAAACTTTCCAGTTCTAGCAATAACACATATTGAAGCATTTTCTCTATAAGCAGATATCACATATTCGTAAACTTTGCAAAATCTGGTATTTTCATCAAATTCTACCTTTGTATCATCTGCTCGTTCACTGATTGTACAACTTTCTTCAATTCAATCAATTTCTACATCTCCAATAATTATTATTATCGAACTACATTTAATAAAACTTTTTCTAACAAACTACTCATTTTTCAATGTTCTTTGGTCAATTATGCCTTCGATATCTCCATTCCTATATTTTTCAGCAGAATTGGTTTCTATGTCAAGCAAAAGTATTCAGTTTCTTATAATTCATCAAATTCCGCAGATTCAAAATTCTCTATCTGCAGATATTTCTCATTCCCCATATTTGTAAAATCTTCCAGTTTATCGATATTCTCTGCTTGTAAGATCTGCTGCTTCTCTCCATGTACAAGTTTCTTACTTTCCAACAACTTCACTAGCTCTATTAATTTCCTCTGCCTTTCTTAACATGTGTCTCTATTTCTATCGATCCACACATCTAGTCATAGTTATGATTCAACTGAAAATACAATTTCTGAATTGCAATATCTATCAGTAAAAGTAGTTCTCTGCATCGAGCAAAATCTTATTTTTCAGTAAATTCTTAGATTGAGCTGATTGCAGCTTGCCTGCATTCTTTGCAACTTCAATTTCTCCATTTCTTCAGTTTCAGCAAACTTGGCTCTCTGTATCTATGAAACTTCCAGTTCTAGCAATAACACATATTGAAGCATTTTCTCTATAAGCAGATATCACATATTCGTAAACTTTGCAAAATCTGCTATTTTCATCAAATTCAATCTTTGTATCAACTGCTCGTTCACTGATTGTACAACTTTCTTCAATTCAATCAATTTCTACATCTCCAATAATTATTATTGTTGAACTACATTAATAAACCTATTTCGAACAAACTACTCATTTTTCAATGTTCTTTGGTCAATTATGCCTTCGATATCTCCATTCCTATATTTTTCAGCAGAATTGGTTTCTATGTCAAGCAAAAGTATTCAGTTTCTTGTAATTCATCAAATTCCGCAGATTCAAATTCTCTATCTGCAGATATTTCTCATTCCCCATATTTGTAAAATGTTTATCGACATTCTCTGCTTGTAAGATCTGCTGCTTCTCTCCATATACCAGTTTCTTACTTTCCAACAACTTCACTATCTCTATTAATTTCCTCTGCCTATCTAAACAAGTGTCTTTATTTCTTTCGCTCCACACATCTAGACATAGTTATGATTGAACTGAACTTACAATTTCTAAATTACAGTATCTATTTAGTAAGAGTTAGTTCTCTGCATCGAGCAAAATCTGATTTTTCAGTAAATTCTTAGATTGAGCTGATTTGCAGCTTGCCTGCATTCTTTGCAACTTCAATTTCTCCATTTCTTCAGTTTCATCAAACTTGGCAATCTGTATCTATGAAACTTTCCAGTTCTAGCAATAACACATATTGAAGCATTTTCTCTATAAGCAGATATCACATATTCGTAAACTTTGCAAAATCTCCTATGTTCATCAAATTCTATCTTTGTATCATATGATCTTTCACTTATTGTACAGCTTTCTACAATTCAATCATTTCTACATCTCCAATAATTTTTCTTGTTGTAATACACAAATAGAACTATTTCTAACAAACTACACATGTTTCAATGTTCTTTGGTCAATTATGCCTTCGATATCTCCATTCCTATATTTTTCAGCTGAATTGGTTTCTATGTCAAGCAAAAGTATTCAGTTTCTTGTAATTCATCAAATTCCGCAGAATCAAAATTCTCTATCTGCAGATATTTCTCATTCCCCATATTTGTAAAATGTTTAGCGACATTCTCTGCTTGTAAGATCTGCTGCTTCTCTCCATATACCAGTTGCTTACTTTCCAATAACTTCACTATCTCTATTAATTTCCTCTGCCTATCTAAACAAGTGTCTTTATTTCTTTCGCTCCACACATCTAGACATAGTTATGATTGAACTGAACTTACAATTTCGAGTTAGTTCTCTGCATCGAGCAAAATCTGATTTTTCAGTAAATTCTTAGATTGAGCTGATTTGCAGCTTGCCTGCATCCTCTGCAACTTCAATTTCTCCATTTCTTCAGTTTCTTCAAACTTGGCACTCTGTATCTATGAAACATTCCAGTTCTAGCAATAACACATATTGAAGCATTTTCTCTATAAGCAGATATCTTATATTACTACACTTTGCAAAATCTCCCTTGTTCATCAAATTCTATCTTTGTATCATATGATCTTTCACTTATTGTACAGCTTTCTTCAATTCAATCATTTCTAAATCTCCAATAATTTTTCTTGTTGTATTACACAAATAGAACTATTTCTAACAAACTACACATTTTTCAATGTTATTTGTTTAATTATGCCTTCAATATCTCCATTCCTATAATTTTCAACAGCTCTGGCTTCTATGTCAAGCAAAAGTATTCACTTTATTGTAATTCATCAAATTCTGCAGATTCAAAATTCTCTGCGTTAACTGCACAATCAATATCTCCATATCCTTCAATTTAAACAAACCTGGTTCGATGCGGATAACATAATATCAAAACCTAGCAATTGATGATATTCTAGCATTTTCTCTATCTGCAGATATTTCTCATTCCCCATATTTGTAAAATCTTCCAGTTTATCGACATTCTCTAATGTAAGATCTGCTGCTCCTCTCCATATACAAGTTTCTTACTTTCCAACAACTTCACTATCTCTATTAATTTCCTCTGCCTATCTAAACAAGTGTCTTTATTTCTTTCGCTCCACACCTCTAGACATAGTTATGATTGAACTGAACTTACAATTTCTAAATTACAGTATCTATTTAGTAAGAGTTAATTCTCTGCATCGAGCAAAATCTTATTTTTCAGTAAATTCTTAGATTGAGCTGATTTGCAGCTTGCCTGCATTCTTTGCAACTTCAATTTCTCCATTTCTTCAGTTTCATCAAACTTGGCTCTCTGTATCTATGAAACTTTCCAGTTCTAGCAATAACACATATTGAAGCATTTTCTCTATAAGCAGATATCTCATATTACTACACTTTGCAAAATCTCCTATGTTCATCAAATTCTATCTTTGTATCATATGATCTTTCACTTATTGTTCAGCTTTCTACAATTCAATCATTTCACATCTCCAATAATTTTTCATGTTGTAATACACAAATAGAACTATTTCTAACAAACTATACATGTTTCAATGTTCTTTGTTTAATTATGCCTTCGATATCTCCATTCCTATAATTATCAACAGCTCTGGCCTCTGTGTCAAGCAAAAGTCTTCACTTTCTTGTAATCATGAAATTCCGCAGATTCAAAATTCTCTGCGTTAGCTTCACAATCAAAATCTCCATATCCCTCAATTAAAAGAAACATGGTTCGATGCGGATAACATAATATCAAAACCTAGCAATTGATGATATTCTAGCATTTTCTCTATCTGCAGATATTTCTCATTCCCCATATTTGTAAAATCTTCCAGTTTATCGACATTCTCTGCTTGTAAGATCTGCTGCTCCTCTCCATATACAAGTTTCTTACTTTCCAACAACTTCACTATCTCTATTAATTTCCTCTGCCTATCTAAACAAGTGTCTCTATTTCTTTCGCTCCACACATCTAGACATAATTATGATTCAACTGAACTTACAATTTCTGAATTACAGTATCTATTTAGTAAGAGTTAGTTCTCTGCATCGAGCAAAATCTGATTTTTCAGTAATTTCTTAGATTGAGCTGATTTGCAGCTTGCCTGCAATCTTTGCAACTTCAATTTCTCCATTTCTTCAGTTTCAGCAAACTTGGCAATCTGTATCTATGAAACTTTCCAGTTCTAGCAATAACACATATTGAAGCATTTTCTCTATAAGCAGATATCTTATATTACTACACTTTGCAAAATGTCCTATGTTCATCAAATTCTATCTTTGTATCATATGATCTTTCACTTATTGTACAGCTTTCTTCAATTCAACCATTTCTAAATCTCCAATAATTTTTCTTGTTGTATTACACAAATAGAACTATTTCTAACAAACTACACATTTTTCAATGTTATTTGTTTAATTATGCCTTCAATATCTCCATTCCTATAATTTTCAACAGCTCTGGCTTCTATGTCAAGCAAAAGTATTCACTTTCTTGTAATTCATCAAATTTTGCAGATTCAAAATTCTCTGCGTTAACTGCACAATCAATATATCCATATCCTTCAATTTAAACAAACCTGGTTCGATGCGGATAACAAAATATCAAAACCTAGCAATTGATGATATTCTAGCATTTTCTCTATCTGCAGATATTTCTCATTCCCCATATTTGTAAAATCTTCCAGTTTATCGACATTCTCTAATGTAAGATCTGCTGTTCCTCTCCATATACAAGTTTCTTACTTTCCAACAACTTCACTATCTCTATTAATTTCCTCTGCCTATCTAAACAAGTGTCTCTATTTCTTTCGCTCCACACATCTAGACATAGTTATGATTCAACTGAACTTACAATTTCTAAATTACAGTATCTATTTAGTAAGAGTTAATTCTCTGCATCGAGCAAAATCTTATTTTTCAGTAAATTCTTAGATTGAGCTGATTTGCAGCTTGCCTGCATTCTTTGCAACTTCAATTTCTCCATTTCTTCAGTTTCAGCAAACTTGGCAATCTGTATCTATGAAACTTTCCAGTTCTAGCAATAACACATATTGAAGCATTTTCTCTATAAGCAGATATCTCATATTACTACACTTTGCAAAATCTCCTATGTTCATCAAATTCTATCTTTGTATCATATGATCTTTCACTTATTGTACAGCTTTCTTCAATTCAATCATTTCTAAATCTCCAATAATTTTTCTTGTTGTATTACACAAATAGAACTATTTCTAACAAACTACACATTTTTCAATGTTATTTGTTTAATTATGCCTTCAATATCTCCATTCCTATAATTTTCAACAGCTCTGGCTTCTATGTCAAGCAAAAGTCTTCACTTTCTTGTAATTCATCAAAATCCGCAGATTCAAAATTCTCTGCGTTAACTGCACAATCAATATCTCCATATCCTTCAATTTAAACAAACCTGGTTCGATGCGGATAACATAATATCAAAACCTAGCAATTGATGATATTCTAGCATTTTCTCTATCTGCAGATATTTTTCATTCCCCATATTTGTAAAATCTTCCAGTTTATCGACATTCTCTAATGTAAGATCTGCTGCTCCTCTCCATATACAAGTTACTTACTTTCCAACAACTTCACTATCTCTATTAATTTCCTCTGCCTATCTAAACAAGTGTCTTTATTTCTTTCGCTCCACACATCTAGACATAGTTATGATTGAACTGAACTTACAATTTCTAAATTACAGTATCTATTTAGTAAGAGTTAATTCTCTGCATCGAGCAAAATCTTATTTTTCAGTAAATTCTTAGATTGAGCTGATTTGCAGCTTGCCTGCATTCTTTGCAACTTCAATTTCTCCATTTCTTCAGTTTCATCAAACTTGGCTCTCTGTATCTATGAAACTTTCCAGTTCTAGCAATAACACATATTGAAGCATTTTCTCTATAAGCAGATATCTCATATTACTACACTTTGCAAAATCTCCTATGTTCATCAAATTCTATCTTTGTATCATATGATCTTTCACTTATTGTTCAGCTTTCTACAATTCAATCATTTCACATCTCCAATAATTTTTCATGTTGTAATACACAAATAGAACTATTTCTAACAAACTATACATGTTTCAATGTTCTTTGTTTAATTATGCCTTCGATATCTCCATTCCTATAATTATCAACAGCTCTGGCCTCTGTGTCAAGCAAAAGTCTTCACTTTCTTGTAATCATGAAATTCCGCAGATTCAAAATTCTCTGCGTTAGCTTCACAATCAAAATCTCCATATCCCTCAATTAAAAGAAACATGGTTCGATGCGGATAACATAATATCAAAACCTAGCAATTGATGATATTCTAGCATTTTCTCTATCTGCAGATATTTCTCATTCCCCATATTTGTAAAATCTTCCAGTTTATCGACATTCTCTGCTTGTAAGATCTGCTGCTCCTCTCCATATACAAGTTTCTTACTTTCCAACAACTTCACTATCTCTATTAATTTCCTCTGCCTATCTAAACAAGTGTCTCTATTTCTTTCGCTCCACACATCTAGACATAATTATGATTCAACTGAACTTACAATTTCTGAATTACAGTATCTATTTAGTAAGAGTTAGTTCTCTGCATCGAGCAAAATCTGATTTTTCAGTAATTTCTTAGATTGAGCTGATTTGCAGCTTGCCTGCAATCTTTGCAACTTCAATTTCTCCATTTCTTCAGTTTCAGCAAACTTGGCAATCTGTATCTATGAAACTTTCCAGTTCTAGCAATAACACATATTGAAGCATTTTCTCTATAAGCAGATATCTTATATTACTACACTTTGCAAAATGTCCTATGTTCATCAAATTCTATCTTTGTATCATATGATCTTTCACTTATTGTACAGCTTTCTTCAATTCAACCATTTCTAAATCTCCAATAATTTTTCTTGTTGTATTACACAAATAGAACTATTTCTAACAAACTACACATTTTTCAATGTTATTTGTTTAATTATGCCTTCAATATCTCCATTCCTATAATTTTCAACAGCTCTGGCTTCTATGTCAAGCAAAAGTATTCACTTTCTTGTAATTCATCAAATTTTGCAGATTCAAAATTCTCTGCGTTAACTGCACAATCAATATATCCATATCCTTCAATTTAAACAAACCTGGTTCGATGCGGATAACAAAATATCAAAACCTAGCAATTGATGATATTCTAGCATTTTCTCTATCTGCAGATATTTCTCATTCCCCATATTTGTAAAATCTTCCAGTTTATCGACATTCTCTAATGTAAGATCTGCTGTTCCTCTCCATATACAAGTTTCTTACTTTCCAACAACTTCACTATCTCTATTAATTTCCTCTGCCTATCTAAACAAGTGTCTCTATTTCTTTCGCTCCACACATCTAGACATAGTTATGATTCAACTGAACTTACAATTTCTAAATTAGAGTATCTATTTAGTAAGAGTTAATTCTCTGCATCGAGCAAAATCTTATTTTTCAGTAAATTCTTAGATTGAGCTGATTTGCAGCTTGCCTGCATTCTTTGCAACTTCAATTTCTCCATTTCTTCAGTTTCAGCAAACTTGGCAATCTGTATCTATGAAACTTTCCAGTTCTAGCAATAACACATATTGAAGCATTTTCTCTATAAGCAGATATCTCATATTACTACACTTTGCAAAATCTCCTATGTTCATCAAATTCTATCTTTGTATCATATGATCTTTCACTTATTGTACAGCTTTCTTCAATTCAATCATTTCTAAATCTCCAATAATTTTTCTTGTTGTATTACACAAATAGAACTATTTCTAACAAACTACACATTTTTCAATGTTATTTGTTTAATTATGCCTTCAATATCTCCATTCCTATAATTTTCAACAGCTCTGGCTTCTATGTCAAGCAAAAGTCTTCACTTTCTTGTAATTCATCAAAATCCGCAGATTCAAAATTCTCTGCGTTAACTGCACAATCAATATCTCCATATCCTTCAATTTAAACAAACCTGGTTCGATGCGGATAACATAATATCAAAACCTAGCAATTGATGATATTCTAGCATTTTCTCTATCTGCAGATATTTTTCATTCCCCATATTTGTAAAATCTTCCAGTTTATCGACATTCTCTAATGTAAGATCTGCTGCTCCTCTCCATATACAAGTTACTTACTTTCCAACAACTTCACTATCTCTATTAATTTCCTCTGCCTATCTAAACAAGTGTCTTTATTTCTTTCGCTCCACACATCTAGACATAGTTATGATTGAACAGAACTTACAATTTCTGAATTACAGTATCTATTTAGTAAGAGTTTGTTCTCTGCATCGAGCAAAATCTTATTTTTCAGTAAATTCTTAGATTGAGCTGATTTGCAGCTTGCCTGCATTCTTTGCAACTTCAATTTCTCCATTTCTTCAGTTTCATCAAACTTGGCAATCTGTATCTATGAAACTTTCCAGTTCTAGCAATAACACATATTGAAGCATTTTCTCTATAAGCAGATATCACATATTCGTAAACTTTGCAAAATCTCCTATGTTCATCAAATTCTATCTTTGTATCATATGATCTTTCACTTATTGTACAGCTTTCTACAATTCAATCATTTCTACATCTCCAATAATTTTTCTTGTTGTAATACACAAATAGAACTATTTCTAACAAACTACACATGTTTCAATGTTCTTTGGTCAATTATGCCTTCGATATCTCCATTCCTATATTTTTCAGCTGAATTGGTTTCTATGTCAAGCAAAAGTATTCAGTTTCTTGTAATTCATCAAATTCCGCAGAATCAAAATTCTCTATCTGCAGATATTTCTCATTCCCCATATTTGTAAAATATTTAGCGACATTCTCTGCTTGTAAGATCTGCTGCTTCTCTCCATATACCAGTTTCTTACTTTCCAATAACTTCACTATCTCTATTAATTTCCTCTGCCTATCTAAACAAGTGTCTTTATTTCTTTCGCTCCACACATCTAGACATAGTTATGATTGAACTGAACTTACAATTTCGAGTTAGTTCTCTGCATCGAGCAAAATCTGATTTTTCAGTAAATTCTTAGATTGAGCTGATTTGCAGCTTGCCTGCATCCTCTGCAACTTCAATTTCTCCATTTCTTCAGTTTCTTCAAACTTGGCACTCTGTATCTATGAAACGTTCCAGTTCTAGCAATAACACATATTGAAGCATTTTCTCTATAAGCAGATATCTTAAATTACTACACTTTGCAAAATCTCCCTTGTTCATCAAATTCTATCTTTGTATCATATGATCTTTCACTTATTGTACAGCTTTCTTCAATTCAATCATTTCAAAATCTCCAATAATTTTTCTTGTTGTATTACACAAATAGAACTATTTCTAACAAACTACACATTTTTCAATGTTATTTGTTTAATTATGCCTTCAATATCTCCATTCCTATAATTTTCAACAGCTCTGGCTTCTATGTCAAGCAAAAGTATTCACTTTCTTGTAATTCATCAAATTTTGCAGATTCAAAATTCTCTGCGTTATTTGCACAATCAATATATCCATATCCTTCAATTTAAACAAACCTGGTTCGATGCGGATAACAAAATATCAAAACCTAGCAATTGATGATATTCTAGCATTTTCTCTATCTGCAGATATTTCTCATTCCCCATATTTGTAAAATCTTCCAGTTTATCGATATTCTCTAATGTAAGATCTGCTGTTCCTCTCCATATACAAGTTTCTTACTTTCCAACAACTTCACTATCTCTATTAATTTCCTCTGCCTATCTAAACAAGTGTCTCTATTTCTTTCGCTCCACACATCTAGACATAGTTATGATTCAACTGAACTTACAATTTCTAAATTACAGTATCTATTTAGTAAGAGTTAATTCTCTGCATCGAGCAAAATCTTATTTTTCAGTAAATTCTTAGATTGAGCTGATTTGCAGCTTGCCTGCATTCTTTGCAACTTCAATTTCTCCATTTCTTCAGTTTCAGCAAACTTGGCAATCTGTATCTATGAAACTTTCCAGTTCTAGCAATAACACATATTGAAGCATTTTCTCTATAAGCAGATATCACATATTACTACACTTTGCAAAATCTCCTATGTTCATCAAATTCTATCTTTGTATCATATGATCTTTCACTTATTGTACAGCTTTCTTCAATTCAATCATTTCTAAATCTCCAATAATTTTTCTTGTTGTATTACACAAATAGAACTATTTCTAACAAACTACACATTTTTCAATGTTATTTGTTTAATTATGCCTTCAATATCTCCATTCCTATAATTTTCAACAGCTCTGGCTTCTATGTCAAGCAAAAGTCTTCACTTTCTTGTAATTCATCAAAATCCGCAGATTCAAAATTCTCTGCGTTAACTGCACAATCAATATCTCCATATCCTTCAATTTAAACAAACCTGGTTCGATGCGGATAACATAATATCAAAACCTAGCAATTGATGATATTCTAGCATTTTCTCTATCTGCAGATATTTTTCATTCCCCATATTTGTAAAATCTTCCAGTTTATCGACATTCTCTAATGTAAGATCTGCTGCTCCTCTCCATATACAAGTTACTTACTTTCCAACAACTTCACTATCTCTATTAATTTCCTCTGCCTATCTAAACAAGTGTCTTTATTTCTTTCGCTCCACACATCTAGACATAGTTATGATTGAACAGAACTTACAATTTCTGAATTACAGTATCTATTTAGTAAGAGTTTGTTCTCTGCATCGAGCAAAATCTTATTTTTCAGTAAATTCTTAGATTGAGCTGATTTGCAGCTTGCCTGCATTCTTTGCAACTTCAATTTCTCCATTTCTTCAGTTTCATCAAACTTGGCAATCTGTATCTATGAAACTTTCCAGTTCTAGCAATAACACATATTGAAGCATTTTCTCTATAAGCAGATATCACATATTCGTAAACTTTGCAAAATCTCCTATGTTCATCAAATTCTATCTTTGTATCATATGATCTTTCACTTATTGTACAGCTTTCTACAATTCAATCATTTCTACATCTCCAATAATTTTTCTTGTTGTAATACACAAATAGAACTATTTCTAACAAACTACACATGTTTCAATGTTCTTTGGTCAATTATGCCTTCGATATCTCCATTCCTATATTTTTCAGCTGAATTGGTTTCTATGTCAAGCAAAAGTATTCAGTTTCTTGTAATTCATCAAATTCCGCAGAATCAAAATTCTCTATCTGCAGATATTTCTCATTCCCCATATTTGTAAAATATTTAGCGACATTCTCTGCTTGTAAGATCTGCTGCTTCTCGCCATATACCAGTTTCTTACTTTCCAATAACTTCACTATCTCTATTAATTTCCTCTGCCTATCTAAACAAGTGTCTTTATTTCTTTCGCTCCACACATCTAGACATAGTTATGATTGAACTGAACTTACAATTTCGAGTTAGTTCTCTGCATCGAGCAAAATCTGATTTTTCAGTAAATTCTTAGATTGAGCTGATTTGCAGCTTGCCTGCATCCTCTGCAACTTCAATTTCTCCATTTCTTCAGTTTCTTCAAACTTGGCACTCTGTATCTATGAAACATTCCAGTTCTAGCAATAACACATATTGAAGCATTTTCTCTATAAGCAGATATCTTAAATTACTACACTTTGCAAAATCTCCCTTGTTCATCAAATTCTATCTTTGTATCATATGATCTTTCACTTATTGTACAGCTTTCTTCAATTCAATCATTTCTAAATCTCCAATAATTTTTCTTGTTGTATTACACAAATAGAACTATTTCTAACAAACTACACATTTTTCAATGTTATTTGTTTAATTATGCCTTCAATATCTCCATTCCTATAATTTTCAACAGCTCTGGCTTCTATGTCAAGCAAAAGTATTCACTTTCTTGTAATTCATCAAATTTTGCAGATTCAAAATTCTCTGCGTTAACTGCACAATCAAAATCTCCATATCCTTCAATTTAAACAAACCTGGTTCGATGCGGATAACAAAATATCAAAACCTAGCAATTGATGATATTCTAGCATTTTCTCTATCTGCAGATATTTCTCATTCCCCATATTTGTAAAATCTTCCAGTTTATCGACATTCTCTAATGTAAGATCTGCTGTTCCTCTCCATATACAAGTTTCTTACTTTCCAACAACTTCACTATCTCTATTAATTTCCTCTGCCTATCTAAACAAGTGTCTCTATTTCTTTCGCTCCACACATCTAGACATAGTTATGATTCAACTGAACTTACAATTTCTAAATTACAGTATCTATTTAGTAAGAGTTAATTCTCTGCATCGAGCAAAATCTTATTTTTCAGTAAATTCTTAGATTGAGCTGATTTGCAGCTTGCCTGCATTCTTTGCAACTTCAATTTCTCCATTTCTTCAGTTTCAGCAAACTTGGCAATCTGTATCTATGAAACTTTCCAGTTCTAGCAATAACACATATTGAAGCATTTTCTCTATAAGCAGATATCTCATATTACTACACTTTGCAAAATCTCCTATGTTCATCAAATTCTAGCTTTGTATCATATGATCTTTCACTTATTGTACAGCTTTCTTCAATTCAATCATTTCTAAATCTCCAATAATTTTTCTTGTTGTATTACACAAATAGAACTATTTCTAACAAACTACACATTTTTCAATGTTATTTGTTTAATTATGCCTTCAATATCTCCATTCCTATAATTTTCAACAGCTCTGGCTTCTATGTCAAGCAAAAGTCTTCACTTTCTTGTAATTCATCAAAATCCGCAGATTCAAAATTCTCTGCGTTAACTGCACAATCAATATCTCCATATCCTTCAATTTAAACAAACCTGGTTCGATGCGGATAACATAATATCAAAACCTAGCAATTGATGATATTCTAGCATTTTCTCTATCTGCAGATATTTTTCATTCCCCATATTTGTAAAATCTTCCAGTTTATCGACATTCTCTAATGTAAGATCTGCTGCTCCTCTCCATATACAAGTTACTTACTTTCCAACAACTTCACTATCTCTATTAATTTCCTCTGCCTATCTAAACAAGTGTCTTTATTTCTTTCGCTCCACACATCTAGACATAGTTATGATTGAACAGAACTTACAATTTCTGAATTACAGTATCTATTTAGTAAGAGTTTGTTCTCTGCATCGAGCAAAATCTTATTTTTCAGTAAATTCTTAGATTGAGCTGATTTGCAGCTTGCCTGCATTCTTTGCAACTTCAATTTCTCCATTTCTTCAGTTTCATCAAACTTGGCAATCTGTATCTATGAAACTTTCCAGTTCTAGTAATAACACATATTGAAGCATTTTCTCTATAAGCAGATATCACATATTCGTAAACTTTGCAAAATCTCCTATGTTCATCAAATTCTATCTTTGTATCATATGATCTTTCACTTATTGTACAGCTTTCTACAATTCAATCATTTCTACATCTCCAATAATTTTTCTTGTTGTAATACACAAATAGAACTATTTCTAACAAACTACACATGTTTCAATGTTCTTTGGTCAATTATGCCTTCGATATCTCCATTCCTATATTTTTCAGCTGAATTGGTTTCTATGTCAAGCAAAAGTATTCAGTTTCTTGTAATTCATCAAATTCCGCAGAATCAAAATTCTCTATCTGCAGATATTTCTCATTCCCCATATTTGTAAAATGTTTAGCGACATTCTCTGCTTGTAAGATCTGCTGCTTCTCTCCATATACCAGTTTCTTACTTTCCAATAACTTCACTATCTCTATTAATTTCCTCTGCCTATCTAAACAAGTGTCTTTATTTCTTTCGCTCCACACATCTAGACATAGTTATGATTGAACTGAACTTACAATTTCGAGTTAGTTCTCTGCATCGAGCAAAATCTGATTTTTCAGTAAATTCTTAGATTGAGCTGATTTGCAGCTTGCCTGCATTCTTTGCAACTTCAATTTCTCCATTTCTTCAGTTTCAGCAAACTTGGCTCTCTGTATCTATGAAACTTTCCAGTTCTAGCAATAACACATATTGAAGCATTTTCTCTATAAGCAGATATCTCATATTACTACACTTTGCAAAATCTCCAATGTTCATCAAATTCTATCTTTGTATCATATGATCTTTCACTTATTGTACAGCTTTCTTCAATTCAATCATTTCTACATCTCCAATAATTTTTCTTGTTGTAATACACAAATAGAACTATTTCTAACATACTACACATTTTTCAATGTTATTTGTTTAATCATGCCTTCAATATCTCCATTCCTATAATTTTCAACAGCTCTGGCTTCTATGTCAAGCAAAAGTCTTCACTTTCTTGTAATTCATGAAATTCCGCAGATTCAAAATTCTCTGCGTTAGCTGCACAATCAAAATCTCCATATCCCTCAATTAAAACAAACCTGGTTCGATGCGGATAACATAATATCAAAACCCAGCAATTGATGATATTCTAGCATTTTCTCTATCTGCAGATATTTTTCATTCCCCATATTTGTAAAATCTTCCAGTTTATCGACATTCTCTAATGTAAGATCTGCTGCTCCTCTCCATATACAAGTTACTTACTTTCCAACAACTTCACTATCTCTATTAATTTCCTCTGCCTATCTAAACAAGTGTCTTTATTTCTTTCGCTCCACACATCTAGACATAGTTATGATTGAACAGAACTTACAATTTCTGAATTACAGTATCTATTTAGTAAGAGTTTGTTCTCTGCATCGAGCAAAATCTTATTTTTCAGTAAATTCTTAGATTGAGCTGATTTGCAGCTTGCCTGCATTCTTTGCAACTTCAATTTCTCCATTTCTTCAGTTTCATCAAACTTGGCAATCTGTATCTATGAAACTTTCCAGTTCTAGTAATAACACATATTGAAGCATTTTCTCTATAAGCAGATATCACATATTCGTAAACTTTGCAAAATCTCCTATGTTCATCAAATTCTATCTTTGTATCATATGATCTTTCACTTATTGTACAGCTTTCTACAATTCAATCATTTCTACATCTCCAATAATTTTTCTTGTTGTAATACACAAATAGAACTATTTCTAACAAACTACACATGTTTCAATGTTCTTTGGTCAATTATGCCTTCGATATCTCCATTCCTATATTTTTCAGCTGAATTGGTTTCTATGTCAAGCAAAAGTATTCAGTTTCTTGTAATTCATCAAATTCCGCAGAATCAAAATTCTCTATCTGCAGATATTTCTCATTCCCCATATTTGTAAAATGTTTAGCGACATTCTCTGCTTGTAAGATCTGCTGCTTCTCTCCATATACCAGTTTCTTACTTTCCAATAACTTCACTATCTCTATTAATTTCCTCTGCCTATCTAAACAAGTGTCTTTATTTCTTTCGCTCCACACATCTAGACATAGTTATGATTGAACTGAACTTACAATTTCGAGTTAGTTCTCTGCATCGAGCAAAATCTGATTTTTCAGTAAATTCTTAGATTGAGCTGATTTGCAGCTTGCCTGCATTCTTTGCAACTTCAATTTCTCCATTTCTTCAGTTTCAGCAAACTTGGCTCTCTGTATCTATGAAACTTTCCAGTTCTAGCAATAACACATATTGAAGCATTTTCTCTATAAGCAGATATCTCATATTACTACACTTTGCAAAATCTCCAATGTTCATCAAATTCTATCTTTGTATCATATGATCTTTCACTTATTGTACAGCTTTCTTCAATTCAATCATTTCTACATCTCCAATAATTTTTCTTGTTGTAATACACAAATAGAACTATTTCTAACATACTACACATTTTTCAATGTTATTTGTTTAATCATGCCTTCAATATCTCCATTCCTATAATTTTCAACAGCTCTGGCTTCTATGTCAAGCAAAAGTCTTCACTTTCTTGTAATTCATGAAATTCCGCAGATTCAAAATTCTCTGCGTTAGCTGCACAATCAAAATCTCCATATCCCTCAATTAAAACAAACCTGGTTCGATGCGGATAACATAATATCAAAACCCAGCAATTGATGATATTCTAGCATTTTCTCTATCTGCAGATATTTTTCATTCCCCATATTTGTAAAATCTTCCAGTTTATCGACATTCTCTAATGTAAGATCTGCTGCTCCTCTCCATATACAAGTTACTTACTTTCCAACAACTTCACTATCTCTATTAATTTCCTCTGCCTATCTAAACAAGTGTCTTTATTTCTTTCGCTCCACACATCTAGACATAGTTATGATTGAACAGAACTTACAATTTCTGAATTACAGTATCTATTTAGTAAGAGTTTGTTCTCTGCATCGAGCAAAATCTTATTTTTCAGTAAATTCTTAGATTGAGCTGATTTGCAGCTTGCCTGCATTCTTTGCAACTTCAATTTCTCCATTTCTTCAGTTTCATCAAACTTGGCAATCTGTATCTATGAAACTTTCCAGTTCTAGCAATAACACATATTGAAGCATTTTCTCTATAAGCAGATATCACATATTCGTAAACTTTGCAAAATCTCCTATGTTCATCAAATTCTATCTTTGTATCATATGATCTTTCACTTATTGTACAGCTTTCTACAATTCAATCATTTCTACATCTCCAATAATTTTTCTTGTTGTAATACACAAATAGAACTATTTCTAACAAACTACACATGTTTCAATGTTCTTTGGTCAATTATGCCTTCGATATCTCCATTCCTATATTTTTCAGCTGAATTGGTTTCTATGTCAAGCAAAAGTATTCAGTTTCTTGTAATTCATCAAATTCCGCAGAATCAAAATTCTCTATCTGCAGATATTTCTCATTCCCCATATTTGTAAAATATTTAGCGACATTCTCTGCTTGTAAGATCTGCTGCTTCTCTCCATATACCAGTTTCTTACTTTCCAATAACTTCACTATCTCTATTAATTTCCTCTGCCTATCTAAACAAGTGTCTTTATTTCTTTCGCTCCACACATCTAGACATAGTTATGATTGAACTGAACTTACAATTTCGAGTTAGTTCTCTGCATCGAGCAAAATCTGATTTTTCAGTAAATTCTTAGATTGAGCTGATTTGCAGCTTGCCTGCATCCTCTGCAACTTCAATTTCTCCATTTCTTCAGTTTCTTCAAACTTGGCACTCTGTATCTATGAATCATTCCAGTTCTAGCAATAACACATATTGAAGCATTTTCTCTATAAGCAGATATCTTAAATTACTACACTTTGCAAAATCTCCCTTGTTCATCAAATTCTATCTTTGTATCATATGATCTTTCACTTATTGTACAGCTTTCTTCAATTCAATCATTTCTAAATCTCCAATAATTTTTCTTGTTGTATTACACAAATAGAACTATTTCTAACAAACTACACATTTTTCAATGTTATTTGTTTAATTATGCCTTCAATATCTCCATTCCTATAATTTTCAACAGCTCTGGCTTCTATGTCAAGCAAAAGTATTCACTTTCTTGTAATTCATCAAATTTTGCAGATTCAAAATTCTCTGCGTTAACTGCACAATCAAAATCTCCATATCCTTCAATTTAAACAAACCTGGTTCGATGCGGATAACAAAATATCAAAACCTAGCAATTGATGATATTCTAGCATTTTCTCTATCTGCAGATATTTCTCATTCCCCATATTTGTAAAATCTTCCAGTTTATCGACATTCTCTAATGTAAGATCTGCTGTTCCTCTCCATATACAAGTTTCTTACTTTCCAACAACTTCACTATCTCTATTAATTTCCTCTGCCTATCTAAACAAGTGTCTCTATTTCTTTCGCTCCACACATCTAGACATAGTTATGATTCAACTGAACTTACAATTTCTAAATTACAGTATCTATTTAGTAAGAGTTAATTCTCTGCATCGAGCAAAATCTTATTTTTCAGTAAATTCTTAGATTGAGCTGATTTGCAGCTTGCCTGCATTCTTTGCAACTTCAATTTCTCCATTTCTTCAGTTTCAGCAAACTTGGCAATCTGTATCTATGAAACTTTCCAGTTCTAGCAATAACACATATTGAAGCATTTTCTCTATAAGCAGATATCTCATATTACTACACTTTGCAAAATCTCCTATGTTCATCAAATTCTAGCTTTGTATCATATGATCTTTCACTTATTGTACAGCTTTCTTCAATTCAATCATTTCTAAATCTCCAATAATTTTTCTTGTTGTATTACACAAATAGAACTATTTCTAACAAACTACACATTTTTCAATGTTATTTGTTTAATTATGCCTTCAATATCTCCATTCCTATAATTTTCAACAGCTCTGGCTTCTATGTCAAGCAAAAGTCTTCACTTTCTTGTAATTCATCAAAATCCGCAGATTCAAAATTCTCTGCGTTAACTGCACAATCAATATCTCCATATCCTTCAATTTAAACAAACCTGGTTCGATGCGGATAACATAATATCAAAACCTAGCAATTGATGATATTCTAGCATTTTCTCTATCTGCAGATATTTTTCATTCCCCATATTTGTAAAATCTTCCAGTTTATCGACATTCTCTAATGTAAGATCTGCTGCTCCTCTCCATATACAAGTTACTTACTTTCCAACAACTTCACTATCTCTATTAATTTCCTCTGCCTATCTAAACAAGTGTCTTTATTTCTTTCGCTCCACACATCTAGACATAGTTATGATTGAACAGAACTTACAATTTCTGAATTACAGTATCTATTTAGTAAGAGTTTGTTCTCTGCATCGAGCAAAATCTTATTTTTCAGTAAATTCTTAGATTGAGCTGATTTGCAGCTTGCCTGCATTCTTTGCAACTTCAATTTCTCCATTTCTTCAGTTTCATCAAACTTGGCAATCTGTATCTATGAAACTTTCCAGTTCTAGTAATAACACATATTGAAGCATTTTCTCTATAAGCAGATATCACATATTCGTAAACTTTGCAAAATCTCCTATGTTCATCAAATTCTATCTTTGTATCATATGATCTTTCACTTATTGTACAGCTTTCTACAATTCAATCATTTCTACATCTCCAATAATTTTTCTTGTTGTAATACACAAATAGAACTATTTCTAACAAACTACACATGTTTCAATGTTCTTTGGTCAATTATGCCTTCGATATCTCCATTCCTATATTTTTCAGCTGAATTGGTTTCTATGTCAAGCAAAAGTATTCAGTTTCTTGTAATTCATCAAATTCCGCAGAATCAAAATTCTCTATCTGCAGATATTTCTCATTCCCCATATTTGTAAAATGTTTAGCGACATTCTCTGCTTGTAAGATCTGCTGCTTCTCTCCATATACCAGTTTCTTACTTTCCAATAACTTCACTATCTCTATTAATTTCCTCTGCCTATCTAAACAAGTGTCTTTATTTCTTTCGCTCCACACATCTAGACATAGTTATGATTGAACTGAACTTACAATTTCGAGTTAGTTCTCTGCATCGAGCAAAATCTGATTTTTCAGTAAATTCTTAGATTGAGCTGATTTGCAGCTTGCCTGCATTCTTTGCATCTTCAATTTCTCCATTTCTTCAGTTTCAGCAAACTTGGCAATCTGTATCTATGAAACTTTCCAGTTCTAGCAATAACACATATTGAAGCATTTTCTCTATAAGCAGATATCTCATATTACTACACTTTGCAAAATCTCCTATGTTCATCAAATTCTATCTTTGTATCATATGATCTTTCACTTATTGTACAGCTTTCTTCAATTCAATCATTTCTACATCTCCAATAATTTTTCTTGTTGTAATACACAAATAGAACTATTTCTAACATACTACACATTTTTCAATGTTATTTGTTTAATTATGCCTTCAATATCTCCATTCCTATAATTTTCAACAGCTCTGGCTTCTATGTCAAGCAAAAGTCTTCACTTTCTTGTAATTCATGAAATTCCGCAGATTCAAAATTCTCTGCGTTAGCTGCACAATCAAAATCTCCATATCCCTCAATTAAAACAAACCTGGTTCGATGCGGATAACATAATATCAAAACCCAGCAATTGATGATATTCTAGCATTTTCTCTATCTGCAGATATTTCTCATTCTCCATATTTGTAAAATCTTCCAGTTTATCGACATTCTCTGCTTGTAAGATCTGCTGCTTCTCTCCATATGCAAGTTTCTGACATTCCAACAACTTCACTATCTCTATTAATTTCCTCTTCCTATCTAAACAAGTGTCTTTATGTCTTTCGCTCCACACATCTAGACATAGTTATGATTGAACTGAACTTACAATTTCTAAATTACAGTATCTATTTAGTAAGAGTTAATTCTCTGCATCGAGCAAAATCTTATTTTTCAGTAAATTCTTAGATTGAGCTGATTTGCAGCTTGCCTGCATTCTTTGCAACTTCAATTTCTCCATTTCTTCAGTTTCAGCAAACTTGGCTCTCTGTATCTATGAAACTTTCCAGTTCTAGCAATAACACATATTGAAGCATTTTCTCTATAAGCAGATATCTCATATTACTACACTTTGCAAAATCTCCTATGTTCATCAAATTCTATCTTTGTATCATATGATCTTTCACTTATTGTACAGCTTTCTTCAATTCAATCATTTCTACATCTCCAATAATTTTTCTTGTTGTAATACACAAATAGAACTATTTCTAACATACTACACATTTTTCAATGTTATTTGTTTAATTATGCCTTCAATATCTCCATTCCTATAATTTTCAACAGCTCTGGCTTCTATGTCAAGCAAAAGTCTTCACTTTCTTGTAATTCATGAAATTCCGCAGATTCAAAATTCTCTGCGTTAGCTGCACAATCAAAATCTCCATATCCCTCAATTAAAACAAACCTGGTTCGATGCGGATAACATAATATCAAAACCCAGCAATTGATGATATTCTAGCATTTTCTCTATCTGCAGATATTTCTCATTCTCCATATTTGTAAAATCTTCCAGTTTATCGACATTCTCTGCTTGTAAGATCTGCTGCTTCTCTCCATATGCAAGTTTCTGACATTCCAACAACTTCACTATCTCTATTAATTTCCTCTTCCTATCTAAACAAGTGTCTTTATGTCTTTCGCTCCACACATCTAGACATAGTTATGATTGAACTGAACTTACAATTTCTAAATTACAGTATCTATTTAGTAAGAGTTAATTCTCTGCATCGAGCAAAATCTTATTTTTCAGTAAATTCTTAGATTGAGCTGATTTGCAGCTTGCCTGCATTCTTTGCAACTTCAATTTCTCCATTTCTTCAGTTTCAGCAAACTTGGCAATCTGTATCTATGAAACTTTCCAGTTCTAGCAATAACACATATTGCAGCATTTTCTCTATAAGCAGATATCTTATATTACTACACTTTGCAAAATCTCCTATGTTCATCAAATTCTATCTTTGTATCATATGATCTTTCAGTTATTGTACAGCTTTCTTCAATTCAACCATTTCTAAATCTCCAATAATTTTTCTTGTTGTATTACACAAATAGAACTATTTCTAACAAACTACACATTTTTCAATGTTATTTGTTTAATTATGCCTTCAATATCTCCATTCCTATAATTTTCAGCAGCTCTGGCTTCTATGTCAAGCAAAAGTATTCACTTTCTTGTAATTCATCAAATTCTGCAGAATCAAAATTCTCTGCGTTAGCTGCACAATCAAAATCTCCATATCCCTCAATTTAAACAAACATGGTTCGATGCGGATAACAAAATATCAAAACCTAGCAATTGATGATATTCTAGCATTTTCTCTATCTGCAGATATTTCTCATTCCCCATATTTGTAAAATCTTCCAGTTTATCGACATTCTCTGCTTGTAAGATCTGCTGCTTCCCTCCATATACAAGTTTCTTACTTTCCAACAACTTCACTATCTCTATTAATTTCCTCTGCCTATCTAAACAAGTGTCTCTATTTCTTTCGCTCCACACATCTAGACATAGTTATGATTCAACTGAACTTACAATTTCTGAATTAACTGTATTTAGTAAGAGTTAGTTCTCTGCATCGAGCAAAATCTTATTTTTCAGTAAATTCTTAGATTGAGCTGATTTGCAGCTTGCCTGCATTCTTTGCAACTTCAATTTCTCCATTTCTTCAGTTTCAGCAAACTTGGCAATCTGTATCTATGAAACTTTCCATTTCTAGCAATAACACATATTGAAGCATTTTCTCTATAAGCAGATATCACATATTCGTAAACTTTGCAAAATCTGCTATTTTCATCAAATTCTATCTTTGTATCATCTGCTCGTTCACTGATTGTACAACTTTCTTCAATTCAATCAATTTCTACATCTCCAATAATTATTATTGTTGAACTACATTAATAAACCTATTTCGAACAAACTACTCATTTTTCAATGCTCTTTGGTCAATTATGCCTTCGATATCTCCATTCCTATATTTTTCAGCAGAATTGGTTTCTATGTCAAGCAAAAGTATTCAGTTTCTTGTAATTCATCAAATTCCGCAGATTCAAAATTCTCTATCTGCAGATATTTCTCATTCCCCATATTTGTAAAATGTTTATCGACATTCTCTGCTTGTAAGATCTGCTGCTTCTCTCCATATACCAGTTTCTTACTTTCCAACAACCTCACTATCTCTATTAATTTCCTCTGCCTATCTAAACAAGTGTCTTTATTTCTTTCGCTCCACACATCTAGACATAGTTATGATTGAACTGAACTTACAATTTCGAGTTAGTTCTCTGCATCGAGCAAAATCTGATTTTTCAGTAAATTCTTAGATTGAGCTGATTTGCAGCTTGCCTGCATCCTCTGCAACTTCAATTTCTCCATTTCTTCAGTTTCATCAAACTTAGCTGTCTGTATCTATGAAACTTTCCAGTTCTAGCAATAACACATTTTGAAGCATTTTCTCTATAAGCAGATATCTCATATTACTACACTTTGCAAAATCTCCTATGTTCATCAAATTCTATCTTTGCATCATATGATCTTTCACTTATTGTACAGCTTTCTTCAATTCAATCATTTCTACATCTCCAATAATTTTTCTTGATGTAATACACAAATAGAACTATTTCTAACATACTACACATTTTTCAATGTTATTTGTTTAATTATGCCTTCAATATCTCCATTCCTATAATTTTCAACAGCTCTGGCTTCTATGTCAAGCAAAAGTCTTCACTTTCTTGTAATTCATGAAATTCCGCAGATTCAAATTTCTCTGCGTTAGCTGCACAGTCAAAATCTCCATATCCCTCAATTAAAAGAAACATGGTTCGATGCGGATAACATAATATCAAAACCTATCAATTGATGATATTCTAGCATTTTCTCTATCTGCAGATATTTCTCATTCCCCATATTTGTAAAATCTTCCAGTTTATCGACATTCTCTGCTTGTAAGATCTGATGCTCCTCTCCATATACAAGTTTCTTACTTTCCAACAACTTCACTATCTCTATTAATTTCCTCTGCCTATCTAAACAAGTGTCTCTATTTCTTTCGCTCCACACATCTAGACATAGTTATGATTCAACTGAACTTACAATTTCTGAATTACAGTATCTATTTAGTAAGAGTTAGTTCTCTGCATCGAGCAAAATCTTATTTTTCAGTAAATTCTTAGATTGAGCTGATTTGCAGCTTGCCTGCATTCTTTGCATCTTCAATTTCTCCATTTCTTCAGTTTCAGCAAACTTGGCAATCTGTATCTATGAAACTTTCCAGTTCTAGCAATAACACATATTGAAGCATTTTCTCTATAAGCAGATATCTCATATTACTACACTTTGCAAAATCTCCTATGTTCATCAAATTCTATCTTTGTATCATATGATCTTTCACTTATTGTACAGCTTTCTTCAATTCAATCATTTCTACATCTCCAATAATTTTTCTTGTTGTAATACACAAATAGAACTATTTCTAACATACTACACATTTTTCAATGTTATTTGTTTAATTATGCCTTCAATATCTCCATTCCTATAATTTTCAACAGCTCTGGCTTCTATGTCAAGCAAAAGTCTTCACTTTCTTGTAATTCATGAAATTCCGCAGATTCAAAATTCTCTGCGTTAGCTGCACAATCAAAATCTCCATATCCCTCAATTAAAACAAACCTGGTTCGATGCGGATAACATAATATCAAAACCCAGCAATTGATGATATTCTAGCATTTTCTCTATCTGCAGATATTTCTCATTCTCCATATTTGTAAAATCTTCCAGTTTATCGACATTCTCTGCTTGTAAGATCTGCTGCTTCTCTCCATATGCAAGTTTCTGACATTCCAACAACTTCACTATCTCTATTAATTTCCTCTTCCTATCTAAACAAGTGTCTTTATGTCTTTCGCTCCACACATCTAGACATAGTTATGATTGAACTGAACTTACAATTTCTAAATTACAGTATCTATTTAGTAAGAGTTAATTCTCTGCATCGAGCAAAATCTTATTTTTCAGTAAATTCTTAGATTGAGCTGATTTGCAGCTTGCCTGCATTCTTTGCAACTTCAATTTCTCCATTTCTTCAGTTTCAGCAAACTTGGCTCTCTGTATCTATGAAACTTTCCAGTTCTAGCAATAACACATATTGAAGCATTTTCTCTATAAGCAGATATCTCATATTACTACACTTTGCAAAATCTCCTATGTTCATCAAATTCTATCTTTGTATCATATGATCTTTCACTTATTGTACAGCTTTCTTCAATTCAATCATTTCTACATCTCCAATAATTTTTCTTGTTGTAATACACAAATAGAACTATTTCTAACATACTACACATTTTTCAATGTTATTTGTTTAATTATGCCTTCAATATCTCCATTCCTATAATTTTCAACAGCTCTGGCTTCTATGTCAAGCAAAAGTCTTCACTTTCTTGTAATTCATGAAATTCCGCAGATTCAAAATTCTCTGCGTTAGCTGCACAATCAAAATCTCCATATCCCTCAATTAAAACAAACCTGGTTCGATGCGGATAACATAATATCAAAACCCAGCAATTGATGATATTCTAGCATTTTCTCTATCTGCAGATATTTCTCATTCTCCATATTTGTAAAATCTTCCAGTTTATCGACATTCTCTGCTTGTAAGATCTGCTGCTTCTCTCCATATGCAAGTTTCTGACATTCCAACAACTTCACTATCTCTATTAATTTCCTCTTCCTATCTAAACAAGTGTCTTTATGTCTTTCGCTCCACACATCTAGACATAGTTATGATTGAACTGAACTTACAATTTCTAAATTACAGTATCTATTTAGTAAGAGTTAATTCTCTGCATCGAGCAAAATCTTATTTTTCAGTAAATTCTTAGATTGAGCTGATTTGCAGCTTGCCTGCATTCTTTGCAACTTCAATTTCTCCATTTCTTCAGTTTCAGCAAACTTGGCAATCTGTATCTATGAAACTTTCCAGTTCTAGCAATAACACATATTGCAGCATTTTCTCTATAAGCAGATATCTTATATTACTACACTTTGCAAAATCTCCTATGTTCATCAAATTCTATCTTTGTATCATATGATCTTTCAGTTATTGTACAGCTTTCTTCAATTCAACCATTTCTAAATCTCCAATAATTTTTCTTGTTGTATTACACAAATAGAACTATTTCTAACAAACTACACATTTTTCAATGTTATTTGTTTAATTATGCCTTCAATATCTCCATTCCTATAATTTTCAGCAGCTCTGGCTTCTATGTCAAGCAAAAGTATTCACTTTCTTGTAATTCATCAAATTCTGCAGAATCAAAATTCTCTGCGTTAGCTGCACAATCAAAATCTCCATATCCCTCAATTTAAACAAACATGGTTCGATGCGGATAACAAAATATCAAAACCTAGCAATTGATGATATTCTAGCATTTTCTCTATCTGCAGATATTTCTCATTCCCCATATTTGTAAAATCTTCCAGTTTATCGACATTCTCTGCTTGTAAGATCTGCTGCTTCTCTCCACATACAAGTTTCTTACTTTCCAACAACTTCACTATCTCTATTAATTTCCTCTGCCTATCTAAACAAGTGTCTCTATTTCTTTCGCTCCACACATCTAGACATAGTTATGATTCAACTGAACTTACAATTTCTGAATTAACTGTATTTAGTAAGAGTTAGTTCTCTGCATCGAGCAAAATCTTATTTTTCAGTAATTTCTTAGATTGAGCTGATTTGCAGCTTGCCTGCATTCTTTGCAACTTCAATTTCTCCATTTCTTCAGTTTCAGCAAACTTGGCAATCTGTATCTATGAAACTTTCCATTTCTAGCAATAACACATATTGAAGCATTTTCTCTATAAGCAGATATCACATATTCGTAAACTTTGCAAAATCTGCTATTTTCATCAAATTCTATCTTTGTATCATCTGCTCGTTCACTGATTGTACAACTTTCTTCAATTCAATCAATTTCTACATCTCCAATAATTATTATTGTTGAACTACATTAATAAACCTATTTCGAACAAACTACTCATTTTTCAATGCTCTTTGGTCAATTATGCCTTCGATATCTCCATTCCTATATTTTTCAGCAGAATTGGTTTCTATGTCAAGCAAAAGTATTCAGTTTCTTGTAATTCATCAAATTCCGCAGATTCAAAATTCTCTATCTGCAGATATTTCTCATTCCCCATATTTGTAAAATGTTTATCGACATTCTCTGCTTGTAAGATCTGCTGCTTCTCTCCATATACCAGTTTCTTACTTTCCAACAACCTCACTATCTCTATTAATTTCCTCTGCCTATCTAAACAAGTGTCTTTATTTCTTTCGCTCCACACATCTAGACATAGTTATGATTGAACTGAACTTACAATTTCGAGTTAGTTCTCTGCATCGAGCAAAATCTGATTTTTCAGTAAATTCTTAGATTGAGCTGATTTGCAGCTTGCCTGCATCCTCTGCAACTTCAATTTCTCCATTTCTTCAGTTTCTTCAAACTTGGCACTCTGTATCTATGAAACTTTCCAGTTCTAGCAATAACACATATTGAAGCATTTTCTCTATAAGCAGATATCTCATATTACTACACTTTGCAAAATCTCCTATGTTCATCAAATTCTATCTTTGTATCATATGATCTTTCACTTATTGTACAGCTTTCTTCAATTCAATCATTTCTAAATCTCCAATAGTTTTTCTTGTTGTAATACACAAATAGAACTATTTTTAACAAACTACACATTTTTCAATGTTATTTGTTTAATCATGCCTTCAATATCTCCATTCCTATAATTTTCAACAGCTCTGGCTTCAATGTCAAGCAAAAGTCTTCACTTTCTTGTAATTCATCAAATTCTGCAGAATCAAAATTCTCTGCGTTAGCTGCACAATCAAAATCTCCATATCCCTCAATTTAAACAAACATGGTTCGATGCGGATAACAAAATATCAAAACCTAGCAATTGATGATATTCTAGCATTTTCTCTATCTGCAGATATTTCTTATTCCCCATATTTGTAAAATCTTCCAGTTTATCGACATTCTCTGCTTTTAAGATCTGCTGCTCCTCTCCATATACAAGTTTCTTACTTTCCAACAACTTCACTATCTCTATTAATTTCCTCTGCCTATCTAAACAAGTGTCTCTATTTCTTTCGCTCCACACATCTAGACATAGTTATGATTCAACTGAACTTACAATTTCTGAATTACAGTATCTATTTAGTAAGAGTTAGTTCTCTGCATCGAGCAAAATCTTATTTTTCAGTAAAGTCTTAGATTGAGCTGATTTGCAGCTTGCCTGCATTCTTTGCAACTTCAATTTCTCCATTTCTTCAGTTTCAGCAAACTTGGCTCTCTATCTATGAAACTTTCCAGTTCCAGCAATAACACATATTGAAGCATTTTCTCTATAAGCAGATATCTCATATTACTACACTTTGCAAAATGTCCTATGTTCATCAAATTCTATCTTTGTATCATATGATCTTTCACTTATTGTACAGCTTTCTTCAATTCAATCATTTCTAAATCTCCAATAATTTTTCTTGTTGTATTACACAAATAGAACTATTTCTAACAAACTACACATTTTTCAATGTTATTTGTTTAATTATGCCTTCAATATCTCCATTCCTATAATTTTCAACAGCTCTGGCTTCTATGTCAAGCAAAAGTATTCACTTTCTTGTAATTCATCAAATTTTGCAGATTCAAAATTCTCTGCGTTAACTGCACAATCAATATCTCCATATCCTTCAATTTAAACAAACCTGGTTCGATGCGGATAACATAATATCAAAACCTAGCAATTGATGATATTCTAGCATTTTCTCTATCTGCAGATATTTCTCATTCCCCATATTTGTAAAATCTTCCAGTTTATCGACATTCTCTAATGTAAGATCTGCTGCTCCTCTCCATATACAAGTTACTTACTTTCCAACAACTTCACTATCTCTATTAATTTCCTCTGCCTATCTAAACAAGTGTCTTTATTTCTTTCGCTCCACACATCTAGACATAGTTATGATTCAACTGAACTTACAATTTCTGAATTACAGTATCTATTTAGTAAGAGTTAGTTCTCTGCATCGAGCAAAATCTTATTTTTCAGTAAATTCTTAGATTGAGCTGATTTGCAGCTTGCCTGCATTCTTTGCATCTTCAATTTCTCCATTTCTTCAGTTTCAGCAAACTTGGCAATCTGTATCTATGAAACTTTCCAGTTCTAGCAATAACACATATTGTAGCATTTTCTCTATAAGCAGATAATCTTATATTACTACACTTTGCAAAATCTCCTATGTTCATCAAATTCTATCTGCTCGTTCACTGATTGTACAACTTTCTTCAATTCAATCAATTTCTACATCTCCAATAATTATTATTGTTGAACTACATTAATAAACCTATTTCGAACAAACTACTCATTTTTCAATGCTCTTTGGTCAATTATGCCTTCGATATCTCCATTCCTATATTTTTCAGCAGAATTGGTTTCTATGTCAAGCAAAAGTATTCAGTTTCTTGTAATTCATCAAATTCCGCAGATTCAAAATTCTCTATCTGCAGATATTTCTCATTCCCCATATTTGTAAAATGTTTATCGACATTCTGTGCTTGTAAGATCTGCTGCTTCTCTCCATATACCAGTTTCTTACTTTCCAACAACCTCACTATCTCTATTAATTTCCTCTGCCTATCTAAACAAGTGTCTTTATTTCTTTCGCTCCACACATCTAGACATAGTTATGATTGAACTGAACTTACAATTTCTAAATTACAGTATCTATTTAGTAAGAGTTAATTCTCTGCATCGAGCAAAATCTTATTTTTCAGTAAATTCTTAGATTGAGCTGATTTGCAGCTTGCCTGCATTCTTTGCAACTTCAATTTCTCCATTTCTTCAGTTTCAGCAAACTTGGCAATCTGTATCTATGAAACTTTCCAGTTCTAGCAATAACACATATTGAAGCATTTTCTCTATAAGCAGATATCTTATATTACTACACTTTGCAAAATCTCCTATGATCATCAAATTCTATCTTTGTATCATATGATCTTTCACTTATTGTACAGCTTTCTTCAATTCAACCATTTCTAAATCTCCAATAATTTTTCTTGTTGTATTACACAAATAGAACTATTTCTAACAAACTACACATTTTTCAATGTTATTTGTTTAATTATGCCTCCAATTCCTTCATTTCTTCAGTTTCAGCAAACTTGGCAATCTGTATCTATGAAACTTTCCAGTTCTAGCAATAACACATATTGAAGCATTTTCTCTATAAGCAGATATCACATATTCGTAAACTTTGCAAAATCTGCTATTTTCATCAAATTCTATCTTTGTATCATCTGCTCGTTCACTGATTGTACAACTTTCTTCAATTCAATCAATTTCTACATCTCCAATAATTATTATTGTTGAACTACATTAATAAACCTATTTCGAACAAACTACTCATTTTTCAATGTTCTTTGGTCAATTATGCCTTCGATATCTCCATTCCTATATTTTTCAGCAGAATTGGTTTCTATGTCAAGCAAAAGTATTCAGTTTCTTGTAATTCATCAAATTCCGCAGATTCAAAATTCTCTATCTGCAGATATTTCTCATTCCCCATATTTGTAAAATGTTTATCGACATTCTCTGCTTGTAAGATCTGCTGCTTCTCTCCATATACCAGTTTCTTACTTTCCAACAACTTCACTATCTCTATTAATTTCCTCTGCCTATCTAAACAAGTGTCTCTATTTCTTTCGCTCCACACATCTAGACATAGTTATGATTGAACTGAACTTACAATTTCGAGTTAGTTCTCTGCATCGAGCAAAATCTGATTTTTCAGTAAATTCTTAGATTGAGCTGATTTGCAGCTTGCCTGCAATCTTTGCAACTTCAATTTCTCCATTTCTTCAGTTTCAGCAAACTTGGCAATCTGTATCTATGAAACTTTCCAGTTCTAGCAATAACACATATTGAAGCATTTTCTCTATAAGCAGATATCTTATATTACTACACTTTGCAAAATGTCCTATGTTCATCAAATTCTATCTTTGTATCATATGATCTTTCACTTATTGTACAGCTTTCTTCAATTCAACCATTTCTAAATCTCCAATAATTTTTCTTGTTGTATTACACAAATAGAACTATTTCTAACAAACTACACATTTTTCAATGTTATTTGTTTAATTATGCCTTCAATATCTCCATTCCTATAATTTTCAACAGCTCTGGCATCTATGTCAAGCAAAAGTATTCACTTTCTTGTAATTCATCAAATTTTGCAGATTCAAAATTCTCTGCGTTAACTGCACAATCAATATCTCCATATCCTTCAATTTAAACAAACCTGGTTCGATGCGGATAACATAATATCAAAACCTAGCAATTGATGATATTCTAGCATTTTCTCTATCTGCAGATATTTCTCATTCCCCATATTTGTAAAATCTTCCAGTTTATCGACATTCTCTAATGTAAGATCTGCTGCTCCTCTCCATATACAAGTTACTTACTTTCCAACAACTTCACTATCTCTATTAATTTCCTCTGCCTATCTAAACAAGTGTCTTTATTTCTTTCGCTCCACACATCTAGACATAGTTATGATTGAACTGAACTTACAATTTCTAAATTACAGTATCTATTTAGTAAGAGTTAATTCTCTGCATCGAGCAAAATCTTATTTTTCAGTAAATTCTTAGATTGAGCTGATTTGCAGCTTGCCTGCATTCTTTGCAACTTCAATTTCTCCATTTCTTCAGTTTCAGCAAACTTGGCAATCTGTATCTATGAAACTTTCCAGTTCTAGCAATAACACATATTGAAGCATTTTCTCTATAAGCAGATATCTTATATTACTACACTTTGCAAAATCTCCTATGATCATCAAATTCTATCTTTGTATCATATGATCTTTCACTTATTGTACAGCTTTCTTCAATTCAACCATTTCTAAATCTCCAATAATTTTTCTTGTTGTATTACACAAATAGAACTATTTCTAACAAACTACACATTTTTCAATGTTATTTGTTTAATTATGCCTCCAATTCCTTCATTTCTTCAGTTTCAGCAAACTTGGCAATCTGTATCTATGAAACTTTCCAGTTCTAGCAATAACACATATTGAAGCATTTTCTCTATAAGCAGATATCACATATTCGTAAACTTTGCAAAATCTGCTATTTTCATCAAATTCTATCTTTGTATCATCTGCTCGTTCACTGATTGTACAACTTTCTTCAATTCAATCAATTTCTACATCTCCAATAATTATTATTGTTGAACTACATTAATAAACCTATTTCGAACAAACTACTCATTTTTCAATGTTCTTTGGTCAATTATGCCTTCGATATCTCCATTCCTATATTTTTCAGCAGAATTGGTTTCTATGTCAAGCAAAAGTATTCAGTTTCTTGTAATTCATCAAATTCCGCAGATTCAAAATTCTCTATCTGCAGATATTTCTCATTCCCCATATTTGTAAAATGTTTATCGACATTCTCTGCTTGTAAGATCTGCTGCTTCTCTCCATATACCAGTTTCTTACTTTCCAACAACTTCACTATCTCTATTAATTTCCTCTGCCTATCTAAACAAGTGTCTTTATTTCTTTCGCTCCACACATCTAGACATAGTTATGATTGAACTGAACTTACAATTTCGAGTTAGTTCTCTGCATCGAGCAAAATCTGATTTTTCAGTAAATTCTTAGATTGAGCTGATTTGCAGCTTGCCTGCATTCTTTGCATCTTCAATTTCTCCATTTCTTCAGTTTCAGCAAACTTGGCAATCTGTATCTATGAAACTTTCCAGTTCTAGCAATAACACATATTGAAGCATTTTCTCTATAAGCAGATATCTTATATTACTACACTTTGCAAAATCTCCTATGTTCATCAAATTCTATCTTTGTATCATATGATCTTTCACTTATTGTACAGCTTTCTACAATTCAATCATTTCTACATCTCCAATAATTTTTCTTGTTGTAATACACAAATAGAACTATTTCTAACAAACTATACATGTTTCAATGTTCTTTGTTGAATTATGCCTTCGATATCTCCATTCCTATAATTTTCAACAGCTCTGGCTTCTGTGTCAAGCAAAAGTCTTCACTTTCTTGTAATCATGAAATTCCGCAGATTCAAAATTCTCTGCGTTAGCTTCACAATCAAAATCTCCATATCCCTCAATTAAAAGAAACATGGTTCGATGCGGATAACATAATATCAAAACCTAGCAATTGATGATATTCTAGCATTTTCTCTATCTGCAGATATTTCTCATTCCCCATATTTGTAAAATCTTCCAGTTTATCGACATTCTCTGCTTGTAAGATCTGCTGCTCCTCTCCATATACAAGTTTCTTACTTTCCAACAACTTCACTATCTCTATTAATTTCCTCTGCCTATCTAAACAAGTGTCTCTATTTCTTTCGCTCCACACATCTAGACATAATTATGATTCAACTGAACTTACAATTTCTGAATTACAGTATCTATTTAGTAAGAGTTAGTTCTCTGCATCGAGCAAAATCTTATTTTTCAGTAAATTCTTAGATTGAGCTGATTTGCAGCTTGCCTGCATTCTTTGCAACTTCAATTTCTCCATTTCTTCAGTTTCATCAAACTTGGCTCTCTGTATCTATGAAACTTTCCAGTTCCAGCAATAACACATATTGAAGCATTTTCTCTATAAGCAGATATCTCATATTACTACACTTTGCAAAATCTCCTATGTTCATCAAATTCTATCTTTGTATCATATGATCTTTCACTTATTGTACAACTTTCTTCAATTCAATCATTTCTAAATCTCCAATAATTTTTCTTGTATTACACAAATAGAACTATTTCTAACAAACTACACATTTTTCAATGTTATTTGTTTAATTATGCCTTCAATATCTCCATTCCTATAATTTTCAACAGCTCTGGCTTCTATGTCAAGCAAAAGTATTCAGTTTCTTGTAATTCATCAAATTCCGCAGATTCAAAATTCTCTATCTGCAGATATTTCTCATTCCCCATATTTGTAAAATCTTCCAGTTTATCGACATTCTCTGCTTGTAGGATCTGCTGCTTCTTTCCATGTACAAGTTTCTTACTTTCCAATAACTTTACTAGCTCTATTAATTTCCTCTGCCTTTCTTAACATGTGTCTCTATTTTTATCGATCCACACATCTAGTCATAGTTATGATTGAACTGAACTTACAATTTCTAAATTACAGTATCTATTTAGTAAGAGTTAGTTCTCTGCATCGAGCAAAATCTTATTTTTCGGTAAATTCTTAGATTGAGCTGATCTGCAGCTTGCCTGCATTCTTTGCATCTTCAATTTCTCCATTTCTTCAATTTCATCAAACTTGGCTCTCTGTATCTATGAAACTTTCCAGTTCAAGCAATAACACATATTGAAGCATTTTCTCTATAAGCAGATATCTTATTTTACTACACTTTGCAAAATCTCCTATGTTCATCAAATTCTATCTTTGTATCATATGATCTTTCACTTATTGTACAGCTTTCTACAATTCAATCATTTCTACATCTCCAATAATTTTTCTTGTTGTAATACACAAATAGAACTATTTCTAACAAACTACACATTTTTCAATGTTCTTTGTTGAATTATGCCTTCAATATCTCCATTCCTATAATTTTCAACAGCTCTGGCTTTTATGTCAAGCAAAAGTATTCACTTTCTTGTAATTCATCAAATTTTGCAGATTCAAAATTCTCTGCGTTAACTGCACAATCAATATCTCCATATCCTTCAATTTAAACAAACCTGGTTCGATGCGGATAACATAATATCAAAACCTAGCAATTGATGATATTCTAGCATTTTCTCTATCTGCAGATATTTCTCATTCCCCATATTTGTAAAATCTTCCAGTTTATCGACATTCTCTAATGTAAGATCTGCTGCTCCTCTCCATATACAAGTTACTTACTTTCCAACAACTTCACTATCTCTATTAATTTCCTCTGCCTATCTAAACAAGTGTCTTTATTTCTTTCACTCCACACATCTAGACATAGTTATGATTGAACTGAACTTACAATTTCTAAATTACAGTATCTATTTAGTAAGAGTTAATTCTCTGCATCGAGCAAAATCTTATTTTTCAGTAAATTCTTAGATTGAGCTGATTTGCAGCTTGCCTGCATTCTTTGCAACTTCAATTTCTCCATTTCTTCAGTTTCAGCAAACTTGGCAATCTGTATCTATGAAACTTTCCAGTTCTAGCAATAACACATATTGAAGCATTTTCTCTATAAGCAGATATCTTATATTACTACACTTTGCAAAATCTCCTATGATCATCAAATTCTATCTTTGTATCATATGATCTTTCACTTATTGTACAGCTTTCTTCAATTCAACCATTTCTAAATCTCCAATAATTTTTCTTGTTGTATTACACAAATAGAACTATTTCTAACAAACTACACATTTTTCAATGTTATTTGTTTAATTATGCCTCCAATTCCTTCATTTCTTCAGTTTCAGCAAACTTGGCAATCTGTATCTATGAAACTTTCCAGTTCTAGCAATAACACATATTGAAGCATTTTCTCTATAAGCAGATATCACATATTCGTAAACTTTGCAAAATCTGCTATTTTCATCAAATTCTATCTTTGTATCATCTGCTCGTTCACTGATTGTACAACTTTCTTCAATTCAATCAATTTCTACATCTCCAATAATTATTATTGTTGAACTACATTAATAAACCTATTTCGAACAAACTACTCATTTTTCAATGTTCTTTGGTCAATTATGCCTTCGATATCTCCATTCCTATATTTTTCAGCAGAATTGGTTTCTATGTCAAGCAAAAGTATTCAGTTTCTTGTAATTCATCAAATTCCGCAGATTCAAAATTCTCTATCTGCAGATATTTCTCATTCCCCATATTTGTAAAATGTTTATCGACATTCTCTGCTTGTAAGATCTGCTGCTTCTCTCCATATACCAGTTTCTTACTTTCCAACAACTTCACTCTCTATTAATTTCCTCTGCCTATCTAAACAAGTGTCTTTATTTCTTTCGCTCCACACATCTAGACATAGTTATGATTGAACTGAACTTACAATTTCGAGTTAGTTCTCTGCATCGAGCAAAATCTGATTTTTCAGTAAATTCTTAGATTGAGCTGATTTGCAGCTTGCCTGCATCCTCTGCAACTTCAATTTCTCCATTTCTTCAGTTTCTTCAAACTTGGCACTCTGTATCTATGAAACTTTCCAGTTCTAGCAATAACACATATTGAAGCATTTTCTCTATAAGCAGATATCTTATATTACTACACTTTGCAAAATCTCCCTTGTTCATCAAATTCTATCTTTGTATCATATGATCTTTCACTTATTGTACAGCTTTCTTCAATTCAATCATTTCTAAATCTCCAATAATTTTTCTTGTTGTATTACACAAATAGAACTATTTCTAACAAACTACACATTTTTCAATGTTATTTGTTTAATCATGCCTTCAATATCTCCATTCCTATAATTTTCAACAGCTCTGGCTTCTATGTCAAGCAAAAGTATTCACTTTCTTGTAATTCATCAAACTTTGCAGATTCAAAATTCTCTGCGTTAACTGCACAATCAATATCTCCATATCCTTCAATTTAAACAAACCTGGTTCGATGCGGATAACATAATATCAAAACCTAGCAATTGATGATATTCTAGCATTTTCTCTATCTGCAGATATTTCTCATTCCCCATATTTGTAAAATCTTCCAGTTTATCGACATTCTCTAATGTAAGATCTGCTGCTCCTCTCCATATACAAGTTTCTTACTTTCCAACAACTTCACTATCTCTATTAATTTCCTCTGCCTATCTAAACAAGTGTCTTTATTTCTTTCGCTCCACACCTCTAGACATAGTTATGATTGAACTGAACTTACAATTTCTAAATTACAGTATCTATTTAGTATGAGTTAATTCTCTGCATCGAGCAAAATCTTATTTTTCAGTAAATTCTTAGATTGAGCTGATTTGCAGCTTGCCTGCATCCTCTGCAACTTCAATTTCTCCATTTCTTCAGTTTCATCAAACTTGGCTCTCTGTATCTATGAAACGTTCCAGTTCTAGCAATAACACATATCGAAGCATTTTCTCTATAAGCAGATATCTTATATTACTACACTTTGCAAAATCTCCTATGATCATCAAATTCTATCTTTGTATCATATGATCTTTCACTTATTGTACAGCTTTCTACAATTCAATCATTTCTACATCTCCAATAATTTTTCTTGTTGTAATACACAAATAGAACTATTTCTAACAAACTACACATGTTTCAATGTTCTTTGTTGAATTATGCCTTCGATATCTCCATTCCTATAATTTTCAACAGCTCTGGCCTCTGTGTCAAGCAAAAGTCTTCACTTTCTTGTAATCATGAAATTCCGCAGATTCAAAATTCTCTGCGTTAGCTTCACAATCAAAATCTCCATATCCCTCAATTAAAAGAAACATGGTTCGATGCGGATAACATAATATCAAAACCTAGCAATTGATGATATTCTAGCATTTTCTCTATCTGCAGATATTTCTCATTCCCCATATTTGTAAAATCTCCCAGTTTATCGACATTGTCTGCTTGTAAGATCTGCTGCTCCTCTCCATATACAAGTTTCTTACTTTCCAACAACTTCACTATCTCTATTAATTTCCTCTGCCTATCTAAACAAGTGTCTCTATTTCTTTCGCTCCACACATCTAGACATAATTATGATTCAACTGAACTTACAATTTCTGAATTACAGTATCTATTTAGTAAGAGTTAGTTCTCTGCATCGAGCAAAATCTTATTTTTCAGTAATTTCTTAGATTGAGCTGATTTGCAGCTTGCCTGCAATCTTTGCAACTTCAATTTCTCCATTTCTTCAGTTTCAGCAAACTTGGCAATCTGTATCTATGAAACTTTCCAGTTCTAGCAATAACACATATTGAAGCATTTTCTCTATAAGCAGATATCTTATATTACTACACTTTGCAAAATGTCCTATGTTCATCAAATTCTATCTTTGTATCATATGATCTTTCACTTATTGTACAGCTTTCTTCAATTCAACCATTTCTAAATCTCCAATAATTTTTCTTGTTGTATTACACAAATAGAACTATTTCTAACAAACTACACATTTTTCAATGTTATTTGTTTAATTATGCCTTCAATATCTCCATTCCTATAATTTTCAACAGCTCTGGCTTTTATGTCAAGCAAAAGTATTCACTTTCTTGTAATTCATCAAATTTTGCAGATTCAAAATTCTCTGCGTTAACTGCACAATCAATATCTCCATATCCTTCAATTTAAACAAACCTGGTTCGATGCGGATAACATAATATCAAAACCTAGCAATTGATGATATTCTAGCATTTTCTCTATCTGCAGATATTTCTCATTCCCCATATTTGTAAAATCTTCCAGTTTATCGACATTCTCTAATGTAAGATCTGCTGCTCCTCTCCATATACAAGTTACTTACTTTCCAACAACTTCACTATCTCTATTAATTTCCTCTGCCTATCTAAACAAGTGTCTTTATTTCTTTCGCTCCACACATCTAGACATAGTTATGATTGAACTGAACTTACAATTTCTAAATTACAGTATCTATTTAGTAAGAGTTAATTCTCTGCATCGAGCAAAATCTTATTTTTCAGTAAATTCTTAGATTGAGCTGATTTGCAGCTTGCCTGCATTCTTTGCAACTTCAATTTCTCCATTTCTTCAGTTTCAGCAAACTTGGCAATCTGTATCTATGAAACTTTCCAGTTCTAGCAATAACACATATTGAAGCATTTTCTCTATAAGCAGATATCTTATATTACTACACTTTGCAAAATCTCCTATGATCATCAAATTCTATCTTTGTATCATATGATCTTTCACTTATTGTACAGCTTTCTTCAATTCAACCATTTCTAAATCTCCAATAATTTTTCTTGTTGTATTACACAAATAGAACTATTTCTAACAAACTACACATTTTTCAAAGTTATTTGTTTAATTATGCCTCCAATTCCTTCATTTCTTCAGTTTCAGCAAACTTGGCAATCTGTATCTATGAAACTTTCCAGTTCTAGCAATAACACATATTGAAGCACTTTCTCTATAAGCAGATATCACATATTCGTAAACTTTGCAAAATCTGCTATTTTCATCAAATTCTATCTTTGTATCATCTGCTCGTTCACTGATTGTACAACTTTCTTCAATTCAATCAATTTCTACATCTCCAATAATTATTATTGTTGAACTACATTAATAAACCTATTTCGAACAAACTACTCATTTTTCAATGTTCTTTGGTCAATTATGCCTTCGATATCTCCATTCCTATATTTTTCAGCAGAATTGGTTTCTATGTCAAGCAAAAGTATTCAGTTTCTTGTAATTCATCAAATTCCGCAGATTCAAAATTCTCTATCTGCAGATATTTCTCATTCCCCATATTTGTAAAATGTTTATCGACATTCTCTGCTTGTAAGATCTGCTGCTTCTCTCCATATACCAGTTTCTTACTTTCCAACAACTTCACTATCTCTATTAATTTCCTCTGCCTATCTAAACAAGTGTCTTTATTTCTTTCGCTCCACACATCTAGACATAGTTATGATTGAACTGAACTTACAATTTCTAAATTACAGTATCTATTTAGTAAGAGTTAGTTCTCTGCATCGAGCAAAATCTTATTTTTCGGTAAATTCTTAGATTGAGCTGATCTGCAGCTTGCCTGCATTCTTTGCATCTTCAATTTCTCCATTTCTTCAATTTCATCAAACTTGGCTCTCTGTATCTATGAAACTTTCCAGTTCAAGCAATAACACATATTGAAGCATTTTCTCTATAAGCAGATATCTTATTTTACTACACTTTGCAAAATCTCCTATGTTCATCAAATTCTATCTTTGTATCATATGATCTTTCACTTATTGTACAGCTTTCTACAATTCAATCATTTCTACATCTCCAATAATTTTTCTTGTTGTAATACACAAATAGAACTATTTCTAACAAACTACACATTTTTCAATGTTCTTTGTTGAATTATGCATTCAATATCTCCATTCCTATAATTTTCAACAGCTCTGGCTTCGGTGTCAAGCAAAAGTCTTCACTTTCTTGTAATTCATCAAATTCTGCAGATTCAAAATTCTCTGCGTTAGCTGCACAATCAAAATCTCCATATCCCTCAATTTAAACAAACATGGTTCGATGCGGATAACAAAATATCAAAACCTAGCAATTGATGATATTCCAGCATTTTCTCTATCTGCAGATATTTCTCATTCCACATATTTGTAAAATCTTCCAATTTATCGACATTCTCTGCTTGTAAGATCTGCTGCTCCTCTCCATATACAAGTTTCTTACTTTCCAACAACTTCACTATCTCTATTAATTTCCTCTGCCTATCTAAACAAGTGTCTCTATTTCTTTCGCTCCACACATCTAGACATAGTTATGATTCAACTGAACTTACAATTTCTGAATTACAGTATCTATTTAGTAAGAGTTAGTTCTCTGCATCGAGCAAAATCTTATTTTTCAGTAAATTCTTAGATTGAGCTGATTTGCAGCTTGCCTGCATTCTTTGCCACTTCAATTTCTCCATTTCTTCAGTTTCAGCAAACTTGGCAATCTGTATCTATGAAACTTTCCAGTTCTAGCAATAACACATATTGAAGCATTTTCTCTATAAGCAGATATCTCATATTCGTAAACATTGCAAAATCTGCTATTTTCATCAAATTCTATCTTTGTATCATCTGCTAGTTCACTGATTGTACAACTTTCTTCAATTCAATCAATTTCTACATCTCTAATAATTATTATTGTTGAACTACATTAATAAAACTACTTCTAACAAACTATTCACTTTTCAATGTTCTTTGGTCAATTATGCCTTCGATATCTCCATTCCTATATTTTTCAACAGAATTGGTTTCTATGTCAAGCAAAAGTATTCAGTTTCTTGTAATTCATGAAATTCCGCAGATTCAAAATTCTCTGCGTTAGTTGCACAATCAATTTCTCCATGTCGTTCGATTTAAACAAACATGGTTCGATGCGGATAACAAAATATCAAAACCTAGCAATTGATGATATTCTAGCATTTTCTCTATCGGCAGATATTTCTCATTCCCCATATTTGTAAAATCTTCCAGTTTATCGACATTCTCTGCTTGTAGATCTGCTGCTCCTCTCCATATACAAGTTTCTTACTTTCCAAAAGCTTCACTATCTCTATTAATTTCCTCTGCCTTTCTTATCATGTGTCTCTATTTCTATCGATCCACACATCTAGTCATAGTTATGATTGAACTGAACTTACAATTTCTAAATTACAGTATCTATTTAGTAAGAGTTAGTTCTCTGCATCGAGCAAAATCATATTTTTCAGTAAATTCTTATATTGAGCCGATTTGCAGCTTGCCTGCATTCTTTGCAACTTCAATTTCTCCATTTCTTCAGTTTCAGCAAACTTGGCAATCTGTATCTATGAAACTTTCCAGTTCTAGCAATAACACATATTGAAGCATTTTCTCTATAAGCAGATATGTCATATTCGTAAGCTTTGCAAGATCTGCTATTTTCATCAAATTCTATCTTTGTATCATCTGCTCGTTCCCTGATTGTACAACTTTCTTCAATTCAATCAATTTCTACATCTCTAATAATTATTATTGTTGAACTACATTAATAAAACTACTTCTAACAAACTACTCATTTTTCAATGTTCTTTGGTCAATTATGCCTTCGATATCTCCATTCCTATATTTTTCAACAGAATTGGTTTCTATGTCAAGCAAAAGTATTCAGTTTCTTGTAATTCATCAAATTCCGCAGATTCAAAATTCTCTATCTGCAGATATTTCTCATTCCCCATATTTGTAAAATCTTCCAGTTTATCGACATTCTCTGCTTGTAGGATCTGCTGCTTCTTTCCATGTACAAGTTTCTTACTTTCCAATAACTTTACTAGCTCTATTAATTTCCTCTGCCTTTCTTAACATGTGTCTCTATTTTTATCGATCCACACATCTAGTCATAGTTATGATTGAACTGAACTTACAATTTCTGAATTACAGTATCTATTTAGTAAGAGTTAGTTCTCTGCATCGAGCAAAATCTTATTTTTCAGTAAATTCTTAGATTGAGCTGATTTGCAGCTTGCCTGCATTCTTTGCCACTTCAATTTCTCCATTTCTTCAGTTTCAGCAAACTTGGCAATCTGTATCTATGAAACTTTCCAGTTCTAGCAATAACACATATTGAAGCATTTTCTCTATAAGCAGATATCTCATATTCGTAAACATTGCAAAATCTGCTATTTTCATCAAATTCTATCTTTGTATCATCTGCCCGTTCACTGATTGTACAACTTTCTTCAATTCAATCAATTTCTACATCTCTAATAATTATTATTGTTGAACTACATTAATAAAACTACTTCTAACAAACTATTCATTTTTCAATGTTCTTTGGTCAATTATGCCTTCGATATCTCCATTCCTATATTTTTCAACAGAATTGGTTTCTATGTCAAGCAAAAGTATTCAGTTTCTTGTAATTCATGAAATTCCGCAGATTCAAAATTCTCTGCGTTAGCTGCACAATCAATTTCTCCATGTCGTTCGATTTAAACAAACATGGTTCGATGCGGATAACAAAATATCAAAACCTAGCCATTGATGATATTCTAGCATTTTCTCTATCTGCAGATATTTCTCATTCCCCATATTTGTAAAATCTTCCAGTTTATCGACATTCTCTGCTTGTAAGATCTGCTGCTCCTCTCCATATACAAGTTTCTTACTTTCCAACAACTTCACTCTCTCTATTAATTTCCTCTGCCTATCCAAACAAGTGTCTCTATTTCTTTCGCTCCACACATCTAGACATAGTTATGATTCAACTGAACTTACAATTTCTGAATTTCAATTAGTAAGAGTTAGTTCTCTGCATCGAGCAAAATCTTATTTTTCAGTAAATTCTTAGATTGAGCTGATTTGCAGCTTGCCTGCATTCTTTGCAACTTCAATTTCTCCATTTCTTCAGTTTCATCAAACTTGGCTCTCTGTATCTATGAAACTTTCCAGTTCTAGCAATAACACATATTGAAGAATTTTCTCTATTAGCAGATATCTTATATTACTACACTTTGCAAAATCTCCTATGTTCATCAAATTCTATCTTTGTATCATATGATCTTTCACTTATTGTACAGCGTTCTACAATACAATCATTTCTACATCTCCAATAATTTTTCTTGTTGTAATACACAAATAGAACTATTTCTAACAAACTACACATTTTTCAATGTTCTTTGTTGAATTATGCCTTCAATATCTCCATTCCTATAATTTTCAACAGCTCTGGCTTCTGTGTCAAGCAAAAGTCTTCACTTTCTTGTAATTCATCAAATTCTGCAGATTCAAAATTCTCTGCGTTAGCTGCACAATCAAAATCTCCATATCCCTCAATTTAAACAAACATGGTTCGATGCAGATAACAAAATATCAAAACCTAGCAATTGATGATATTCCAGCATTTTCTCTATCTGCAGATATTTCTCATTCCACATATTTGTAAAGTCTTCCAATTTATCGACATTCTCTGCTTGTAAGATCTGCTGCTCCTCTCCATATACAAGTTTCTTACTTTCCAACAACTTCACTAAAATTAATAGAGATATTAATTTCCTCTGCCTATCTAAACAAGTGTCTCTATATCTTTCGCTCCACACATCTAGACATAGTTATGATTCAACTGAACTTACAATTTCTGAATTACAGTATCTATTTAGTAAGAGTTAGTTCTCTGCATCGAGCAAAATCTTATTTTTCAGTAAATTCTTAGATTGAGCTGATTTGCAGCTTGCCTGCATTCTTTGCCACTTCAATTTCTCCATTTCTTCAGTTTCAGCAAACTTGGCAATCTGTATCTATGAAACTTTCCAGTTCTAGCAATAACACATATTGAAGCATTTTCTCTATAAGCAGATATCTCATATTCGTAAACATTGCAAAATCTGCTATTTTCATCAAATTCTATCTTTGTATCATCTGCTCGTTCACTGATTGTACAACTTTCTTCAATTCAATCAATTTCTACATCTCTAATAATTATTATTGTTGAACTACATTAATAAAACTACTTCTAACAAACTATTCATTTTTCAATGTTCTTTGGTCAATTATGCCTTCGATATCTCCATTCCTATATTTTTCAACAGAATTGGTTTCTATGTCAAGCAAAAGTATTCAGTTTCTTGTAATTCATGAAATTCCGCAGATTCAAAATTCTCTGCGTTAGTTGCACAATCAATTTCTCCATGTCGTTCGATTTAAACAAACATGGTTCGATGCGGATAACAAAATATCAAAACCTAGCAATTGATGATATTCTAGCATTTTCTCTATCGGCAGATATTTCTCATTCCCCATATTTGTAAAATCTTCCAGTTTATCGACATTCTCTGCTTGTAGATCTGCTGCTCCTCTCCATATACAAGTTTCTTACTTTCCAAAAGCTTCACTATCTCTATTAATTTCCTCTGCCTTTCTTATCATGTGTCTCTATTTCTATCGATCCACACATCTAGTCATAGTTATGATTGAACTGAACTTACAATTTCTAAATTACAGTATCTATTTAGTAAGAGTTAGTTATCTGCATCAAGTTTCTTACTTTCCAACAACTTCACTCTCTCTATTAATTTCCTCTGCCTATCCAAACAAGTGTCTCTATTTCTTTCGCTCCACACATCTAGACATAGTTATGATTCAACTGAACTTACAATTTCTGAATTTCAATTAGTGAGAGTTAGTTCTCTGCATCGAGCAAAATCTTATTTTTCAGTAAATTCTTAGATTGAGCTGATTTGCAGCTTGCCTGCATTCTTTGCAACTTCAATTTCTCCATTTCTTCAGTTTCATCAAACTTGGCTCTCTGTATCCATGAAACTTTCCAGTTCTAGCAATAACACATATTGAAGAATTTTCTCTATTAGCAGATATCTTATATTACTACACTTTGCAAAATCTCCTATGTTCATCAAATTCTATCTTTGTATCATATGATCTTTCACTTATTGTACAGCGTTCTACAATACAATCATTTCTACATCTCCAATAATTTTTCTTGTTGTAATACACAAATAGAACTATTTCTAACAAACTACACATTTTTCAATGTTCTTTGTTGAATTATGCCTTCAATATCTCCATTCCTATAATTTTCAACAGCTCTGGCTTCTGTGTCAAGCAAAAGTCTTCACTTTCTTGTAATTCATCAAATTCTGCAGATTCAAAATTCTCTGCGTTAGCTGCACAATCAAAATCTCCATATCCCTCAATTTAAACAAACATGGTTCGATGCAGATAACAAAATATCAAAACCTAGCAATTGATGATATTCCAGCATTTTCTCTATCTGCAGATATTTCTCATTCCACATATTTGTAAAGTCTTCCAATTTATCGACATTCTCTGCTTGTAAGATCTGCTGCTCCTCTCCATATACAAGTTTCTTACTTTCCAACAACTTCACTATCTCTATTAATTTCCTCTGCCTATCTAAACAAGTGTCTCTATATCTTTCGCTCCACACATCTAGACATAGTTATGATTCAACTGAACTTACAATTTCTGAATTACAGTATCTATTTAGTAAGAGTTAGTTCTCTGCATCGAGCAAAATCTTATTTTTCAGTAAATTCTTAGATTGAGCTGATTTGCAGCTTGCCTGCATTCTTTGCCACTTCAATTTCTCCATTTCTTCAGTTTCAGCAAACTTGGCAATCTGTATCTATGAAACTTTCCAGTTCTAGCAATAACACATATTGAAGCATTTTCTCTATAAGCAGATATCTCATATTCGTAAACTTTGCAAAATCTGCTATTTTCATCAAATTCTATCTTTGTATCATCTGCTCGTTCACTGATTGTACAACTTTCTTCAATTCAATCAATTTCTACATCTCTAATAATTATTATTGTTGAACTACATTAATAAAACTACTTCTAACAAACTATTCATTTTTCAATGTTCTTTGGTCAATTATGCCTTCGATATCTCCATTCCTATATTTTTCAAGAGAATTGGTTTCTATGTCAAGCAAAAGTATTCAGTTTCTTGTAATTCATGAAATTCCGCAGATTCAAAATTCTCTGCGTTAGCTGCACAATCAATTTCTCCATGTCGTTCGATTGAAACAAACATGGTTCGATGCGGATAACAAAATATCAAAACCTAGCAATTGATGATATTCCAGCATTTTCTCTATCTGCAGATATTTCTCATTCCACATATTTGTAAAATCTTCCAATTTATCGACATTCTCTGCTTGTAAGATCTGCTGCTCCTCTCCATATACAAGTTTCTTACTTTCCAACAACTTCACTATCTCTATTAATTTCCTCTGCCTATCTAAACAAGTGTCTCTATTTCTTTCGCTCCACACATCTAGACATAGTTATGATTCAACTGAACTTACAATTTCTGAATTACAGTATCTATTTAGTAAGAGTTAGTTCTCTGCATCGAGCAAAATCTTATTTTTCAGTAAATTCTTAGATTGAGCTGATTTGCAGCTTGCCTGCATTCTTTGCCACTTCAATTTCTCCATTTCTTCAGTTTCAGCAAACTTGGCAATCTGTATCTATGAAACTTTCCAGTTCTAGCAATAACACATATTGAAGCATTTTCTCTATAAGCAGATATCTCATATTCGTAAACATTGCAAAATCTGCTATTTTCATCAAATTCTATCTTTGTATCATCTGCCCGTTCACTGATTGTACAACTTTCTTCAATTCAATCAATTTCTACATCTCTAATAATTATTATTGTTGAACTACATTAATAAAACTACTTCTAACAAACTATTCATTTTTCAATGTTCTTTGGTCAATTATGCCTTCGATATCTCCATTCCTATATTTTTCAACAGAATTGGTTTCTATGTCAAGCAAAAGTATTCAGTTTCTTGTAATTCATGAAATTCCGCAGATTCAAAATTCTCTGCGTTAGCTGCACAATCAATTTCTCCATGTCGTTCGATTTAAACAAACATGGTTCGATGCGGATAACAAAATATCAAAACCTAGCCATTGATGATATTCTAGCATTTTCTCTATCTGCAGATATTTCTCATTCCCCATATTTGTAAAATCTTCCAGTTTATCGACATTCTCTGCTTGTAAGATCTGCTGCTCCTCTCCATACACAAGTTTCTTACTTTCCAACAACTTCACTCTCTCTATTAATTTCCTCTGCCTATCCAAACAAGTGTCTCTATTTCTTTCGCTCCACACATCTAGACATAGTTATGATTCAACTGAACTTACAATTTCTGAATTTCAATTAGTAAGAGTTAGTTCTCTGCATCGAGCAAAATCTTATTTTTCAGTAAATTCTTAGATTGAGCTGATTTGCAGCTTGCCTGCATTCTTTGCAACTTCAATTTCTCCATTTCTTCAGTTTCATCAAACTTGGCTCTCTGTATCTATGAAACTTTCCAGTTCTAGCAATAACACATATTGAAGAATTTTCTCTATTAGCAGATATCTTATATTACTACACTTTGCAAAATCTCCTATGTTCATCAAATTCTATCTTTGTATCATATGATCTTTCACTTATTGTACAGCGTTCTACAATACAATCATTTCTACATCTCCAATAATTTTTCTTGTTGTAATACACAAATAGAACTATTTCTAACAAACTACACATTTTTCAATGTTCTTTGTTGAATTATGCCTTCAATATCTCCATTCCTATAATTTTCAACAGCTCTGGCTTCTGTGTCAAGCAAAAGTCTTCACTTTCTTGTAATTCATCAAATTCTGCAGATTCAAAATTCTCTGCGTTAGCTGCACAATCAAAATCTCCATATCCCTCAATTTAAACAAACATGGTTCGATGCAGATAACAAAATATCAAAACCTAGCAATTGATGATATTCCAGCATTTTCTCTATCTGCAGATATTTCTCATTCCACATATTTGTAAAATCTTCCAATTTATCGACATTCTCTGCTTGTAAGATCTGCTGCTCCTCTCCATATACAAGTTTCTTACTTTCCAACAACTTCACTATCTCTATTAATTTCCTCTGCCTATCTAAACAAGTGTCTCTATATCTTTCGCTCCACACATCTAGACATAGTTATGATTCAACTGAACTTACAATTTCTGAATTACAGTATCTATTTAGTAAGAGTTAGTTCTCTGCATCGAGCAAAATCTTATTTTTCAGTAAATTCTTAGATTGAGCTGATTTGCAGCTTGCCTGCATTCTTTGCCACTTCAATTTCTCCATTTCTTCAGTTTCAGCAAACTTGGCAATCTGTATCTATGAAACTTTCCAGTTCTAGCAATAACACATATTGAAGCATTTTCTCTATAAGCAGATATCTCATATTCGTAAACTTTGCAAAATCTGCTATTTTCATCAAATTCTATCTTTGTATCATCTGCTCGTTCACTGATTGTACAACTTTCTTCAATTCAATCAATTTCTACATCTCTAATAATTATTATTGTTGAACTACATTAATAAAACTACTTCTAACAAACTATTCATTTTTCAATGTTCTTTGGTCAATTATGCCTTCGATATCTCCATTCCTATATTTTTCAAGAGAATTGGTTTCTATGTCAAGCAAAAGTATTCAGTTTCTTGTAATTCATGAAATTCCGCAGATTCAAAATTCTCTGCGTTAGCTGCACAATCAATTTCTCCATGTCGTTCGATTGAAACAAACATGGTTCGATGCGGATAACAAAATATCAAAACCTAGCAATTGATGATATTCCAGCATTTTCTCTATCTGCAGATATTTCTCATTCCACATATTTGTAAAATCTTCCAATTTATCGACATTCTCTGCTTGTAAGATCTGCTGCTCCTCTCCATATACAAGTTTCTTACTTTCCAACAACTTCACTATCTCTATTAATTTCCTCTGCCTATCTAAACAAGTGTCTCTATTTCTTTCGCTCCACACATCTAGACATAGTTATGATTCAACTGAACTTACAATTTCTGAATTACAGTATCTATTTAGTAAGAGTTAGTTCTCTGCATCGAGCAAAATCTTATTTTTCAGTAAATTCTTAGATTGAGCTGATTTGCAGCTTGCCTGCATTCTTTGCCACTTCAATTTCTCCATTTCTTCAGTTTCAGCAAACTTGGCAATCTGTATCTATGAAACTTTCCAGTTCTAGCAATAACACATATTGAAGCATTTTCTCTATAAGCAGATATCTCATATTCGTAAACATTGCAAAATCTGCTATTTTCATCAAATTCTATCTTTGTATCATCTGCCCGTTCACTGATTGTACAACTTTCTTCAATTCAATCAATTTCTACATCTCTAATAATTATTATTGTTGAACTACATTAATAAAACTACTTCTAACAAACTATTCATTTTTCAATGTTCTTTGGTCAATTATGCCTTCGATATCTCCATTCCTATATTTTTCAACAGAATTGGTTTCTATGTCAAGCAAAAGTATTCAGTTTCTTGTAATTCATGAAATTCCGCAGATTCAAAATTCTCTGCGTTAGCTGCACAATCAATTTCTCCATGTCGTTCGATTTAAACAAACATGGTTCGATGCGGATAACAAAATATCAAAACCTAGCCATTGATGATATTCTAGCATTTTCTCTATCTGCAGATATTTCTCATTCCCCATATTTGTAAAATCTTCCAGTTTATCGACATTCTCTGCTTGTAAGATCTGCTGCTCCTCTCCATATACAAGTTTCTTACTTTCCAACAACTTCACTCTCTCTATTAATTTCCTCTGCCTATCCAAACAAGTGTCTCTATTTCTTTCGCTCCACACATCTAGACATAGTTATGATTCAACTGAACTTACAATTTCTGAATTTCAATTAGTAAGAGTTAGTTCTCTGCATCGAGCAAAATCTTATTTTTCAGTAAATTCTTAGATTGAGCTGATTTGCAGCTTGCCTGCATTCTTTGCAACTTCAATTTCTCCATTTCTTCAGTTTCATCAAACTTGGCTCTCTGTATCTATGAAACTTTCCAGTTCTAGCAATAACACATATTGAAGAATTTTCTCTATTAGCAGATATCTTATATTACTACACTTTGCAAAATCTCCTATGTTCATCAAATTCTATCTTTGTATCATATGATCTTTCACTTATTGTACAGCGTTCTACAATACAATCATTTCTACATCTCCAATAATTTTTCTTGTTGTAATACACAAATAGAACTATTTCTAACAAACTACACATTTTTCAATGTTCTTTGTTGAATTATGCCTTCAATATCTCCATTCCTATAATTTTCAACAGCTCTGGCTTCTGTGTCAAGCAAAAGTCTTCACTTTCTTGTAATTCATCAAATTCTGCAGATTCAAAATTCTCTGCGTTAGCTGCACAATCAAAATCTCCATATCCCTCAATTTAAACAAACATGGTTCGATGCAGATAACAAAATATCAAAACCTAGCAATTGATGATATTCCAGCATTTTCTCTATCTGCAGATATTTCTCATTCCACATATTTGTAAAATCTTCCAATTTATCGACATTCTCTGCTTGTAAGATCTGCTGCTCCTCTCCATATACAAGTTTCTTACTTTCCAACAACTTCACTATCTCTATTAATTTCCTCTGCCTATCTAAACAAGTGTCTCTATATCTTTCGCTCCACACATCTAGACATAGTTATGATTCAACTGAACTTACAATTTCTGAATTACAGTATCTATTTAGTAAGAGTTAGTTCTCTGCATCGAGCAAAATCTTATTTTTCAGTAAATTCTTAGATTGAGCTGATTTGCAGCTTGCCTGCATTCTTTGCCACTTCAATTTCTCCATTTCTTCAGTTTCAGCAAACTTGGCAATCTGTATCTATGAAACTTTCCAGTTCTAGCAATAACACATATTGAAGCATTTTCTCTATAAGCAGATATCTCATATTCGTAAACATTGCAAAATCTGCTATTTTCATCAAATTCTATCTTTGTATCATCTGCTCGTTCACTGATTGTACAACTTTCTTCAATTCAATCAATTTCTACATCTCTAATAATTATTATTGTTGAACTACATTAATAAAACTACTTCTAACAAACTATTCATTTTTCAATGTTCTTTGGTCAATTATGCCTTCGATATCTCCATTCCTATATTTTTCAACAGAATTGGTTTCTATGTCAAGCAAAAGTATTCAGTTTCTTGTAATTCATGAAATTCCGCAGATTCAAAATTCTCTGCGTTAGCTGCACAATCAATTTCTCCATGTCGTTCGATTTAAACAAACATGGTTCGATGCGGATAACAAAATATCAAAACCTAGCCATTGATGATATTCTAGCATTTTCTCTATCTGCAGATATTTCTCATTCCCCATATTTGTAAAATCTTCCAGTTTATCGACATTCTCTGCTTGTAAGATCTGCTGCTCCTCTCCATATACAAGTTTCTTACTTTCCAACAACTTCACTCTCTCTATTAATTTCCTCTGCCTATCCAAACAAGTGTCTCTATTTCTTTCGCTCCACACATCTAGACATAGTTATGATTCAACTGAACTTACAATTTCTGAATTTCAATTAGTAAGAGTTAGTTCTCTGCATCGAGCAAAATCTTATTTTTCAGTAAATTCTTAGATTGAGCTGATTTGCAGCTTGCCTGCATTCTTTGCAACTTCAATTTCTCCATTTCTTCAGTTTCATCAAACTTGGCTCTCTGTATCTATGAAACTTTCCAGTTCTAGCAATAACACATATTGAAGAATTTTCTCTATTAGCAGATATCTTATATTACTACACTTTGCAAAATCTCCTATGTTCATCAAATTCTATCTTTGTATCATATGATCTTTCACTTATTGTACAGCGTTCTACAATACAATCATTTCTACATCTCCAATAATTTTTCTTGTTGTAATACACAAATAGAACTATTTCTAACAAACTACACATTTTTCAATGTTCTTTGTTGAATTATGCCTTCAATATCTCCATTCCTATAATTTTCAACAGCTCTGGCTTCTGTGTCAAGCAAAAGTCTTCACTTTCTTGTAATTCATCAAATTCTGCAGATTCAAAATTCTCTGCGTTAGCTGCACAATCAAAATCTCCATATCCCTCAATTTAAACAAACATGGTTCGATGCAGATAACAAAATATCAAAACCTAGCAATTGATGATATTCCAGCATTTTCTCTATCTGCAGATATTTCTCATTCCACATATTTGTAAAATCTTCCAATTTATCGACATTCTCTGCTTGTAAGATCTGCTGCTCCTCTCCATATACAAGTTTCTTACTTTCCAACAACTTCACTATCTCTATTAATTTCCTCTGCCTATCTAAACAAGTGTCTCTATATCTTTCGCTCCACACATCTAGACATAGTTATGATTCAACTGAACTTACAATTTCTGAATTACAGTATCTATTTAGTAAGAGTTAGTTCTCTGCATCGAGCAAAATCTTATTTTTCAGTAAATTCTTAGATTGAGCTGATTTGCAGCTTGCCTGCATTCTTTGCCACTTCAATTTCTCCATTTCTTCAGTTTCAGCAAACTTGGCAATCTGTATCTATGAAACTTTCCAGTTCTAGCAATAACACATATTGAAGCATTTTCTCTATAAGCAGATATCTCATATTCGTAAACATTGCAAAATCTGCTATTTTCATCAAATTCTATCTTTGTATCATCTGCTCGTTCACTGATTGTACAACTTTCTTCAATTCAATCAATTTCTACATCTCTAATAATTATTATTGTTGAACTACATTAATAAAACTACTTCTAACAAACTATTCATTTTTCAATGTTCTTTGGTCAATTATGCCTTCGATATCTCCATTCCTATATTTTTCAACAGAATTGGTTTCTATGTCAAGCAAAAGTATTCAGTTTCTTGTAATTCATGAAATTCCGCAGATTCAAAATTCTCTGCGTTAGCTGCACAATCAATTTCTCCATGTCGTTCGATTTAAACAAACATGGTTCGATGCGGATAACAAAATATCAAAACCTAGCCATTGATGATATTCTAGCATTTTCTCTATCTGCAGATATTTCTCATTCCCCATATTTGTAAAATCTTCCAGTTTATCGACATTCTCTGCTTGTAAGATCTGCTGCTCCTCTCCATATACAAGTTTCTTACTTTCCAACAACTTCACTCTCTCTATTAATTTCCTCTGCCTATCCAAACAAGTGTCTCTATTTCTTTCGCTCCACACATCTAGACATAGTTATGATTCAACTGAACTTACAATTTCTGAATTTCAATTAGTAAGAGTTAGTTCTCTGCATCGAGCAAAATCTTATTTTTCAGTAAATTCTTAGATTGAGCTGATTTGCAGCTTGCCTGCATTCTTTGCAACTTCAATTTCTCCATTTCTTCAGTTTCATCAAACTTGGCTCTCTGTATCTATGAAACTTTCCAGTTCTAGCAATAACACATATTGAAGAATTTTCTCTATTAGCAGATATCTTATATTACTACACTTTGCAAAATCTCCTATGTTCATCAAATTCTATCTTTGTATCATATGATCTTTCACTTATTGTACAGCGTTCTACAATACAATCATTTCTACATCTCCAATAATTTTTCTTGTTGTAATACACAAATAGAACTATTTCTAACAAACTACACATTTTTCAATGTTCTTTGTTGAATTATGCCTTCAATATCTCCATTCCTATAATTTTCAACAGCTCTGGCTTCTGTGTCAAGCAAAAGTCTTCACTTTCTTGTAATTCATCAAATTCTGCAGATTCAAAATTCTCTGCGTTAGCTGCACAATCAAAATCTCCATATCCCTCAATTTAAACAAACATGGTTCGATGCAGATAACAAAATATCAAAACCTAGCAATTGATGATATTCCAGCATTTTCTCTATCTGCAGATATTTCTCATTCCACATATTTGTAAAATCTTCCAATTTATCGACATTCTCTGCTTGTAAGATCTGCTGCTCCTCTCCATATACAAGTTTCTTACTTTCCAACAACTTCACTATCTCTATTAATTTCCTCTGCCTATCTAAACAAGTGTCTCTATATCTTTCGCTCCACACATCTAGACATAGTTATGATTCAACTGAACTTACAATTTCTGAATTACAGTATCTATTTAGTAAGAGTTAGTTCTCTGCATCGAGCAAAATCTTATTTTTCAGTAAATTCTTAGATTGAGCTGATTTGCAGCTTGCCTGCATTCTTTGCCACTTCAATTTCTCCATTTCTTCAGTTTCAGCAAACTTGGCAATCTGTATCTATGAAACTTTCCAGTTCTAGCAATAACACATATTGAAGCATTTTCTCTATAAGCAGATATCTCATATTCGTAAACTTTGCAAAATCTGCTATTTTCATCAAATTCTATCTTTGTATCATCTGCTCGTTCACTGATTGTACAACTTTCTTCAATTCAATCAATTTCTACATCTCTAATAATTATTATTGTTGAACTACATTAATAAAACTACTTCTAACAAACTATTCATTTTTCAATGTTCTTTGGTCAATTATGCCTTCGATATCTCCATTCCTATATTTTTCAAGAGAATTGGTTTCTATGTCAAGCAAAAGTATTCAGTTTCTTGTAATTCATGAAATTCCGCAGATTCAAAATTCTCTGCGTTAGCTGCACAATCAATTTCTCCATGTCGTTCGATTGAAACAAACATGGTTCGATGCGGATAACAAAATATCAAAACCTAGCAATTGATGATATTCCAGCATTTTCTCTATCTGCAGATATTTCTCATTCCACATATTTGTAAAATCTTCCAATTTATCGACATTCTCTGCTTGTAAGATCTGCTGCTCCTCTCCATATACAAGTTTCTTACTTTCCAACAACTTCACTATCTCTATTAATTTCCTCTGCCTATCTAAACAAGTGTCTCTATTTCTTTCGCTCCACACATCTAGACATAGTTATGATTCAACTGAACTTACAATTTCTGAATTACAGTATCTATTTAGTAAGAGTTAGTTCTCTGCATCGAGCAAAATCTTATTTTTCAGTAAATTCTTAGATTGAGCTGATTTGCAGCTTGCCTGCATTCTTTGCCACTTCAATTTCTCCATTTCTTCAGTTTCAGCAAACTTGGCAATCTGTATCTATGAAACTTTCCAGTTCTAGCAATAACACATATTGAAGCATTTTCTCTATAAGCAGATATCTCATATTCGTAAACATTGCAAAATCTGCTATTTTCATCAAATTCTATCTTTGTATCATCTGCCCGTTCACTGATTGTACAACTTTCTTCAATTCAATCAATTTCTACATCTCTAATAATTATTATTGTTGAACTACATTAATAAAACTACTTCTAACAAACTATTCATTTTTCAATGTTCTTTGGTCAATTATGCCTTCGATATCTCCATTCCTATATTTTTCAACAGAATTGGTTTCTATGTCAAGCAAAAGTATTCAGTTTCTTGTAATTCATGAAATTCCGCAGATTCAAAATTCTCTGCGTTAGCTGCACAATCAATTTCTCCATGTCGTTCGATTTAAACAAACATGGTTCGATGCGGATAACAAAATATCAAAACCTAGCCATTGATGATATTCTAGCATTTTCTCTATCTGCAGATATTTCTCATTCCCCATATTTGTAAAATCTTCCAGTTTATCGACATTCTCTGCTTGTAAGATCTGCTGCTCCTCTCCATATACAAGTTTCTTACTTTCCAACAACTTCACTCTCTCTATTAATTTCCTCTGCCTATCCAAACAAGTGTCTCTATTTCTTTCGCTCCACACATCTAGACATAGTTATGATTCAACTGAACTTACAATTTCTGAATTTCAATTAGTAAGAGTTAGTTCTCTGCATCGAGCAAAATCTTATTTTTCAGTAAATTCTTAGATTGAGCTGATTTGCAGCTTGCCTGCATTCTTTGCAACTTCAATCTCTCCATTTCTTCAGTTTCATCAAACTTGGCTCTCTGTATCTATGAAACTTTCCAGTTCTAGCAATAACACATATTGAAGAATTTTCTCTATTAGCAGATATCTTATATTACTACACTTTGCAAAATCTCCTATGTTCATCAAATTCTATCTTTGTATCATATGATCTTTCACTTATTGTACAGCGTTCTACAATACAATCATTTCTACATCTCCAATAATTTTTCTTGTTGTAATACACAAATAGAACTATTTCTAACAAACTACACATTTTTCAATGTTCTTTGTTGAATTATGCCTTCAATATCTCCATTCCTATAATTTTCAACAGCTCTGGCTTCTGTGTCAAGCAAAAGTCTTCACTTTCTTGTAATTCATCAAATTCTGCAGATTCAAAATTCTCTGCGTTAGCTGCACAATCAAAATCTCCATATCCCTCAATTTAAACAAACATGGTTCGATGCAGATAACAAAATATCAAAACCTAGCAATTGATGATATTCCAGCATTTTCTCTATCTGCAGATATTTCTCATTCCACATATTTGTAAAATCTTCCAATTTATCGACATTCTCTGCTTGTAAGATCTGCTGCTCCTCTCCATATACAAGTTTCTTACTTTCCAACAACTTCACTATCTCTATTAATTTCCTCTGCCTATCTAAACAAGTGTCTCTATATCTTTCGCTCCACACATCTAGACATAGTTATGATTCAACTGAACTTACAATTTCTGAATTACAGTATCTATTTAGTAAGAGTTAGTTCTCTGCATCGAGCAAAATCTTATTTTTCAGTAAATTCTTAGATTGAGCTGATTTGCAGCTTGCCTGCATTCTTTGCCACTTCAATTTCTCCATTTCTTCAGTTTCAGCAAACTTGGCAATCTGTATCTATGAAACTTTCCAGTTCTAGCAATAACACATATTGAAGCATTTTCTCTATAAGCAGATATCTCATATTCGTAAACATTGCAAAATCTGCTATTTTCATCAAATTCTATCTTTGTATCATCTGCTCGTTCACTGATTGTACAACTTTCTTCAATTCAATCAATTTCTACATCTCTAATAATTATTATTGTTGAACTACATTAATAAAACTACTTCTAACAAACTATTCATTTTTCAATGTTCTTTGGTCAATTATGCCTTCGATATCTCCATTCCTATATTTTTCAACAGAATTGGTTTCTATGTCAAGCAAAAGTATTCAGTTTCTTGTAATTCATGAAATTCCGCAGATTCAAAATTCTCTGCGTTAGCTGCACAATCAATTTCTCCATGTCGTTCGATTTAAACAAACATGGTTCGATGCGGATAACAAAATATCAAAACCTAGCCATTGATGATATTCTAGCATTTTCTCTATCTGCAGATATTTCTCATTCCACATATTTGTAAAATCTTCCAGTTTATCGACATTCTCTGCTTGTAAGATCTGCTGCTCCTCTCCATATACAAGTTTCTTACTTTCCAACAACTTCACTCTCTCTATTAATTTCCTCTGCCTATCCAAACAAGTGTCTCTATTTCTTTCGCTCCACACATCTAGACATAGTTATGATTCAACTGAACTTACAATTTCTGAATTTCAATTAGTAAGAGTTAGTTCTCTGCATCGAGCAAAATCTTATTTTTCAGTAAATTCTTAGATTGAGCTGATTTGCAGCTTGCCTGCATTCTTTGCAACTTCAATTTCTCCATTTCTTCAGTTTCATCAAACTTGGCTCTCTGTATCTATGAAACTTTCCAGTTCTAGCAATAACACATATTGAAGAATTTTCTCTATTAGCAGATATCTTATATTACTACACTTTGCAAAATCTCCTATGTTCATCAAATTCTATCTTTGTATCATATGATCTTTCACTTATTGTACAGCGTTCTACAATACAATCATTTCTACATCTCCAATAATTTTTCTTGTTGTAATACACAAATAGAACTATTTCTAACAAACTACACATTTTTCAATGTTCTTTGTTGAATTATGCCTTCAATATCTCCATTCCTATAATTTTCAACAGCTCTGGCTTCTGTGTCAAGCAAAAGTCTTCACTTTCTTGTAATTCATCAAATTCTGCAGATTCAAAATTCTCTGCGTTAGCTGCACAATCAAAATCTCCATATCCCTCAATTTAAACAAACATGGTTCGATGCAGATAACAAAATATCAAAACCTAGCAATTGATGATATTCCAGCATTTTCTCTATCTGCAGATATTTCTCATTCCACATATTTGTAAAATCTTCCAATTTATCGACATTCTCTGCTTGTAAGATCTGCTGCTCCTCTCCATATACAAGTTTCTTACTTTCCAACAACTTCACTATCTCTATTAATTTCCTCTGCCTATCTAAACAAGTGTCTCTATATCTTTCGCTCCACACATCTAGACATAGTTATGATTCAACTGAACTTACAATTTCTGAATTACAGTATCTATTTAGTAAGAGTTAGTTCTCTGCATCGAGCAAAATCTTATTTTTCAGTAAATTCTTAGATTGAGCTGATTTGCAGCTTGCCTGCATTCTTTGCCACTTCAATTTCTCCATTTCTTCAGTTTCAGCAAACTTGGCAATCTGTATCTATGAAACTTTCCAGTTCTAGCAATAACACATATTGAAGCATTTTCTCTATAAGCAGATATCTCATATTCGTAAACATTGCAAAATCTGCTATTTTCATCAAATTCTATCTTTGTATCATCTGCTCGTTCACTGATTGTACAACTTTCTTCAATTCAATCAATTTCTACATCTCTAATAATTATTATTGTTGAACTACATTAATAAAACTACTTCTAACAAACTATTCATTTTTCAATGTTCTTTGGTCAATTATGCCTTCGATATCTCCATTCCTATATTTTTCAACAGAATTGGTTTCTATGTCAAGCAAAAGTATTCAGTTTCTTGTAATTCATGAAATTCCGCAGATTCAAAATTCTCTGCGTTAGCTGCACAATCAATTTCTCCATGTCGTTCGATTTAAACAAACATGGTTCGATGCGGATAACAAAATATCAAAACCTAGCCATTGATGATATTCTAGCATTTTCTCTATCTGCAGATATTTCTCATTCCCCATATTTGTAAAATCTTCCAGTTTATCGACATTCTCTGCTTGTAAGATCTGCTGCTCCTCTCCATATACAAGTTTCTTACTTTCCAACAACTTCACTCTCTCTATTAATTTCCTCTGCCTATCCAAACAAGTGTCTCTATTTCTTTCGCTCCACACATCTAGACATAGTTATGATTCAACTGAACTTACAATTTCTGAATTTCAATTAGTAAGAGTTAGTTCTCTGCATCGAGCAAAATCTTATTTTTCAGTAAATTCTTAGATTGAGCTGATTTGCAGCTTGCCTGCATTCTTTGCAACTTCAATTTCTCCATTTCTTCAGTTTCATCAAACTTGGCTCTCTGTATCTATGAAACTTTCCAGTTCTAGCAATAACACATATTGAAGAATTTTCTCTATTAGCAGATATCTTATATTACTACACTTTGCAAAATCTCCTATGTTCATCAAATTCTATCTTTGTATCATATGATCTTTCACTTATTGTACAGCGTTCTACAATACAATCATTTCTACATCTCCAATAATTTTTCTTGTTGTAATACACAAATAGAACTATTTCTAACAAACTACACATTTTTCAATGTTCTTTGTTGAATTATGCCTTCAATATCTCCATTCCTATAATTTTCAACAGCTCTGGCTTCTGTGTCAAGCAAAAGTCTTCACTTTCTTGTAATTCATCAAATTCTGCAGATTCAAAATTCTCTGCGTTAGCTGCACAATCAAAATCTCCATATCCCTCAATTTAAACAAACATGGTTCGATGCAGATAACAAAATATCAAAACCTAGCAATTGATGATATTCCAGCATTTTCTCTATCTGCAGATATTTCTCATTCCACATATTTGTAAAATCTTCCAATTTATCGACATTCTCTGCTTGTAAGATCTGCTGCTCCTCTCCATATACAAGTTTCTTACTTTCCAACAACTTCACTATCTCTATTAATTTCCTCTGCCTATCTAAACAAGTGTCTCTATATCTTTCGCTCCACACATCTAGACATAGTTATGATTCAACTGAACTTACAATTTCTGAATTACAGTATCTATTTAGTAAGAGTTAGTTCTCTGCATCGAGCAAAATCTTATTTTTCAGTAAATTCTTAGATTGAGCTGATTTGCAGCTTGCCTGCATTCTTTGCCACTTCAATTTCTCCATTTCTTCAGTTTCAGCAAACTTGGCAATCTGTATCTATGAAACTTTCCAGTTCTAGCAATAACACATATTGAAGCATTTTCTCTATAAGCAGATATCTCATATTCGTAAACATTGCAAAATCTGCTATTTTCATCAAATTCTATCTTTGTATCATCTGCTCGTTCACTGATTGTACAACTTTCTTCAATTCAATCAATTTCTACATCTCTAATAATTATTATTGTTGAACTACATTAATAAAACTACTTCTAACAAACTATTCATTTTTCAATGTTCTTTGGTCAATTATGCCTTCGATATCTCCATTCCTATATTTTTCAAGAGAATTGGTTTCTATGTCAAGCAAAAGTATTCAGTTTCTTGTAATTCATGAAATTCCGCAGATTCAAAATTCTCTGCGTTAGCTGCACAATCAATTTCTCCATGTCGTTCGATTGAAACAAACATGGTTCGATGCGGATAACAAAATATCAAAACCTAGCAATTGATGATATTCCAGCATTTTCTCTATCTGCAGATATTTCTCATTCCACATATTTGTAAAATCTTCCAATTTATCGACATTCTCTGCTTGTAAGATCTGCTGCTCCTCTCCATATACAAGTTTCTTACTTTCCAACAACTTCACTATCTCTATTAATTTCCTCTGCCTATCTAAACAAGTGTCTCTATTTCTTTCGCTCCACACATCTAGACATAGTTATGATTCAACTGAACTTACAATTTCTGAATTACAGTATCTATTTAGTAAGAGTTAGTTCTCTGCATCGAGCAAAATCTTATTTTTCAGTAAATTCTTAGATCGAGCTGATTTGCAGCTTGCCTGCATTCTTTGCCACTTCAATTTCTCCATTTCTTCAGTTTCAGCAAACTTGGCAATCTGTATCTATGAAACTTTCCAGTTCTAGCAATAACACATATTGAAGCATTTTCTCTATAAGCAGATATCTCATATTCGTAAACTTTGCAAAATCTGCTATTTTCATCAAATTCTATCTTTGTATCATCTGCCCGTTCACTGATTGTACAACTTTCTTCAATTCAATCAATTTCTACATCTCTAATAATTATTATTGTTGAACTACATTAATAAAACTACTTCTAACAAACTATTCATTTTTCAATGTTCTTTGGTCAATTATGCCTTCGATATCTCCATTCCTATATTTTTCAACAGAATTGGTTTCTATGTCAAGCAAAAGTATTCAGTTTCTTGTAATTCATGAAATTCCGCAGATTCAAAATTCTCTCCGTTAGCTGCACGATCAATTTCTCCATGTCGTTCGATTTAAACAAACATGGTTCGATGCGGATAACAAAATATCAAAACCTAGCCATTGATGATATTCTAGCATTTTCTCTATCTGCAGATATTTCTCATTCCCCATATTTGTAAAATCTTCCAGTTTATCGACATTCTCTGCTTGTAAGATCTGCTGCTCCTCTCCATATACAAGTTTCTTACTTTCCAACAACTTCACTCTCTCTATTAATTTCCTCTGCCTATCCAAACAAGTGTCTCTATTTCTTTCGCTCCACACATCTAGACATAGTTATGATTCAACTGAACTTGCAATTTCTGAATTTCAATTAGTAAGAGTTAGTTCTCTGCATCGAGCAAAATCTTATTTTTCAGTAAATTCTTAGATTGAGCTGATTTGCAGCTTGCCTGCATTCTTTGCAACTTCAATTTCTCCATTTCTTCAGTTTCATCAAACTTGGCTCTCTGTATCTATGAAACTTTCCAGTTCTAGCAATAACACATATTGAAGAATTTTCTCTATAAGCAGATATCTTATATTACTACACTTTGCAAAATCTCCTATGTTCATCAAATTCTATCTTTGTATCATATGATCTTTCACTTATTGTACAGCGTTCTACAATACAATCATTTCTACATCTCCAATAATTTTTCTTGTTGTAATACACAAATAGAACTATTTCTAACAAACTAATCATTTTTCAATGTTCTTTGTTGAATTATGCCTTCAATATCTCCATTCCTATAATTTTCAACAGCTCTGGCTTCTGTGTCAAGCAAAAGTCTTCACTTTCTTGTAATTCATCAAATTCTGCAGATTCAAAATTCTCTGCGTTAGCTGCACAATCAAAATCTCTATATCCCTCAATTTAAACAAACATGGTTCGATGCGGATAACAAAATATCAAAACCTAGCAATTGATGACATTCTAGCATTTTCTCTATCTGCAGATATTTCTCATTCCCCATATTTGTAAAATCTTCCAGTTTATCGACATTCTCTGCTTGTAAGATCTGCTGCTCCTCTCCATATACAAGTTTCTCAATGTTGAGATTGGTGTTGTTTTTCAATGTTGAGGTTGTTGTTGAATTTGTTGGTGTTTTTAAATGTTGAGGTTGTTGTTGAATTTGTTGGTGTTTTTCAATGTTGAGGTTGTTGTTGTTTTTCAATGTTGAGGTTGTTGTTGAATTTGTTGGTGTTTTTCAATGTTGAGGTTGTTGTTGTTTTTCAATGTTGAGGTTGTTGAATTTGTTGGTGTTTTTCAATGTTGAGGTTGTTGTTGTTTTTCAATGTTGAGGTTGTTGTTGAATTTGTTGGTGTTTTTCAATTTTGAGGTTGTTGTTTTTCAATCTTGAGGTTGTTGTTGAATTTGTTGGTGTTTTTCAATGTTGAGGTTGTTGTTGAATTTGTTGGTGTTTTTCAATGATGAGGTTGTTGTTGTTTTTCAATGTTGAGGTTGTTGAATTTGTGGGTGTTTTTCAATCTTGAGTTTGTTGTTGAATTTGTTGGTGTTTTTCAATGTTGAGGTTGTTGTTGAATTTGTTGGTGTTTTTCAATGTTGAGGTTGTTGTTATTTTTCAATGTTGAGGTTGTTGTTGAGTTTGTTGGTGTTTTTCAATGTTGAGGTTGCTGTTGAATTTGTTGGTGTTTTTCAATGTTGAGGTTGTTGTTGAATTTGTTGGTGTTTTTCAATTTTGAGGTTGTTGTTGTTTTTAAATGTTGAGGTTGTTGTTGAATTTGCTGGTGTTTTTTCAATTTTGAGGTTGTTGGTGTTGTTCAATGTTGAGGTTGATTTTTAATTTGAGGGTGTTTTTCAATGTCGAGGTTGTTGTTGAATTTGTTGGTGTTTTTCAGTGTTGAGGTTGTTGTTGTTTTTCAATGTTGAGGTTGTTGTTGAATTTGTTGGTGTTTTTCAATGTTGAGATTGTTGTTGTTTTTCAATGTTGAGGTTGTTGTTGAATTTGTTGGTGTTTTTAAATGTTGAGGTTGTTGTTGAATTTGTTGGTGTTTTTCAATGTTGAGATTGTTGTTGTTTTTCAATGTTGAGGTTGTTGTTGAATTTGTTGGTGTTTTTAAATGTTGAGGTTGTTGTTGAATTTGTTGGTGTTTTGCAATGTTGAGGTTGTTGTTGTTTTTCAATGTTGAGGTTGTTGTTGAATTTGTTGGTGTTTTTCAATGTTGAGGTTTTTGTTGTTTTTCAATGTTGAGGTTGTTGTTGTATTTGTTGGTGTTTTTCAATTTCGAGGTTGTTGTTGAATTTTTAGGTGTTTTTCAATGTTGAAGTTGTTGTTGAATTTGTCGGTGTTATTCAATGTTGAGGTTGTTGTTGTTTTTCAATGTTGAGGTTGTTGTTGAATTTGTTGGTGTTTTTCAATGTTGAGGTTGTTGTTGTTTTTCAATGCTGAGGTTGTTGTTGAAGTTGTTGGTGTTTTTCAATGTTGAGGTTGTTGTTGTTTTTCAATGTTGAGGTTGTTGTTGAATTTGTTGGTGTTTTTCAATGTTGAGGTTGTTGATGTTTTCCAATGCTGAGGTTGTTGTTGAATTTGTTGGTGTTTTTCAATGTTGAGGTTGTTGTTGTTTTTCAATGTTGAGGTTGTTGTTGAATTTGTTGGTGTTTTTCAATGTTGAGATTGTTGTTGTTTTTCAATGTTGAGGTTGTTGTTGAATTTGTTGGTGTTTTTAAATGTTGAGGTTGTTGTTGAATTTGTTGGTGTTTTGCAATGTTGAGGTTGTTGTTGTTTTTCAATGTTGAGGTTGTTGTTGAATTTGTTGGTGTTTTTCAATGTTGAGATTGTTGTTGTTTTTCAATGTTGAGGTTGTTGTTGAATTTGTTGGTGTTTTTAAATGTTGAGGTTGTTGTTGAATTTGTTGGTGTTTTGCGATGTTGAGGTTGTTGTTGTTTTTCAATGTTGAGGTTGTTGTTGAATTTGTTGGTGTTTTTCAATGTTGAGGTTGTTGTTATTTTTCAATGTTGAGGTTGTTGTTGAGTTTGTTGGTGTTTTTCAATGTTGAGGTTGCTGTTGAATTTGTTGGTGTTTTTCAATGTTGAGGTTGTTGTTGAATTTGTTGGTGTTTTTCAATTTTGAGGTTGTTGTTGTTTTTAAATGTTGAGGTTGTTGTTGAATTTGCTGGTGTTTTTTCAATTTTGAGGTTGTTGGTGTTGTTCAATGTTGAGGTTGATTTTTAATTTGAGGGTGTTTTTCAATGTCGAGGTTGTTGTTGAATTTGTTGGTGTTTTTCAGTGTTGAGGTTGTTGTTGTTTTTCAATGTTGAGGTTGTTGTTGAATTTGTTGGTGTTTTTCAATGTTGAGATTGTTGTTGTTTTTCAATGTTGAGGTTGTTGTTGAATTTGTTGGTGTTTTTAAATGTTGAGGTTGTTGTTGAATTTGTTGGTGTTTTTCAATGTTGAGATTGTTGTTGTTTTTCAATGTTGAGGTTGTTGTTGAATTTGTTGGTGTTTTTAAATGTTGAGGTTGTTGTTGAATTTGTTGGTGTTTTGCAATGTTGAGGTTGTTGTTGTTTTTCAATGTTGAGGTTGTTGTTGAATTTGTTGGTGTTTTTCAATGTTGAGGTTTTTGTTGTTATTCAATGTTGAGGTTGTTGTTGTATTTGTTAGTGTTTTTCAATTTCGAGGTTGTTGTTGAATTTTTTGGTGTTTTTCAATGTTGAAGTTGTTGTTGAATTTGTCGGTGTTATTCAATGTTGAGGTTGTTGTTGTTTTTCAATGTTGAGGTTGTTGTTGAATTTGTTGGTGTTTTTCAATGTTGAGGTTGTTGTTGTTTTTCAATGCTGAGGTTGTTGTTGAAGTTGTTCGTATTTTTCAATGTTGAGTTTGTTGTTGAATTTGTTGGTGTATTTCAATGTTGAGGTTGTTGTTGTTTTTCAATGTTGAGGTTGTTGTTGAATTTGTTGGTGTTTTTCAATGTTGAGGTTGTTGATGTTTTCCAATGCTGAGGTTGTTGTTGAATTTGTTGGTGTTTTTCAATGTTGAGGTTGTTGTTGTTTTTCAATGTTGAGGTTGTTGTTGAATTTGTTGGTGTTTTTCAATGTTGAGATTGTTGTTGTTTTTCAATGTTGAGGTTGTTGTTGAATTTGTTGGTGTTTTTAAATGTTGAGGTTGTTGTTGAATTTGTTGGTGTTTTGCAATGTTGAGGTTGTTGTTGTTTTTCAATGTTGAGGTTGTTGTTGAATTTGTTGGTGTTTTTCAATGTTGAGATTGTTGTTGTTTTTCAATGTTGAGGTTGTTGTTGAATTTGTTGGTGTTTTTAAATGTTGAGGTTGTTGTTGAATTTGTTGGTGTTTTGCAATGTTGAGGTTGTTGTTGTTTTTCAATGTTGAGGTTGTTGTTGAATTTGTTGGTGTTTTTCAATGTTGAGGTTTTTGTTGTTTTTCAATGTTGAGGTTGTTGTTGTATTTGTTGGTGTTTTTCAATTTCGAGGTTGTTGTTGAATTTTTTGGTGTTTTTCAATGTTGAAGTTGTTGTTGAATTTGTCGGTGTTTTTCAATGATGAGGTTGTTGTTGTTTTTCAATGTTGAGGTTGTTGTTGAATTTGTTGGTGTTTTTCAATGTTGAGGTTGTTGTTGTTTTTCAATGCTGCAACCTCAGCATTGAAAAACAACAACAACCTCAACATTGAAAAACACCAACAAATTAAACAACAACCTCAACATTGAAAAACACGAACAAATTCAACAACAACCTTTGTTGAATTTGTTCGTGTTTTTCAATGTTGAGGTTGTTGTTGAATTTGTTGGTGTTTCTCAATGTTGAGGTTGTTGTTGTTTTTCAATGTTGAGGTTGTTGTTGAATTTGTTGGTGTTTTTCAATGTTGAGGTTGTTGATGTTTTCCAATGCTGAGGTTGTTGTTGAATTTGTTGGTGTTTTTCAATGTTGAGGTTGTTGTTGAATTTGTTGGTGTTTTTCAATGTTGAGGTTGTTGTTATTTTTCAATGGTGAGGTTGTTGTTGAGTTTGTTGGTGTTTTTCAATGTTGAGGTTGTTGTTGAATTTGTTGGTGTTTTTCAATGTTGAGGTTGTTGTTGAATTTGTTGGTGTTTTTCAATGTTGAGGTTGTTGTTGTTTTTCAATGTTGAGGTTGTTGTTGAATTTGTTGGTGTTTTTCAACGTTGAGGTTGTTGTTGAATTTGTTGGTGTTTTTCAATGTTGAGGTTGTTGTTGTTTTTCAATGTTGAGGTTGTTGTTGAATTGTTGGTGTTTTTCAATGTTTAGGTTGTTGTTGAATTTGCTGGTGTTTTTCAATTTCGAGGTTGTTGTTGAATTTGTTGGTGTTTTTCAATGTTGAAGTTGTTGTTGAATTTGTTGGTGTTTTTCAATGTTGAGGTTGTTGTTGTTTTTCAATGCTGAGGTTGTTGTTGAATTTGTTGGTGTTTTTCAATGTTGAGGTTGTTGTTGAATTTGTTGGTGTTTTTCAATGTTGAGGTTGTTGTTGTTTTTCAATGTTGAGGTTGTTGTTGAATTTGTTGGTGTTTTTCAATGTTGAGGTTGTTGTTGTTTTTCAATCTTGAGGTTGTTGTTGAATTTGTTGGTGTTTTTCAATGTTGAGTTTGTTGTTGAATTTGTTGGTGTTATTCAATGATGAGGTTGTTGTTGTTTTTCAATGTTGAGGTTGTTGAATTTGTGGGTGTTTTTCAATCTTGAGTTTGTTGTTGAATTTGTTGGTGTTTTTCAATGTTGAGGTTGTTGTTGAATTTGTTGGTGTTTTTCAATGTTGAGGTTGTTGTTATTTTTCAATGTTGAGGTTGTTGTTGAATTTGTTGGTGTTTTTCAATGTTGAGGTTGTTGTTGAATTTGTTGGTGTTTTTCAATGTTGAGGTTGTTGTTGAATTTGTTGGTGTTTTTCAATGTTGAGGTTGTTGTTGTTTTTAAATGTTGAGGTTGTTGTTGAATTTGCTGGTAAATTTTCAATTTTGAGGTTGTTGGTGTCGTTCAATGTTGAGGTTGATTTTTAATTTGAGGGTGTCTTTCAATGTCGAGGTTGTTGTTGAATTTGTTGGTGTTTTTCAATGTTGAGGTTGTTGTTGTTTTTCAATGTTGAGATTGTTGTTGTTTTTCAATGTTGAGGTTGTTGTTGAATTTGTTGGTGTTTTTAAATGTTGAGGTTGTTCTTGAATTTGTTGGTGTTTTGCAATGTTGAGGTTGTTGTTGATTTTCAATGTTGAGGTTGTTGTTGAATTTGTTGGTGTTTTTCAATGTTGAGGTTTTTGTTGTTTTTCAATGTTGAGGTTGTTGTTGTAATTGTTGGTGTTTTTCAATTTCGAGGTTGTTGTTGAATTTGTTGGTGTTTTTCAATGTTGAAGTTGTTGTTGAATTTGTCGGTGTTTTTAAATGTTGAGGTTGTTGTTGTTTTTCAATGTTGAGGTTGTTGTTGAATTTGTTGGTGTTTTTCAATGTTGAAGTTGTTGTTGTTTTTCAATGCTGAGGTTGTTGTTGAATTTGTTGGTGTTTTTCAATGTTGAGGTTGTTGTTGAATTTGTTGGTGTTTTTCAATGTTGAGGTTGTTCTTCTTTTTCAATGTTGAGGTTGTTGTTGAATTTGTTGGTGTTTGTCAATGTTGAGGTTGTTGATGTTTTCCAATGTTGAGGTTGTTGTTGAATTTGTTAGTGTTTTTCAATGTTGAGGTTGTTGTTGAATTTGTTGGTGTTTTTCAATGTTGAGGTTGTTGTTATTTTTCAATGTTGAGGTTGTTGTTGAGTTTGTTGGTGTTTTTCAATGTTGAGGTTGTTGTTGAATTTGTTGGTGTTTTTCAATGTTGAGGTTGTTGTTGAATTTGTTGGTGTTTTTCAATGTTGAGGTTGTTGTTGTTTTTCAATGTTGAGCTTGTTGTTGAATTTGTTGGTGTTTTTCAACGTTGAGGTTGTTGTTGAATTTGTTGGTGTTTTTCAATGTTGAGGTTGTTGTTGTTTTTCAATGTTGAGGTTGTTGTTGAATTTGTTGGTGTTTTTCAATGTTTAGGTTGTTGTTGAATTTGTTGGTGTTTTTCAATTTCGAGGTTGTTGTTGAATTTGTTGGTGTTTTTCAATGTTGAAGTTGTTGTTGAATTTGTTGGTGTTTTTCAATGTTGAGGTTGTTGTTGTTTTTCAATGCTGAGGTTGTTGTTGAATTTGTTGGTGTTTTTCAATGTTGAGGTTGTTGTTGAATTTGTTGGGGTTTTTCAATGTTGAGGTTGTTGTTGTTTTTCAATGTTGAGGTTGTTGTTGAATTTGTTGGTGTTTTTCAATGTTGCGGTTGTTGTTGTTTTTCAATGTTGAGGTTGTTGTTGAATTTGTTGGAGTTTTTCAATGTTGAGATTGTTGTTGTTTTTCAATGTTGAGGTTGTTGTTGAATTTGTTGGTGTTTTTCAATGTTGAGGTTGTTATTGTTTTTCAATGTTGAGGTTGTTGTTGAATTTGTTGGTGTTTTTCAATGTTGAGGTTGTTGTTGTTTTTCAATCTTGAGGTTCTTGTTGAATTTGTTGGTGTTTTTCAATGTTGAGGTTGTTGTTGAATTTGTTGGTGTTTTTCAATGATGAGGTTGTTGTTGAGTTTGTTGGTGTTTTTCAATGTTGAGGTTGTTGTTGAATTTGTTGGTGTTTTTCAATGTTGAGGTTGTTGTTGAATTTGTTGGTGTTTTTCAATGATGAGGTTGTTGTTGTTTTTCAATGTTGAGGTTGTTGAATTTGTGGGTGTTTTTCAATCTTGAGTTTGTTGTTGAATTTGTTGGTGTTTTTCAATGTTGAGGTTGTTGATGAATTTGTTGGTGTTTTTCAATGTTGAGGTTGTTGTTATTTTTCAATGTTGAGGTTGTTGATGAATTTTTTGGTGTTTTTCAATGTTGAGGTTGTTGTTGAATTTGTTGGTGTTTTTCAATGTTGAGGTTGTTGTTGAATTTGTTGGTGTTTTTCAATGTTGAGGTTGTTGTTGTTTTTAAATGTTGAGGTTGTTGTTGAATTTGCTGGTGTATTTTCAATTTTGAGGCTGTTGGTGTTGTTCAATGTTGAGGTTGATTTTTAATTTGAGGGTGTCTTTCAATGTCGAGGTTGTTGTTGAATTTGATGGTGTTTTTCAATGTTGAGGTTGTTGTTGTTTTTCAATGTTGAGGTTGTTGTTGAATTTGTTGGTGTTTTTCAATGTTGAGATTGTTGTTGTTTTTCAATGTTGAGGTTGTTGTTGAATTTGTTGGTGTTTTTAAATGTTGAGGTTGTTGTTGAATTTGTTGGTGTTTTGCAATGTTGAGGTTGTTGTTGATTTTCAATGTTGAGGTTGTTGTTGAATTTGTTGGTGTTTTTCAATGTTGAGGTTTTTGTTGTTTTTCAATGTTGAGGTTGTTGTTGTATTTGTTGGTGTTTTTCAATTTCGAGGTTGTTGTTGAATTTGTTGGTGTTTTTCAATGTTGAAGTTGTTGTTGAATTTGTCGGTGTTTTTCAATGTTGAGGTTGTTGTTGTTTTTCAATGTTGAGGTTGTTGTTGAATTTGTTGGTGTTTTTCAATGTTGAGGTTGTTGTTGAATTTGTTGGTGTTTTTCAATGATGAGGTTGTTGTTGTTTTTCAATGTTGAGGTTGTTGAATTTGTGGGTGTTTTTCAATCTTGAGTTTGTTGTTGAATTTGTTGGTGTTTTTCAATGTTGAGGTTGTTGTTGAATTTGTTGGTGTTTTTCAATGTTGAGGTTGTTGTTATTTTTCAATGTTGAGGTTGTTGTTGAATTTGTTGGTGTTTTTCAATGTTGAGGTTGTTGTTGAATTTGTTGGTGTTTTTCAATGTTGAGGTTGTTGTTGAATTTGTTGGTGTTTTTCAATGTTGAGGTTGTTGTTGTTTTTAAATGTTGAGGTTGTTGTTGAATTTGCTGGTGTATTTTCAATTTTGAGGTTGTTGGTGTCGTTCAATGTTGAGGTTGATTTTTAATTTGAGGGTGTCTTTCAATGTCGAGGTTGTTGTTGAATTTGTTGGTGTTTTTCAATGTTGAGGTTGTTGTTGTTTTTCAATGTTGAGATTGTTGTTGTTTTTCAATGTTGAGGTTGTTGTTGAATTTGTTGGTGTTTTTAAATGTTGAGGTTGTTGTTGAATTTGTTGGTGTTTTGCAATGTTGAGGTTGTTGTTGATTTACAATGTTGAGGTTGTTGTTGAATTTGTTGGTGTTTTTCAATGTTGAGGTTTTTGTTGTTTTTCAATGTTGAGGTTGTTGTTGTAATTGTTGGTGTTTTTCAATTTCGAGGTTGTTGTTGAATTTGTTGGTGTTTTTCAATGTTGAAGTTGTTGTTGAATTTGTCGGTGTTTTTAAATGTTGAGGTTGTTGTTGTTTTTCAATGTTGAGGTTGTTGTTGAATTTGTTGGTGTTTTTCAATGTTGAAGTTGTTGTTGTTTTTCAATGCTGAGGTTGTTGTTGAATTTGTTGGTGTTTTTCAATGTTGAGGTTGTTGTTGAATTTGTTGGTGTTTTTCAATGTTGAGGTTGTTGTTGTTTTTCAATGTTGAGGTTGTTGTTGAATTTGTTGGTGTTTGTCAATGTTGAGGTTGTTGATGTTTTCCAATGTTGAGGTTGTTGTTGAATTTGATAGTGTTTTTCAATGTTGAGGTTGTTGTTGAATTTGTTGGTGTTTTTCAATGTTGAGGTTGTTGTTATTTTTCAATGTTGAGGTTGTTGTTGAGTTTGTTGGTGTTTTTCAATGTTGAGGTTGTTGTTGAATTTGTTGGTGTTTTTCAATGTTGAGGTTGTTGTTGAATTTGTTGGTGTTTTTCAATGTTGAGGTTGTTGTTGTTTTTCAATGTTGAGGTTGTTGTTGAATTTGTTGGTGTTTTTCAACGTTGAGGTTGTTGTTGAATTTGTTGGTGTTTTTCAATGTTGAGGTTGTTGTTATTTTTCAATGTTGAGGTTGTTGTTGAATTTGTTGGTGTTTTTCAATGTTTAGGTTGTTGTTGAATTTGTTGGTGTTTTTCAATTTCGAGGTTGTTGTTGAATTTGTTGGTGTTTTTCAATGTTGAAGTTGTTGTTGAATTTGTTGGTGTTTTTCAATGTTGAGGTTGTTGTTGTTTTTCAATGCTGAGGTTGTTGTTGAATTTGTTGGTGTTTTTCAATGTTGAGGTTGTTGTTGAATTTGTTGGGGTTTTTCAATGTTGAGGTTGTTGTTGTTTTTCAATGTTGAGGTTGTTGTTGAATTTGTTGGTGTTTTTCAATGTTGCGGTTGTTGTTGTTTTTCAATGTTGAGGTTGTTGTTGAATTTGTTGGAGTTTTTCAATGTTGAGTTTGTTGTTGTTTTTCAATGTTGAGGTTGTTGTTGAATTTGTTGGTGTTTTTCAATGTTGAGGTTGTTATTGTTTTTCAATGTTGAGGTTGTTGTTGAATTTGTTGGTGTTTTTCAATGTTGAGGTTGTTGTTGTTTTTCAATCTTGAGGTTCTTGTTGAATTTGTTGGTGTTTTTCAATGTTGAGGTTGTTGTTGTTTTTCAATGTTGAGGTTGTTGTTGTATTTGTTGGTGTTTTTCAATTTCGAGGTTGTTGTTGAATTTGTTGGTGTTTTTCAATGTTGAAGTTGTTCTTGAATTTGTTGGTGTTTTTCAATGATGAGGTTGTTGTTGAGTTTGTTGGTGTTTTTCAATGTTGAGGTTGTTGTTGAATTTGTTGGTGTTTTTCAATGTTGAGGTTGTTGTTGAATTTGTTGGTGTTTTTCAATGATGAGGTTGTTGTTGTTTTTCAATGTTGAGGTTGTTGAATTTGTGGGTATTTTTCAATCTTGAGTTTGTTGTTGAATTTGTTGGTGTTTTTCAATGTTGAGGTTGTTGATGAATTTGTTGGTGTTTTTCAATGTTGAGGTTGTTGTTATTTTTCAATGTTGAGGTTGTTGATGAATTTTTTGGTGTTTTTCAATGTTGAGGTTGTTGTTGAATTTGTTGGTGTTTTTCAATGTTGAGGTTGTTGTTGAATTTGTTGGTGTTTTTCAATGTTGAGGTTGTTGTTGTTTTTAAATGTTGAGGTAGTTGTTGAATTTGCTGGTGTATTTTCAATTTTGAGGTTGTTGGTGTTGTTCAATGTTGAGGTTGATTTTTAATTTGAGGGTGTCTTTCAATGTCGAGGTTGTTGTTGAATTTGTTGGTGTTTTTCAATGTTGAGGTTGTTGTTGTTTTTCAATGTTGAGGTTGTTGTTGAATTTGTTGGTGTTTTTCAATGTTGAGATTGTTGTTGTTTTTCAATGTTGAGGTTGTTGTTGAATTTGTTGGTGTTTTTAAATGTTGAGGTTGTTGTTGAATTTGTTGGTGTTTTGCAATGTTGAGGTTGTTGTTGATTTTCAATGTTGAGGTTGTTGTTGAATTTGTTGGTGTTTTTCAATGTTGAGGTTTTTGTTGTTTTTCAATGTTGAGGTTGTTGTTGTATTTGTTGGTGTTTTTCAATGTTGAGGTTGTTGTTGAATTTGTTGGTGTTTTTCAATGTTGAAGTTGTTGTTGAATTTGTCGGTGTTTTTCAATGTTGAGGTTGTTGTTGTTTTTCAATGTTGAGGTTGTTGTTGAATTTGTTGGTGTTTTTCAATGTTGAGGTTGTTGTTGTTTTTCAATGCTGAGGTTGTTGTTGAATTTGTTGGTGTTTTTCAATGTTGAGGTTGTTGTCGAATTTGTTGGTGTTTTTCAATGTTGAGGTTGTTGTTGTTTTTTAATGTTGAGGTTGTTGTTGAATTTGTTGGTGTTTTTCAATGTTGAGGTTGTTGAAATTTTCCAATGTTGAGGTTGTTGTTGAATTTGTTAGTGTTTTTCAATGTTGAGGTTGTTGTTGAATTTGTTGGTGTTTTTCAATGTTGAGGTTGTTGTTATTTTTCAATGTTGAGGTTGTTGTTGAGTTTGTTGGTGTTTTTCAATGTTGAGGTTGTTGTTGAATTTGTTGGTGTTTTTCAATGTTGAGGTTGTTGTTGAATTTGTTGGTGTTTTTCAATGTTGAGGTTGTTGTTGTTTTTCAATGTTGAGGTTGTTGTTGAATTTGTTGGTATTTTTCAACGTTGAGGTTGTTGTTGAATTTGTTGGTGTTTTTCAATGTTGAGGTTGTTGTTGAATTTGTTGGTGTTTTTCAATGTTGAGGTTGTTGTTGAATTTGTTGGTGTTTTTCAATGTTGAAGTTGTTGTTGAATTTGTTGGTGTTTTTCAATGTTGAGGTTGTTGTTGTTTTTCAATGCTGAGGTTGTTGTTGAATTTGTTGGTGTTTTTCAATGTTGAGGTTGTTGTTGAATTTGTTGGTGTTTTTCAATGTTGAGGTTGTTGTTGTTTTTCAATGTTGAGGTTGTTGTTGAATTTGTTGGTGTTTTTCAATGTTGAGGTTGTTGTTGTTTTTCAATGTTGAGGTTGTTGTTGAATTTGTTGGAGTTTTTCAATTTTGAGTTTGTTGTTGTTTTTCAATGTTGAGGTTGTTGTTGAATTTGTTGGTGTTTTTCAATGTTGAGGTTGTTATTGTTTTTCAATGTTGAGGTTGTTGTTGAATTTGTTGGTGTTTTTCAATGTTGAGGTTGTTGTTGTTTTTCAATCTTGAGGTTGTTGTTGAATTTGTTGGTGTTTTTCAATGTTGAGGTTGTTGTTGAATTTGTTGGTGTTTTTCAATGATGAGGTTGTTGTTGTTTTTCAATGTTGAGGTTGTTGAATTTGTGGGTGATTTTCAATCTTGAGATTGTTGTTGAATTTGTTGGTGTTTTTCAATGTTGAGGTTGTTGTTGAATTTGTTGGTGTTTTTCAATGTTGAGGTTGTTGTTATTTTTCAATGTTGAGGTTGTTGTTGAGTTTGTTGGTGTTTTTCAATGTTGAGGTTGTTGTTGAATTTGTTGGTGTTTTTCAATGTTGAGGTTGTTGTTGAATTTGTTGGTGTTTTTCAATTTTGAGGTTGTTGTTGTTTTTAAATGATGAGGTTGTTGTTGAATTTGCTGGTGTTTTTTCAATTTTGAGGTTCTTGGTGTTGTTCAATGTAGAGGTTGATTTTTAATTTGAGGGTGTTTTTCAATGTCGAGGTTGTTGTTGAATTTGTTGGTGTTTTTCAATGTTGAGGTTGTTGTTGTTTTTCAATGTTGAGGTTGTTGTTGAATTTGTTGGTGTTTTTCAATGTTGAGATTGTTGTTGTTTTTCAATGTTGAGGTTGTTGTTGAATTTGTTGGTGTTTTTAAATGTTGAGGTTGTTGTTGAATTTGTTGGTGTTTTGCAATGTTGAGGTTGTTGTTGTTTTTCAATGTTGAGGTTGTTGTTGAATTTGTTGGTGTTTTTCAATGTTGAGGTTTTTGTTGTTTTTCAATGTTGAGGTTGTTGTTGTATTTGTTGGTGTTTTTCAATTTCGAGGTTGTTGTTGAATTTGTTGGTGTTTTTCAATGTTGAAGTTGTTCTTGAATTTGTCGTAGTTTTTCAATGTTGAGGTTGTTGTTGTTTTTCAATGTTGAGGTTGTTGTTGAATTTGTTGGTGTTTTTCAATGTTGAGGTTGTTGTTGTTTTTCAATGCTGAGGTTGTTGTTGAATTTGTTGGTGTATTTCAATGTTGAGGTTGTTGTTGAATTTGTTGGTGTTTTTCAATGTTGAGGTTGTTGTTGTTTTTCAATGTTGAGGTTGTTGTTGTATTTGTTGGTGTTTTTCAATGTTGAGGTTGTTCATGTTTTCCAATGTTGAGGTTGTTGTTGAATTTGTTGGTGTTTTTCAATGTTGAGGTTGTTGTTGAATTTGTTGGTGTTTTTCAATGTTGAGGTTGTTGTTATTTTTCAATGTTGAGGTTGTTGTTGAGTTTGTTGGTGTTTTTCAATGTTGAGGTTGTTGTTGAATTTGTTGGTGTTTTTCAATGTTGAGGTTGTTGTTGAATTTGTTGGTGTTTTTCAATGTTGAGGTTGTTGTTGTTTTTAAATGTTGAGGTTGTTGTTGAATTTGCTGGTGTATTTTCAATTTTGAGGTTGTTGGTGTTGTTCAATGTTGAGGTTGATTTTTAATTTGAGGGTGTCTTTCAATGTCCAGGTTGTTGTTGAATTTGTTGGTGTTTTTCAATGTTGAGGTTGTTGTTGTTTTTCAATGTTGAGGTTGTTGTTGAATTTGTTGGTGTTTTTCAATGTTGAGATTGTTGTTGTTTTTCAATGTTGAGGTTGTTGTTGAATTTGTTGGTGTTTTTAAATGTTGAGGTTGTTGTTGAATTTGTTGGTGTTTTGCAATGTTGAGGTTGTTGTTGATTTTCAATGTTGAGGTTGTTGTTGAATTTGTTGGTGTTTTTCAATGTTGAGGTTTTTGTTGTTTTTCAATGTTGAGGTTGTTGTTGTATTTGTTGGTGTTTTTCAATTTCGAGGTTGTTGTTGAAATGTTGGTGTTTTTCAATGTTGAAGTTGTTGTTGAATTTGTCGGTGTTTTTCAATGTTGAGGTTGTTGTTGTTTTTCAATGTTGAGGTTGTTGTTGAATTTGTTGGTGTTTTTCAATGTTGAGGTTGTTGTTGTTTTTCAATCTTGAGGTTCTTGTTGAATTTGTTGGTGTTTTTCAATGTTGAGGTTGTTGTTGAATTTGTTGGTGTTTTTCAATGATGAGGTTGTTGTTGAGTTTGTTGGTGTTTTTCAATGTTGAGGTTGTTGTTGAATTTGTTGGTGTTTTTCAATGTTGAGGTTGTTGTTGAATTTGTTGGTGTTTTTCAATGATGAGGTTGTTGTTGTTTTTCAATGTTGAGGTTGTTGAATTTGTGGGTGTTTTTCAATCTTGAGTTTGTTGTTGAATTTGTTGGTGTTTTTCAATGTTGAGGTTGTTGATGAATTTGTTGGTGTTTTTCAATGTTGAGGTTGTTGTTATTTTTCAATGTTGAGGTTGTTGATGAATTTTTTGGTGTTTTTCAATGTTGAGGTTGTTGTTGAATTTGTTGGTGTTTTTCAATGTTGAGGTTGTTGTTGAATTTGTTGGTGTTTTTCAATGTTGAGGTTGTTGTTGTTTTTAAATGTTGAGGTTGTTGTTGAATTTGCTGGTGTATTTTCAATTTTGAGGTTGTTGGTGTTGTTCAATGTTGAGGTTGATTTTTAATTTGAGGGTGTCTTTCAATGTCGAGGTTGTTGTTGAATTTGTTGGTGTTTTTCAATGTTGAGGTTGTTGTTGTTTTTCAATGTTGAGGTTGTTGTTGAATTTGTTGGTGTTTTTCAATGTTGAGATTGTTGTTGTTTTTCAATGTTGAGGTTGTTGTTGAATTTGTTGGTGTTTTTAAATGTTGAGGTTGTTGTTGAATTTGTTGGTGTTTTGCAATGTTGAGGTTGTTGTTGATTTTCAATGTTGAGGTTGTTGTTGAATTTGTTGGTGTTTATCAATGTTGAGGTTTTTGTTGTTTTTCAATGTTGAGGTTGTTGTTGTATTTGTTGGTGTTTTTCAATTTCGAGGTTGTTGTTGAATTTGTTGGTGTTTTTCAATGTTGAAGTTGTTGTTGAATTTGTCGGTGTTTTTCAATGTTGAGGTTGTTGTTGTTTTTCAATGTTGAGGTTGTTGTTGAATTTGTTGGTGTTTTTCAATGTTGAGGTTGTTGTTGTTTTTCAATGCTGAGGTTGTTGTTGAATTTGTTGGTGTTTTTCAATGTTGAGGTTGTTGTCGAATTTGTTGGTGTTTTTCAATGTTGAGGTTGTTGTTGTTTTTTAATGTTGAGGTTGTTGTTGAATTTGTTGGTGTTTTTCAATGTTGAGGTTGTTGAAATTTTCCAATGTTGAGGTTGTTGTTGAATTTGTTAGTGTTTTTCAATGTTGAGGTTGTTGTTGAATTTGTTGGTGTTTTTCAATGTTGAGGTTGTTGTTATTTTTCAATGTTGAGGTTGTTGTTGAGTTTGTTGGTGTTTTTCAATGTTGAGGTTGTTGTTGAATTTGTTGGTGTTTTTCAATGTTGAGGTTGTTGTTGAATTTGTTGGTGTTTTTCAATGTTGAGGTTGTTGTTGTTTTTCAATGTTGAGGTTGTTGTTGAATTTGTTGGCATTTTTCAACGTTGAGGTTGTTGTTGAATTTGTTGATGTTTTTCAATGTTGAGGTTGTTGTTGAATTTGTTGGTGTTTTTCAATGTTTAGGTTGTTGTTGAATTTGTTGGTGTTTTTCAATGTTGAAGTTGTTGTTGAATTTGTTGGTGTTTTTCAATGTTGAGGTTGTTGTTGTTTTTCAATGCTGAGGTTGTTGTTGAATTTGTTGGTGTTTTTCAATGTTGAGGTTGTTGTTGAATTTGTTGGTGTTTTTCAATGTTGAGGTTGTTGTTGTTTTTCAATGTTGAGGTTGTTGTTGAATTTGTTGGTGTTTTTCAATGTTGAGGTTGTTGTTGTTTTTCAATGTTGAGGTTGTTGTTGAATTTGTTGGAGTTTTTCAATGTTGAGTTTGTTGTTGTTTTTCAATGTTGAGGTTGTTGTTGAATTTGTTGGTGTTTTTCAATGTTGAGGTTGTTATTGTTTTTCAATGTTGAGGTTGTTGTTGAATTTGTTGGTGTTTTTCAATGTTGAGGTTGTTGTTGTTTTTCAATCTTGAGGTTGTTGTTGAATTTGTTGGTGTTTTTCAATGTTGAGGTTGTTGTTGAATTTGTTGGTGTTTTTCAATGATGAGGTTGTTGTTGAATTTGTTGGTGTTTTGCAATGTTGAGGTTGTTGTTGATTTTCAATGTTGAGGTTGTTGTTGAATTTGTTGGTGTTTTTCAATGTTGAGGTTTTTGTTGTTTTTCAATGTTGAGGTTGTTGTTGTATTTGTTGGTGTTTTTCAATTTCGAGGTTGTTGTTGAAATGTTGGTGTTTTTCAATGTTGAAGTTGTTGTTGAATTTGTCGGTGTTTTTCAATGTTGAGGTTGTTGTTGTTTTTCAATGTTGAGGTTGTTGTTGAATTTGTTGGTGTTTTTCAATGTTGAGGTTGTTGTTGTTTTTCAATCTTGAGGTTCTTGTTGAATTTGTTGGTGTTTTTCAATGTTGAGGTTGTTGTTGAATTTGTTGGTGTTTTTCAATGATGAGGTTGTTGTTGAGTTTGTTGGTGTTTTTCAATGTTGAGGTTGTTGTTGAATTTGTTGGTGTTTTTCAATGTTGAGGTTGTTGTTGAATTTGTTGGTGTTTTTCAATGATGAGGTTGTTGTTGTTTTTCAATGTTGAGGTTGTTGAATTTGTGGGTGTTTTTCAATCTTGAGTTTGTTGTTGAATTTGTTGGTGTTTTTCAATGTTGAGGTTGTTGATGAATTTGTTGGTGTTTTTCAATGTTGAGGTTGTTGTTATTTTTCAATGTTGAGGTTGTTGATGAATTTTTTGGTGTTTTTCAATGTTGAGGTTGTTGTTGAATTTGTTGGTGTTTTTCAATGTTGAGGTTGTTGTTGAATTTGTTGGTGTTTTTCAATGTTGAGGTTGTTGTTGTTTTTAAATGTTGAGGTTGTTGTTGAATTTGCTGGTGTATTTTCAATTTTGAGGTTGTTGGTGTTGTTCAATGTTGAGGTTGATTTTTAATTTGAGGGTGTCTTTCAATGTCGAGGTTGTTGTTGAATTTGTTGGTGTTTTTCAATGTTGAGGTTGTTGTTGTTTTTCAATGTTGAGGTTGTTGTTGAATTTGTTGGTGTTTTTCAATGTTGAGATTGTTGTTGTTTTTCAATGTTGAGGTTGTTGTTGAATTTGTTGGTGTTTTTAAATGTTGAGGTTGTTGTTGAATTTGTTGGTGTTTTGCAATGTTGAGGTTGTTGTTGATTTTCAATGTTGAGGTTGTTGTTGAATTTGTTGGTGTTTTTCAATGTTGAGGTTTTTGTTGTTTTTCAATGTTGAGGTTGTTGTTGTATTTGTTGGTGTTTTTCAATTTCGAGGTTGTTGTTGAATTTGTTGGTGTTTTTCAATGTTGAAGTTGTTGTTGAATTTGTCGGTGTTTTTCAATGTTGAGGTTGTTGTTGTTTTTCAATGTTGAGGTTGTTGTTGAATTTGTTGGTGTTTTTCAATGTTGAGGTTGTTGTTGTTTTTCAATGCTGAGGTTGTTGTTGAATTTGTTGGTGTTTTTCAATGTTGAGGTTGTTGTCGAATTTGTTGGTGTTTTTCAATGTTGAGGTTGTTGTTGTTTTTTAATGTTGAGGTTGTTGTTGAATTTGTTGGTGTTTTTCAATGTTGAGGTTGTTGAAATTTTCCAATGTTGAGGTTGTTGTTGAATTTGTTCGTGTTTTTCAATGTTGAGGTTGTTGTTGAATTTGTTGGTGTTTTTCAATGTTGAGGTTGTTGTTATTTTTCAATGTTGAGGTTGTTGTTGAGTTTGTTGGTGTTTTTCAATGTTGAGGTTGTTGTTGAATTTGTTGGTGTTTTTCAATGTTGAGGTTGTTGTTGAATTTGTTGGTGTTTTTCAATGTTGAGGTTGTTGTTGTTTTTCAATGTTGAGGTTGTTGTTGAATTTGTTGGTATTTTTCAACGTTGAGGTTGTTGTTGAATTTGTTGGTGTTTTTCAATGTTGAGGTTGTTGTTGAATTTGTTGGTGTTTTTCAATGTTTAGGTTGTTGTTGAATTTGTTGGTGTTTTTCAATGTTGAAGTTGTTGTTGAATTTGTTGGTGTTTTTCAATGTTGAGGTTGTTGTTGTTTTTCAATGCTGAGGTTGTTGTTGAATTTGTTGGTGTTTTTCAATGTTGAGGTTGTTGTTGAATTTGTTGGTGTTTTTCAATGTTGAGGTTGTTGTTGTTTTTCAATGTTGAGGTTGTTGTTGAATTTGTTGGTGTTTTTCAATGTTGAGGTTGTTGTTGTTTTTCAATGTTGAGGTTGTTGTTGAATTTGTTGGAGTTTTTCAATGTTGAGTTTGTTGTTGTTTTTCAATGTTGAGGTTGTTGTTGAATTTGTTGGTGTTTTTCAATGTTGAGGTTGTTATTGTTTTTCAATGTTGAGGTTGTTGTTGAATTTGTTGGTGTTTTTCAATGTTGAGGTTGTTGTTGTTTTTCAATCTTGAGGTTGTTGTTGAATTTGTTGGTGTTTTTCAATGTTGAGGTTGTTGTTGAATTTGTTGGTGTTTTTCAATGATGAGGTTGTTGTTGTTTTTCAATGTTGAGGTTGTTGAATTTGTGGGTGTTTTTCAATCTTGAGATTGTTGTTGAATTTGTTGGTGTTTTTCAATGTTGAGGTTGTTGTTGAATTTGTTGGTGTTTTTCAATGTTGAGGTTGTTGTTATTTTTCAATGTTGAGGTTGTTGTTGAATTTGTTGGTGTTTTTCAATGTTGAGGTTGTTGTTGAATTTGTTGGTGTTTTTCAATGTTGAGGTTGTTGTTGAATTTGTTGGTGTTTTTCAATTTTGAGGTTGTTGTTGTTTTTAAATGATGAGGTTGTTGTTGAATTTGCTGGTGTTTTTTCAATTTTGAGGTTCTTGGTGTTGTTCAATGTAGAGGTTGATTTTTTATTTGAGGGTGTTTTTCAATGTCGAGGTTGTTGTTGAATTTATTGGTGTTTTTCAATGTTGAGGTTGTTGTTGTTTTTCAATGTTGAGGTTGTTGTTGAATTTGTTGGTGTTTTTCAATGTTGAGATTGTTGTTGTTTTTCAATGTTGAGGTTGTTGTTGAATTTGTTGGTGTTTTTAAATGTTGAGGTTGTTGTTGAATTTGTTGGTGTTTTGCAATGTTGAGGTTGTTGTTGTTTTTCAATGTTGAGGTTGTTGTTGAATTTGTTGGTGTTTTTCAATGTTGAGGTTTTTGTTGTTTTTCAATGTTGAGGTTGTTGTTGTATTTGTTGGTGTTTTTCAATTTCGAGGTTGTTGTTGAATTTGTTGGTGTTTTTCAATGTTGAAGTTGTTCTTGAATTTGTCGGTGTTTTTCAATGTTGAGGTTGTTGTTGTTTTTCAATGTTGAGGTTGTTGTTGAATTTGTTGGTGTTTTTCAATGTTGAGGTTGTTGTTGTTTTTCAATGCTGAGGTTGTTGTTGAATTTGTTGGTGTTTTTCAATATTGAGGTTGTTGTTGAATTTGTTGGTGTTTTTCAATGTTGAGGTTGTTGTTGTTTTTCAATGTTGAGGTTGTTGTTGTATTTGTTGGTGTTTTTCAATGTTGAGGTTGTTCATGTTTTCCAATGTTGAGGTTGTTGTTGAATTTGTTGGTGTTTTTCAATGTTGAGGTTGTTGTTGAATTTGTTGGTGTTTTTCAATGTTGAGGTTGTTGTTATTTTTCAATGTTGAGGTTGTTGTTGAGTTTGTTGGTGTTTTTCAATGTTGAGGTTGTTGTTGAATTTGTTGGTGTTTTTCAATGTTGAGGTTGTTGTTGAATTTGTTGGTGTTTTTCAATGTTGAGGTTGTTGTTGTTTTTAAATGTTGAGGTTGTTGTTGAATTTGCTGGTGTATTTTCAATTTTGAGGTTGTTGGTGTTGTTCAATGTTGAGGTTGATTTTTAATTTGAGGGTGTCTTTCAATGTCGAGGTTGTTGTTGAATTTGTTGGTGTTTTTCAATGTTGAGGTTGTTGTTGTTTTTCAATGTTGAGGTTGTTGTTGAATTTGTTGGTGTTTTTCAATGTTGAGATTGTTGTTGTTTTTCAATGTTGAGGTTGTTGTTGAATTTGTTGGTGTTTTTCAATGTTGAGGTTGTTGTTGAATTTGTTGGTGTTTTGCAATGTTGAGGTTGTTGTTGATTTTCAATGTTGAGGTTGTTGTTGAATTTGTTGGTGTTTTTCAATGTTGAGGTTTTTGTTGTTTTTCAATGTTGAGGTTGTTGTTGTATTTGTTGGTGTTTTTCAATTTCGAGGTTGTTGTTGAAATGTTGGTGTTTTTCAATGTTGAAGTTGTTGTTGAATTTGTCGGTGTTTTTCAATGTTGAGGTTGTTGTTGTTTTTCAATGTTGAGGTTGTTGTTGAATTTGTTGGTGTTTTTCAATGTTGAGGTTGTTGTTGTTTTTCAATGCTGAGGTTGTTGTTGAATTTGTTGGTGTTTTTCAATGTTGAGGTTGTTATCGAATTTGTTGGTGTTTTTCAATGTTGAGGTTGTTGTTGTTTTTCAATGTTGAGGTTGTTGTTGAATTTGTTGGTGTTTTTCAATGTTGAGGTTGTTGAAATTTTCCAATGTTGAGGTTGTTGTTGAATTTGTTAGTGTTTTTCAATGTTGAGGTTGTTGTTGAATTTGTTGGTGTTTTTCAATGTTGAGGTTGTTGTTATTTTTCAAAGTTGAGGTTGTTGTTGAGTTTGTTGGTGTTTTTCAATGTTGAGGTTGTTGTTGAATTTGTTGGTGTTTTTCAATGTTGAGGTTGTTGTTGAATTTGTTGGTGTTTTTCAATGTTGAGGTTGTTGTTGTTTTTCAATGTTGAGGTTGTTGTTGAATTTGTTGGTGTTTTTCAACGTTGAGGTTGTTGTTGAATTTGTTGGTGTTTTTCAATGTTGAGGTTGTTGTTGAATTTGTTGGTGTTTTTCAATGTTTAGGTTGTTGTTGAATTTGTTGGTGTTTTTCAATGTCGAGGTTGTTGTTGAATTTGTTGGTGTTTTTCAATGTTGAAGTTGTTGTTGAATTTGTTGGTGTTTTTCAATGTTGAGGTTGTTGTTGTTTTTCAATGCTGAGGTTGTTGTTGAATTTGTTGGTGTTTTTCAATGTTGAGGTTGTTGTTGAATTTGTTGGTGTTTTTCAATGTTGAGGTTGTTGTTGTTTTTCAATGTTGAGGTTGTTGTTGAATTTGTTGGAGTTTTTCAATGTTGAGTTTGTTGTTGTTTTTCAATGTTGAGGTTGTTGTTGAATTTGTTGGTGTTTTTCAATGTTGAGGTTGTTATTGTTTTTCAATGTTGAGGTTGTTGTTGAATTTGTTGGTGTTTTTCAATGTTGAGGTTGTTGTTGTTTTTCAATCTTGAGGTTGTTGTTGAATTTGTTGGTGTTTTTCAATGTTGAGGTTGTTGTTGAATTTGTTGGTGTTTTTCAATGATGAGGTTGTTGTTGTTTTTCAATGTTGAGGTTGTTGAATTTGTGGGTGATTTTCAATCTTGAGATTGTTGTTGACTTTGTTGGTGTTTTTCAATGTTGAGGTTGTTGTTGAATTTGTTGGTGTTTTTCAATGTTGAGGTTGTTGTTATTTTTCAATGTTGAGGTTGTTGTTGAGTTTGTTGGTGTTTTTCAATGTTGAGGTTGTTGTTGAATTTGTTGGTGTTTTTCAATGTTGAGGTTGTTGTTGAATTTGTTGGTGTTTTTCAATTTTGAGGTTGTTGTTGTTTTTAAATGATGAGGTTGTTGTTGAATTTGCTGGTGTTTTTTCAATTTTGAGGTTGTTGGTGTTGTTCAATGTAGAGGTTGATTTTTAATTTGAGGGTGTTTTTCAATGTCGAGGTTGTTGTTGAATTTGTTGGTGTTTTTCAATGTTGAGGTTGTTGTTGTTTTTCAATGTTGAGGTTGTTGTTGAATTTGTTGGTGTTTTTCAATGTTGAGATTGTTGTTGTTTTTCAATGTTGAGGTTGTTGTTGAATTTGTTGGTGTTTTTAAATGTTGAGGTTGTTGTTGAATTTGTTGGTGTTTTGCAATGTTGAGGTTGTTGTTGTTTTTCAATGTTGAGGTTGTTGTTGAATTTGTTGGTGTTTTTCAATGTTGAGGTTTTTGTTGTTTTTCAATGTTGAGGTTGTTGTTGTATTTGTTGGTGTTTTTCAATTTCGAGGTTGTTGTTGAATTTGTTGGTGTTTTTCAATGTTGAAGTTGTTGTTGAATTTGTCGGTGTTTTTCAATGTTGAGGTTGTTGTTGTTTTTCAATGTTGAGGTTGTTGTTGAATTTGTTGGTGTTTTCCAATGTTGAGGTTGTTGTTGTTTTTCAATGCTGAGGTTGTTGTTGAATTTGTTGGTGTTTTTCAATGTTGAGGTTGTTGTTGAATTTGTTGGTGTTTTTCAATGTTGAGGTTGTTGTTGTTTTTCAATGTTGAGGTTGTTGTTGAATTTGTTGGTGTTTTTCAATGTTGAGGTTGCTGATGTTTTCCAATGCTGAGGTTGTTGTTGAATTTGTTGGTGTTTTTCAATGTTGAGGTTGTTGTTGAATTTGTTGGTGTTTTTCAATGTTGAGGTTGTTGTTATTTTTCAATGTTGAGGTTGTTGTTGAGTTTGTTGGTGTTTTTCAATGTTGAGGTTGTTGTTGAATTTGTTGGTGTTTTTCAATGTTGAGGTTGTTGTTGAATTTGTTGGTGTTTTTCAATGTTGAGGTTGTTGTTGTTTTTCAATGTTGAGGTTGTTGTTGAATTTGTTGGTGTTTTTCAACGTTGAGGTTGTTGTTGAATTTGTTGGTGTTTTTCAATGTTGAGGTTGTTGTTGTTTTTCAATGTTGAGGTTGTTGTTGAATTTGTTGGTGTTTTTCAATGTTTAGTTTGTTGTTGAATTTGTTGGTGTTTTTCAATTTCGAGGTTGTTGTTGAATTTGTTGGTGTTTTTCAATGTTGAAGTTGTTGTTGAATTTGTTGGTGTTTTTCAATGTTGAGGTTGTGGTTGTTTTTCAATGCTGAGGTTGTTGTTGAATTTGTTGGTGTTTTTCAATGTTGAGGTTGTTGTTGAATTTGTTGGTGTTTTTCAATGATGAGGTTGTTGTTGTTTTTCAATGTTGAGGTTGTTGAATTTGTGGGTGTTTTTCAATCTTGAGTTTGTTGTTGAATTTGTTGGTGTTTTTCAATGTTGAGGTTGTTGTTGAATTTGTTCGTGTTTTTCAATGTTGAGGTTGTTGTTATTTTTCAATGTTGAGGTTGTTGTTGAGTTTGTTGGTGTTTTTCAATGTTGAGGTTGTTGTTGAATTTGTTGGTGTTTTTCAATGTTGAGGTTGTTGTTGAATTTGTTGGTGTTTTTCAATGTTGAGGTTGTTGTTGTTTTTAAATGTTGAGGTTGTTGTGGAATTTGCTGGTGTATTTTCAATTTTGAGGTTGTTGGTGTTGTTCAATGTTGAGGTTGATTTTTAATTTGAGGGTGTCTTTCAATGTCGAGGTTGTTGTTGAATTTGTTGGTGTTTTTCAATGTTGAGGTTGTTGTTGTTTTTCAATCTTGAGGTTGTTGTTGAATTTGTTGGTGTTTTTCTATGTTGTGGTTGTTGTTGAATTTGTTGGTGTTTTTCAATGATGAGGTTGTTGTTGTTTTTCAAAGTTGAGGTTGTTGAATTTGTGGGTGTTTTTCAATCTTGAGTTTGTTGTTGAATTTGTTGGTGTTTTTCAATGTTGAGGTTGTTGTTGAATTTGTTGGTGTTTTTCAATGTTGAGGTTGCTGTTATTTTTCAATGTTGAGATTGTTGTTGAGTTTGTTGTTGTTTTTCAATGTTGAGGTTGTTGTTGAATTTGATGGTGTTTTTCAATGTTGAGGTTGTTGTTGAATTTGTTGGTGTTTTTCAATTTTGAGGTTGTTGTTGTTTTTAAATGATGAGGTTGTTGTTGAATTTGCTGGTGTTTTTTCAATTTTGAGGTTGTTGGTGTTGTTCAATGTTGAGGTTGATTTTTAATTTTATGGTGTTTTTCAATGTCGAGGTTGCTGTTGAATTTGTTGGTGTTTTTAAATGTTGAGGTTGTTGTTGAATTTGTTGGTGTTTTGCAATGTTGAGGTTGTTGTTGATTTTCAATGTTGAGGTTGTTGTTGAATTTGTTGGTGTTTTTCAATGTTGAGGTTTTTGTTGTTTTTCAATGTTGAGGTTGTTGTTGTATTTGTTGGTGTTTTTCAATTTCGAGGTTGTTGTTGAATTTGTTGGTGTTTTTCAATGTTGAAGTTGTTGTTGAATTTGTCGGTGTTTTTCAATGTTGAGGTTGTTGTTGTTTTTCAATGTTGAGGTTGTTGTTGAATTTGTTGGTGTTTTTCAATGTTGAGGTTGTTGTTGTTTTTCAATGCTGAGGTTGTTGTTGAATTTGTTGGTGTTTTTCAATGTTGAGGTTGTTGTCGAATTTGTTGGTGTTTTTCAATGTTGAGGTTGTTGTTGTTTTTTAATGTTGAGGTTGTTGTTGAATTTGTTGGTGTTTTTCAACGTTGAGGTTGTTGAAATTTTCCAATGTTGAGGTTGTTGTTGAATTTGTTAGTGTTTTTCAATGTTGAGGTTGTTGTTGAATTTGTTGGTGTTTTTCAATGTTGAGGTTGTTGTTATTTTTCAATGTTGAGGTTGTTGTTGAGTTTGTTGGTGTTTTTCAATGTTGAGGTTGTTGTTGAATTTGTTGGTGTTTTTCAATGTTGAGGTTGTTGTTGAATTTGTTGGTGTTTTGCAATGTTGAGGTTGTTGTTGTTTTTCAATGTTGAGGTTGTTGTTGAATTTGTTGGTATTTTTCAACGTTGAGGTTGTTGTTGAATTTGTTGGTGTTTTTCAATGTTGAGGTTGTTGTTGAATTTGTTGGTGTTTTTCAATGTTTAGGTTGTTGTTGAATTTGTTGGTGTTTTTCAATGTTGAAGTTGTTGTTGAATTTGTTGGTGTTTTTCAATGTTGAGGTTGTTGTTGTTTTTCAATGCTGAGGTTGTTGTTGAATTTGTTGGTGTTTTTCAATGTTGAGGTTGTTGTTGAATTTGTTGGTGTTTTTCAATGTTGAGGTTGTTGTTGTTTTTCAATGTTGAGGTTGTTGTTGAATTTGTTGGTGTTTTTCAATGTTGAGGTTGTTGTTGTTTTTCAATGTTGAGGTTCTTTTGAATTTGTTGGAGTTTTTCAATGTTGAGTTTGTTGTTGTTTTTCAATGTTGAGGTTGTTGTTGAATTTGTTGGTGTTTTTCAATGTTGAGGTTGTTATTGTTTTTCAATGTTGAGGTTGTTGTTGAATTTGTTGGTGTTTTTCAATGTTGAGGTTGTTGTTGTTTTTCAATCTTGAGGTTGTTGTTGAATTTGTTGGTGTTTTTCAATGTTGAGGTTGTTGTTGAATTTGTTGGTGTTTTTCAATGATGAGGTTGTTGTTGTTTTTCAATGTTGAGGTTGTTGAATTTGTGGGTGTTTTTCAATCTTGAGATTGTTGTTGAATTTGTTGGTGTTTTTCAATGTTGAGGTTGTTGTTGAATTTGTTGGTGTTTTTCAATGTTGAGGTTGTTGTTATTTTTCAATGTTGAGGTTGTTGTTGAGTTTGTTGGTGTTTTTCAATGTTGAGGTTGTTGTTGAATTTGTTGGTGTTTTTCAATGTTGAGGTTGTTGTTGAATTTGTTGGTGTTTTTCAATTTTGAGGTTGTTGTTGTTTTTAAATGATGAGGTTGTTGTTGAATTTGCTGGTGTTTTTTCAATTTTGAGGTTCCTGGTGTTGTTCAATGTAGAGGTTGATTTTTAATTTGAGGGTGTTTTTCAATGTCGAGGTTGTTGTTGAATTTGTTGGTGTTTTTCAATGTTGAGGTTGTTGTTGTTTTTCAATGTTGAGGTTGTTGTTGAATTTGTTGGTTTTTTTCAATGTTGAGATTGTTGTTGTTTTTCAATGTTGAGGTTGTTGTTGAATTTGTTGGTGTTTTTAAATGTTGAGGTTGTTGTTGAATTTGTTGGTGTTTTGCAATGTTGAGGTTGTTGTTGTTTTTCAATGTTGAGGTTGTTGTTGAATTTGTTGGTGTTTTTCAATGTTGAGGTTTTTGTTGTTTTTCAATGTTGAGGTTGTTGTTGTATTTGTTGGTGTTTTTCAATGTTGAGGTTGTTGTTGAATTTGTTGGTGTTTTTCAATGTTGAGGTTGTTGTTGAATTTGTTGGTGTTTTTCAATGTTGAGGTTGTTGTTGTTTTTCAATGTTGAGGTTGTTGTTGAATTTGTTGGTATTTTTCAACGTTGAGGTTGTTTTTGAATTTGTTGGTGTTTTTCAATGTTGAGGTTGTTGTTGAATTTGTTGGTGTTTTTCAATGTTTAGGTTGTTGTTGAATTTGTTGGTGTTTTTCAATGTTGAAGTTGTTGTTGAATTTGTTGGTGTTTTTCAATGTTCAGGTTGTTGTTGTTTTTCAATGCTGAGGTTGTTGTTGAATTTGTTGGTGTTTTTCAATGTTGAGGTTGTTGTTGAATTTGTTGGTGTTTTTCAATGTTGAGGTTGTTGTTGTTTTTCAATGTTGAGGTTGTTGTTGAATTTGTTGGTGTTTTTCAATGTTGAGGTTGTTGTTGTTTTTCAATGTTGAGGTTGTTGTTGAATTTGTTGGAGTTTTTCAATGTTGAGTTTGTTGTTGTTTTTCAATGTTGAGGTTGTTGTTGAATTTGTTGGTGTTTTTCAATGTTGAGGTTGTTATTGTTTTTCAATGTTGAGGTTGTTGTTGAATTTGTTGGTGTTTTTCAATGTTGAGGTTGTTGTTGTTTTTCAATCTTGAGGTTGTTGTTGAATTTGTTGGTGTTTTTCAATGTTGAGGTTGTTGTTGAATTTGTTGGTGTTTTTCAATGATGAGGTTGTTGTTGTTTTTCAATGTTGAGGTTGTTGTTGAATTTGTTGGTGTTTTTCAATGTTGAGGTTTTTGTTGTTTTTCAATGTTGAGGTTGTTGTTGTATTTGTTGGTGTTTTTCAATTTCGAGGTTGTTGTTGAATTTGTTGGTGTTTTTCAATGTTGAAGTTGTTCTTGAATTTGTCGGTGTTTTTCAATGTTGAGGTTGTTGTTGTTTTTCAATGTTGAGGTTGTTGTTGAATTTGTTGGTGTTTTTCAATGTTGAGGTTGTTGTTGTTTTTCAATGCTGAGGTTGTTGTTGAATTTGTTGGTGTTTTTCAATGTTGAGGTTGTTGTTGAATTTGTTGGTGTTTTTCAATGTTGAGGTTGTTGTTGTTTTTCAATGTTGAGGTTGTTGTTGTATTTGTTGGTGTTTTTCAATGTTGAGGTTGTTCATGTTTTCCAATGTTGAGGTTGTTGTTGAATTTGTTGGTGTTTTTCAATGTTGAGGTTGTTGTTGAATTTGTTGGTGTTTTTCAATGTTGAGGTTGTTGTTGAATTTGTTGGTGTTTTTCAATGTTGAGGTTGTTGTTGAATTTGTTGGTGTTTTTCAATGTTGAGGTTGTTGTTGTTTTTAAATGTTGAGGTTGTTGTTGAATTTGCTGGTGTATTTTCAATTTTGAGGTTGTTGGTGTTGTTCAATGTTGAGGTTGATTTTTAATTTGAGGGTGTCTTTCAATGTCGAGGTTGTTGTTGAATTTGTTGGTGTTTTTCAATGTTGAGGTTGTTGCTGTTTTTCAATGTTGAGGTTGTTGTTGAATTTGTTGGTGTTTTTCAATGTTGAGATTGTTGTTGTTTTTCAATGTTGAGGTTGTTGTTGAATTTGTTGGTGTTTTTAAATGTTGAGGTTGTTGTTGAATTTGTTGGTGTTTTGCAATGTTGAGGTTGTTGTTGATTTTCAATGTTGAGGTTGTTGTTGAATTTGTTGGTGTTTTTCAATGTTGAGGTTTTTGTTGTTTTTCAATGTTGAGGTTGTTGTTGTATTTGTTGGTGTTTTTCAATTTCGAGGTTGTTGTTGAAATGTTGGTGTTTTTCAATGTTGAAGTTGTTGTTGAATTTGTCGGTGTTTTTCAATGTTGAGGTTGTTGTTGTTTTTCAATGTTGAGGTTGTTGTTGAATTTGTTGGTGTTTTTCAATGTTGAGGTTGTTGTTGTTTTTCAATGCTGAGGTTGTTGTTGAATTTGTTGGTGTTTTTCAATGTTGAGGTTGTTATCGAATTTGTTGGTGTTTTTCAATGTTGAGGTTGTTGTTGTTTTTCAATGTTGAGGTTGTTGTTGAATTTGTTGGTGTTTTTCAATGTTGAGGTTGTTGAAATTTTCCAATGTTGAGGTTGTTGTTGAATTTGTTAGTGTTTTTCAATGTTGAGGTTGTTGTTGAATTTGTTGGTGTTTTTCAATGTTGAGGTTGTTGTTATTTTTCAAAGTTGAGGTTGTTGTTGAGTTTGTTGGTGTTTTTCAATGTTGAGGTTGTTGTTGAATTTGTTGGTGTTTTTCAATGTTGAGGTTGTTGTTGAATTTGTTGGTGTTTTTCAATGTTGAGGTTGTTGTTGTTTTTCAATGTTGAGGTTGTTGTTGAATTTGTTGGTGTTTTTCAACGTTGAGGTTGTTGTTGAATTTGTTGGTGTTTTTCAATGTTGAGGTTGTTGTTGAATTTGTTGGTGTTTTTCAATGTTTAGGTTGTTGTTGAATTTGTTGGTGTTTTTCAATGTCGAGGTTGTTGTTGAATTTGTTGGTGTTTTTCAATGTTGAAGTTGTTGTTGAATTTGTTGGTGTTTTTCAATGTTGAGGTTGTTGTTGTTTTTCAATGCTGAGGTTGTTGTTGAATTTGTTGGTGTTTTTCAATGTTGAGGTTGTTGTTGAATTTGTTGGTGTTTTTCAATGTTGAGGTTGTTGTTGTTTTTCAATGTTGAGGTTGTTGTTGAATTTGTTGGTGTTTTTCAATGTTGAGGTTGTTGTTGTTTTTCAATGTTGAGGTTGTTGTTGAATTTGTTGGAGTTTTTCAATGTTGAGTTTGTTGTTGTTTTTCAATGTTGAGGTTGTTGTTGAATTTGTTGGTGTTTTTCAATGTTGAGGTTGTTATTGTTTTTCAATGTTGAGGTTGTTGTTGAATTTGTTGGTGTTTTTCAATGTTGAGGTTGTTGTTGTTTTTCAATCTTGAGGTTGTTGTTGAATTTGTTGGTGTTTTTCAATGTTGAGGTTGTTGTTGAATTTGTTGGTGTTTTTCAATGATGAGGTTGTTGTTGTTTTTCAATGTTGAGGTTGTTGAATTTGTGGGTGATTTTCAATCTTGAGATTGTTGTTGACTCTGTTGGTGTTTTTCAATGTTGAGGTTGTTGTTGAATTTGTTGGTGTTTTTCAATGTTGAGGTTGTTGTTATTTTTCAATGTTGAGGTTGTTGTTGAGTTTGTTGGTGTTTTTCAATGTTGAGGTTGTTGTTGAATTTGTTGGTGTTTTTCAATGTTGAGGTTGTTGTTGAATTTGTTGGTGTTTTTCAATTTTGAGGTTGTTGTTGTTTTTAAATGATGAGGTTGTTGTTGAATTTGCTGGTGTTTTTTCAATTTTGAGGTTGTTGGTGTTGTTCAATGTAGAGGTTGATTTTTAATTTGAGGGTGTTTTTCAATGTCGAGGTTGTTGTTGAATTTGTTGGTGTTTTTCAATGTTGAGGTTGTTGTTGTTTTTCAATGTTGAGGTTGTTGTTGAATTTGTTGGTGTTTTTCAATGTTGAGATTGTTGTTGTTTTTCAATGTTGAGGTTGTTGTTGAATTTGTTGGTGTTTTTAAATGTTGAGGTTGTTGTTGAATTTGTTGGTGTTTTGCAATGTTGAGGTTGTTGTTGTTTTTCAATGTTGAGGTTGTTGTTGAATTTGTTGGTGTTTTTCAATGTTGAGGTTTTTGCTGTTTTTCAATGTTGAGGTTGTTGTTGTATTTGTTGGTGTTTTTCAATTTCGAGGTTGTTGTTGAATTTGTTGGTGTTTTTCAATGTTGAAGTTGTTGTTGAATTTGTCGGTGTTTTTCAATGTTGAGGTTGTTGTTGTTTTTCAATGTTGAGGTTGTTGTTGAATTTGTTGGTGTTTTTCAATGTTGAGGTTGTTGTTGTTTTTCAATGCTGAGGTTGTTGTTGAATTTGTTGGTGTTTTTCAATGGTGAGGTTGTTGTTGAATTTGTTGGTGTTTTTCAATGTTGAGGTTGTTGTTGTTTTTCAATGTTGAGGTTGTTGTTGAATTTGTTCGTGTTTTTCAATGTTGAGGTTGTTGATGTTTTCCAATGTTGAGGTTGTTGTTGAATTTGTTGGTGTTTTTCAATGTTGAGGTTGTTGTTGAATTTGTTGGTGTTTTTCAATGTTGAGGTTGTTGTTATTTTTCAATGTTGAGGTTGTTGTTGAGTTTGTTGGTGTTTTTCAATGTTGAGGTTGTTGTTGAATTTGTTGGTGTTTTTCAATGTTGAGGTTGTTGTTGAATTTGTTGGTGTTTTTCAATGTTGAGGTTGTTGTTGTTTTTCAATGTTGAGGTTGTTGTTGAATTTGTTGGTGTTTTTCAACGTTGAGGTTGTTGTTGAATTTGTTGGTGTTTTTCAATGTTGAGGTTGTTGTTGAATTTGTTGGTGTTTTTCAATGTTGAGGTTGCTGTTATTTTTCAATGTTGAGGTTGTTGTTGAGTTTGTTGTTGTTTTTCAATGTTGAGGTTGTTGTTGAATTTGATGGTGTTTTTCAATGTTGAGGTTGTTGTTGAATTTGTTGGTGTTTTTCAATTTTGAGGTTGTTGTTGTTTTTAAATGATGAGGTTGTTGTTGAATTTGCTGGTGTTTTTTCAATTTTGAGGTTGTTGGTGTTGTTCAATGTTGAGGTTGATTTTTAATTTTATGGTGTTTTTCAATGTCGAGGTTGCTGTTGAATTTGTTGGTGTTTTTAAATGTTGAGGTTGTTGTTGAATTTGTTGGTGTTTTGCAATGTTGAGGTTGTTGTTGATTTTCAATGTTGAGGTTGTTGTTGAATTTGTTGGTGTTTTTCAATGTTGAGGTTTTTGTTGTTTTTCAATGTTGAGGTTGTTGTTGTATTTGTTGGTGTTTTTCAATTTCGAGGTTGTTGTTGAATTTGTTGGTGTTTTTCAATGTTGAAGTTGTTGTTGAATTTGTCGGTGTTTTTCAATGTTGAGGTTGTTGTTGTTTTTCAATGTTGAGGTTGTTGAATTTGTTGGTGTTTTTCAATGTTGAGGTTGTTGTTGTTTTTCAATGCTGAGGTTGTTGTTGAATTTGTTGTTGTTTTTCAATGTTGAGGTTGTTGTCGAATTTGTTGGTGTTTTTCAATGTTGAGGTTGTTGTTGTTTTTTAATGTTGAGGTTGTTGTTGAATTTGTTGGTGTTTTTCAATGTTGAGGTTGTTGAAATTTTCCAATGTTGAGGTTGTTGTTGAATTTGTTAGTGTTTTTCAATGTTGAGGTTGTTGTTGAATTTGTTGGTGTTTTTCAATGTTGAGGTTGTTGTTATTTTTCAATGTTGAGGTTGTTGTTGAGTTTGTTGGTGTTTTTCAATGTTGAGGTTGTTGTTGAATTTGTTGGTGTTTTTCAATGTTGAGGTTGTTGTTGAATTTGTTGGTGTTTTTCAATGTTGAGGTTGTTGTTGTTTTTCAATGTTGAGGTTGTTGTTGAATTTGTTGGTATTTTTCAACGTTGAGGTTGTTGTTGAATTTGTTGGTGTTTTTCAATGTTGAGGTTGTTGTTGAATTTGTTGGTGTTTTTCAATGTTTAGGTTGTTGTTGAATTTGTTGGTGTTTTTCAATGTTGAAGTTGTTGTTGAATTTGTTGGTGTTTTTCAATGTTGAGGTTGTTGTTGTTTTTCAATGCTCAGGTTGTTGTTGAATTTGTTGGTGTTTTTCAATGTTGAGGTTGTTGTTGAATTTGTTGGTGTTTTTCAATGTTGAGGTTGTTGTTGTTTTTCAATGTTGAGGTTGTTGTTGAATTTGTTGGTGTTTTTCAATGTTGAGGTTGTTGTTGTTTTTCAATGTTGAGGTTGTTGTTGAATTTGTTGGAGTTTTTCAATGTTGAGTTTGTTGTTGTTTTTCAATGTTGAGGTTGTTGTTGAATTTGTTGGTGTTTTTCAATGTTGAGGTTGTTATTGTTTTTCAATGTTGAGGTTGTTGTTGAATTTGTTGGTGTTTTTCAATGTTGAGGTTGTTGTTGTTTTTCAATCTTGAGGTTGTTGTTGAATTTGTTGGTGTTTTTCAATGTTGAGGTTGTTGTTGAATTTGTTGGTGTTTTTCAATGATGAGGTTGTTGTTGTTTTTCAATGTTGAGGTTGTTGAATTTGTGGGTGTTTTTCAATCTTGAGATTGTTGTTGAATTTGTTGGTGTTTTTCAATGTTGAGGTTGTTGTTGAATTTGTTGGTGTTTTTCAATGTTGAGGTTGTTGTTATTTTTCAATGTTGAGGTTGTTGTTGAGTTTGTTGGTGTTTTTCAATGTTGAGGTTGTTGTTGAGTTTGTTGGTGTTTTTCAATGTTGAGGTTGTTGTTGAATTTGTTGGTGTTTTTCAATTTTGAGGTTGTTGTTGTTTTTAAATGATGAGGTTGTTGTTGAATTTGCTGGTGTTTTTTCAATTTTGAGGTTGTTGGTGTTGTTCAATGTAGAGGTTGATTTTTAATTTGAGGGTGTTTTTCAATGTCGAGGTTGTTGTTGAATTTGTTGGTGTTTTTCAATGTTGAGGTTGTTGTTGTTTTTCAATGTTGAGGTTGTTGTTGAATTTGTTGGTTTTTTTCAATGTTGAGATTGTTGTTGTTTTTCAATGTTGAGGTTGTTGTTGAATTTGTTGGTGTTTTTAAATGTTGAGGTTGTTGTTGAATTTGTTGGTGTTTTGCAATGTTGAGGTTGTTGTTGTTTTTCAATGTTGAGGTTGTTGTTGAATTTGTTGGTGTTTTTCAATGTTGAGGTTTTTGTTGTTTTTCAATGTTGAGGTTGTTGTTGTATTTGTTGGTGTTTTTCAATTTCGAGGTTGTTGTTGAATTTGTTGGTGTTTTTCAATGTTGAAGTTGTTGTTGAATTTGTCGGTGTTTTTCAATGTTGAGGTTGTTGTTGTTTTTCAATGTTGAGGTTGTTGTTGAATTTGTTGGTGTTTTTCAATGTTGAGGTTGTTGTTGTTTTTCAATGCTGAGGTTGTTGTTGAATTTGTTGGTGTTTTTCAATGTTGAGGTTGTTGTTGAATTTGTTGGTGTTTTTCAATGTTGAGGTTGTTGTTGTTTTTCAATGTTGAGGTTGTTGTTGAATTTGTTGGTGTTTTTCAATGTTGAGGTTGTTGATGTTTTCCAATGTTGAGGTTGTTGTTGAATTTGTTGGTGTTTTTCAATGTTGAGGTTGTTGTTGAATTTGTTGGTGTTTTTCAATGTTGAGGTTGTTGTTATTTTTCAATGTTGAGGTTGTTGTTGAGTTTGTTGGTGTTTTTCAATTATGAGGTTGTTGTTGAATTTGTTGGTGTTTTTCAATGTTGAGGTTGTTGTTGAATTTGTTGGTGTTTTTCAATGTTGAGGTTGTTGTTGTTTTTCAATGTTGAGGTTGTTGTTGAATTTGTTGGTGTTTTTCAACGTTGAGGTTGTTGTTGAATTTGTTGGTGTTTTTCAATGTTGAGGTTGTTGTTGTTTTTCAATGTTGAGGTTGTTGTTGAATTTGTTGGTGCTTTTCAATGTTTAGTTTGTTGTTGAATTTGTTGGTGTTTTTCAATTTCGAGGTTGTTGTTGAATTTGTTGGTGTTTTTCAATGTTGAAGTTGTTGTTGAATTTGTTGGTGTTTTTCAATGTTGAGGTTGTTGTTGTTTTTCAATGCTGAGGTTGTTGTTGAATTTGTTGGTGTTTTTCAATGTTGAGGTTGTTGTTGAATTTGTTGGTGTTTTTCAATGATGAGGTTGTTGTTGTTTTTCAATGTTGAGGTTGTTGAATTTGTGGGTGTTTTTCAATCTTGAGTTTGTTGTTGAATTTGTTGGTGTTTTTCAATGTTGAGGTTGTTGTTGAATTTGTTCGTGTTTTTCAATGTTGAGGTTGTTGTTATTTTTCAATGTTGAGGTTGTTGTTGAGTTTGTTGGTGTTTTTCAATGTTGAGGTTGTTGTTGAATTTGTTGGTGTTTTTCAATGTTGAGGTTGTTGTTGAATTTGTTGGTGTTTTTCAATGTTGAGGTTGTTGTTGTTTTTAAATGTTGAGGTTGTTGTTGAATTTGCTGGTGTATTTTCAATTTTGAGGTTGTTGGTGTTGTTCAATGTTGAGGTTGATTTTTAATTTGAGGGTGTCTTTCAATGTTGAGTTTGTTGTTGTTTTTCAACGTTGAGGTTGTTGTTGAATTTGTTGGTGTTTTTCAATGTTGAGGTTGTTGTTGAATTTGTTGGTGTTTTTCAATGTTGAGGTTGCTGTTATTTTTCAATGTTGAGGTTGTTGTTGAGTTTGTTGTTGTTTTTCAATGTTGAGGTTGTTGTTGAATTTGATGGTGTTTTTCAATGTTGAGGTTGTTGTTGAATTTGTTGGTGTTTTTCAATTTTGAGGTTGTTGTTGTTTTTAAATGATGAGGTTGTTGTTGAATTTGCTGGTGTTTTTTCAATTTTGAGGTTGTTGGTGTTGTTCAATGTTGAGGTTGATTTTTAATTTTATGGTGTTTTTCAATGTCGAGGTTGCTGTTGAATTTGTTGGTGTTTTTAAATGTTGAGGTTGTTGTTGAATTTGTTGGTGTTTTGCAATGTTGAGGTTGTTGTTGATTTTCAATGTTGAGGTTGTTGTTGAATTTGTTGGTGTTTTTCAATGTTGAGGTTTTTGTTGTTTTTCAATGTTGAGGTTGTTGTTGTATTTGTTGGTGTTTTTCAATTTCGAGGTTGTTGTTGAATTTGTTGGTGTTTTTCAATGTTGAAGTTGTTGTTGAATTTGTCGGTGTTTTTCAATGTTGAGGTTGTTGTTGTTTTTCAATGTTGAGGTTGTTGAATTTGTTGGTGTTTTTCAATGTTGAGGTTGTTGTTGTTTTTCAATGCTGAGGTTGTTGTTGAATTTGTTGTTGTTTTTCAATGTTGAGGTTGTTGTCGAATTTGTTGGTGTTTTTCAATGTTGAGGTTGTTGTTGTTTTTTAATGTTGAGGTTGTTGTTGAATTTGTTGGTGTTTTTCAATGTTGAGGTTGTTGAAATTTTCCAATGTTGAGGTTGTTGTTGAATTTGTTAGTGTTTTTCAATGTTGAGGTTGTTGTTGAATTTGTTGGTGTTTTTCAATGTTGAGGTTGTTGTTATTTTTCAATGTTGAGGTTGTTGTTGAGTTTGTTGGTGTTTTTCAATGTTGAGGTTGTTGTTGAATTTGTTGGTGTTTTTCAATGTTGAGGTTGTTGTTGAATTTGTTGGTGTTTTTCAATGTTGAGGTTGTTGTTGTTTTTCAATGTTGAGGTTGTTGTTGAATTTGTTGGTATTTTTCAACGTTGAGGTTGTTGTTGAATTTGTTGGTGTTTTTCAATGTTGAGGTTGTTGTTGAATTTGTTGGTGTTTTTCAATGTTTAGGTTGTTGTTGAATTTGTTGGTGTTTTTCAATGTTGAAGTTGTTGTTGAATTTGTTGGTGTTTTTCAATGTTGAGGTTGTTGTTGTTTTTCAATGCTGAGGTTGTTGTTGAATTTGTTGGTGTTTTTCAATGTTGAGGTTGTTGTTGAATTTGTTGGTGTTTTTCAATGTTGAGGTTGTTGTTGTTTTTCAATGTTGAGGTTGTTGTTGAATTTGTTGGTGTTTTTCAATGTTGAGGTTGTTGTTGTTTTTCAATGTTGAGGTTGTTGTTGAATTTGTTGGAGTTTTTCAATGTTGAGTTTGTTGTTGTTTTTCAATGTTGAGGTTGTTGTTGAATTTGTTGGTGTTTTTCAATGTTGAGGTTGTTATTGTTTTTCAATGTTGAGGTTGTTGTTGAATTTGTTGGTGTTTTTCAATGTTGAGGTTGTTGTTGTTTTTCAATCTTGAGGTTGTTGTTGAATTTGTTGGTGTTTTTCAATGTTGAGGTTGTTGTTGAATTTGTTGGTGTTTTTCAATGATGAGGTTGTTGTTGTTTTTCAATGTTGAGGTTGTTGAATTTGTGGGTGTTTTTCAATCTTGAGATTGTTGTTGAATTTGTTGGTGTTTTTCAATGTTGAGGTTGTTGTTGAATTTGTTGGTGTTTTTCAATGTTGAGGTTGTTGTTATTTTTCAATGTTGAGGTTGTTGTTGAGTTTGTTGGTGTTTTTCAATGTTGAGGTTGTTGTTGAGTTTGTTGGTGTTTTTCAATGTTGAGGTTGTTGTTGAATTTGTTGGTGTTTTTCAATTTTGAGGTTGTTGTTGTTTTTAAATGATGAGGTTGTTGTTGAATTTGCTGGTGTTTTTTCAATTTTGAGGTTGTTGGTGTTGTTCAATGTAGAGGTTGATTTTTAATTTGAGGGTGTTTTTCAATGTCGAGGTTGTTGTTGAATTTGTTGGTGTTTTTCAATGTTGAGGTTGTTGTTGTTTTTCAATGTTGAGGTTGTTGTTGAATTTGTTGGTTTTTTTCAATGTTGAGATTGTTGTTGTTTTTCAATGTTGAGGTTGTTGTTGAATTTGTTGGTGTTTTTAAATGTTGAGGTTGTTGTTGAATTTGTTGGTGTTTTGCAATGTTGAGGTTGTTGTTGTTTTTCAATGTTGAGGTTGTTGTTGAATTTGTTGGTGTTTTTCAATGTTGAGGTTTTTGTTGTTTTTCAATGTTGAGGTTGTTGTTGTATTTGTTGGTGTTTTTCAATTTCGAGGTTGTTGTTGAATTTGTTGGTGTTTTTCAATGTTGAAGTTGTTCTTGAATTTGTCGGTGTTTTTCAATGTTGAGGTTGTTGTTGTTTTTCAATGTTGAGGTTGTTGTTGAATTTGTTGGTGTTTTTCAATGTTGAGGTTGTTGTTGTTTTTCAATGCTGAGGTTGTTGTTGAATTTGTTGGTGTTTTTCAATGTTGAGGTTGTTGTTGAATTTGTTGGTGTTTTTCAATGTTGAGGTTGTTGTTGTTTTTCAATGTTGAGGTTGTTGTTGAATTTGTTGGTGTTTTTCAATGTTGAGGTTGTTGATGTTTTCCAATGTTGAGGTTGTTGTTGAATTTGTTGGTGTTTTTCAATGTTGAGGTTGTTGTTGAATTTGTTGGTGTTTTTCAATGTTGAGGTTGTTGTTATTTTTCAATGTTGAGGTTGTTGTTGAGTTTGTTGGTGTTTTTCAATGTTGAGGTTGTTGTTGAATTTGTTGGTGTTTTTCAATGTTGAGGTTGTTGTTGAATTTGTTGGTGTTTTTCAATGTTGAGGTTGTTGTTGTTTTTCAATGTTGAGGTTGTTGTTGAATTTGTTGGTGTTTTTCAACGTTGAGGTTGTTGTTGAATTTGTTGGTGTTTTTCAATGTTGAGGTTGTTGTTGTTTTTCAATGTTGAGGTTGTTGTTGAATTTGTTGGTGTTTTTCAATGTTTAGTTTGTTGTTGAATTTGTTGGTGTTTTTCAATTTCGAGGTTGTTGTTGAATTTGTTGGTGTTTTTCAATGTTGAAGTTGTTGTTGAATTTGTTGGTGTTTTTCAATGTTGAGGTTGTTGTTGTTTTTCAATGCTGAGGTTGTTGTTGAATTTGTTGGTGTTTTTCAATGTTGAGGTTGTTGTTGAATTTGTTGGTGTTTTTCAATGATGAGGTTGTTGTTGTTTTTCAATGTTGAGGTTGTTGAATTTGTGGGTGTTTTTCAATCTTGAGTTTGTTGTTGAATTTGTTGGTGTTTTTCAATGTTGAGGTTGTTGTTGAATTTGTTCGTGTTTTTCAATGTTGAGGTTGTTGTTATTTTTCAATGTTGAGGTTGTTGTTGAGTTTGTTGGTGTTTTTCAATGTTGAGGTTGTTGTTGAATTTGTTGGTGTTTTTCAATGTTGAGGTTGTTGTTGAATTTGTTGGTGTTTTTCAATGTTGAGGTTGTTGTTGTTTTTAAATGTTGAGGTTGTTGTTGAATTTGCTGGTGTATTTTCAATTTTGAGGTTGTTGGTGTTGTTCAATGTTGAGGTTGATTTTTAATTTGAGGGTGTCTTTCAATGTCGAGGTTGTTGTTGAATTTGTTGGTGTTTTTCAATGTTGAGGTTGTTGTTGTTTTTCAATCTTGAGGTTGTTGTTGAATTTGTTGGTGTTTTTCTATGTTGTGGTTGTTGTTGAATTTGTTGGTGTTTTTCAATGATGAGGTTGTTGTTGTTTTTCAATGTTGAGGTTGTTCAATTTGTTAGTGTTTTTCAATCTTGAGTTTGTTGTTGAATTTGTTGGTGTTTTTCAATGTTGAGGTTGTTGTTGAATTTGTTGGTGTTTTTCAATGTTGAGGTTGTTGTTATTTTTCATTGTTGAGGTTGTTGTTGAGTTTGTTGTTGTTTTTCAATGTTGAGGTTGTTGTTGAATTTGATGGTGTTTTTCAATGTTGAGGTTGTTGTTGAATTTGTTGGTGTTTTTCAATTTTGAGGTTGTTGTTGTTTTTAAATGATGAGGTTGTTGTTGAATTCGCTGGTGTTTTTTCAATTTTGAGGTTGTTGCTGTTGTTCAATGTTGAGGTTGATTTTTAATTTGAGGGTGTTTTTCAATGTCGAGGTTGCTGTTGAATTTGTTGGTGTTTTTAAATGTTGAGGTTGTTGTTGAATTTGTTGGTGTTTTGCAATGTTGAGGTTGTTGTTGATTTTCAATGTTGAGGTTGTTGTTGAATTTGTTGGTGTTTTTCAATGTTGAGGTTTTTGTTGTTTTTCAATGTTGAGGTTGTTGTTGTATTTGTTGGTGTTTTTCAATTTCGAGGTTGTTGTTGAATTTGTTGGTGTTTTTCAATGTTGAAGTTGTTGTTGAATTTGTCGGTGTTTTTCAATGTTGAGGTTGTTGTTGTTTTTCAATGTTGAGGTTGTTGAATTTGTTGGTGTTTTTCAATGTTGAGGTTGTTGTTGTTTTTCAATGCTGAGGTTGTTGTTGAATTTGTTGGTGTTTTTCAATGTTGAGGTTGTTGTCGAATTTGTTGGTGTTTTTCAATGTTGAGGTTGTTGTTGTTTTTTAATGTTGAGGTTGTTGTTGAATTTGTTGGTGTTTTTCAATGTTGAGGTTGTTGAAATTTTCCAATGATGAGGTTGTTGTTGAATTTGTTAGTGTTTCTCAATGTTGAGGTTGTTGTTGAATTTGTTGGTGTTTTTCAATGTTGAGGTTGTTGTTATTTTTCAATGTTGAGGTTGTTGTTGAGTTTGTTGGTGTTTTTCAATGTTGAGGTTGTTGTTGAATTTGTTGGTGTTTTTCAATGTTGAGGTTGTTGTTGAATTTGTTGGTGTTTTTCAATGTTGAGGTTGTTGTTGTTTTTCAATGTTGAGGTTGTTGTTGAATTTGTTGGTATTTTTCAACGTTGAGGTTGTTGTTGAATTTGTTGGTGTTTTTCAATGTTGAGGTTGTTGTTGAATTTGTTGGTGTTTTTCAATGTTTAGGTTGTTGTTGAATTTGTTGGTGTTTTTCAATGTTGAAGTTGTTGTTGAATTTGTTGGTGTTTTTCAATGTTGAGGTTGTTGTTGTTTTTCAATGCTGACGTTGTTGTTGAATTTGTTGGTGTTTTTCAATGTTGAGGTTGTTGTTGAATTTGTTGGTGTTTTTCAATGTTGAGGTTGTTGTTGTTTTTCAATGTTGAGGTTGTTGTTGAATTTGCTGGTGTTTTTCAATGTTGAGGTTGTTGTTGTTTTTCAATGTTGAGGTTGTTGTTGAATTTGTTGGAGTTTTTCAATGTTGAGTTTGTTGTTGTTTTTCAATGTTGAGGTTGTTGTTGAATTTGTTGGTGTTTTTCAATGTTGAGGTTGTTATTGTTTTTCAATGTTGAGGTTGTTGTTGAATTTGTTGGTGTTTTTCAATGTTGAGGTTGTTGTTGTTTTTCAATCTTGAGGTTGTTGTTGAATTTGTTGGTGTTTTTCAATGTTGAGGTTGTTGTTGAATTTGTTGGTGTTTTTCAATGATGAGGTTGTTGTTGTTTTTCAATGTTGAGGTTGTTGAATTTGTGGGTGTTTTTCAATCTTGAGATTGTTGTTGAATTTGTTGGTGTTTTTCAATGTTGAGGTTGTTGTTGAATTTGTTGGTGTTTTTCAATGTTGAGGTTGTTGTTATTTTTCAATGTTGAGGTTGTTGTTGAGTTTGTTGGTGTTTTTCAATGTTGAGGTTGTTGTTGAATTTGTTGGTGTTTTTCAATGTTGAGGTTGTTGTTGAATTTGTTGGTGTTTTTCAATTTTGAGGTTGTTGTTGTTTTTAAATGATGAGGTTGTTGTTGAATTTGCTGGTGTTTTTTCAATTTTGAGGTTGTTGGTGTTGTTCAATGTAGAGGTTGATTTTTAATTTGAGGGTGTTTTTCAATGTCGAGGTTGTTGTTGAATTTGTTGGTGTTTTTCAATGTTGAGGTTGTTGTTGTTTTTCAATGTTGAGGTTGTTGTTGAATTTGTTGGTGTTTTTCAATGTTGAGGTTTTTGTTGTTTTTCAATGTTGAGGTTGTTGTTGTATTTGTTGGTGTTTTTCAATTTCGAGGTTGTTGTTGAATTTGTTGGTGTTTTTCAATGTTGAAGTTGTTCTTGAATTTGTCGGTGTTTTTCAATGTTGAGGTTGTTGTTGTTTTTCAATGTTGAGGTTGTTGTTGAATTTGTTGGTGTTTTTCAATGTTGAGGTTGTTGTTGTTTTTCAATGCTGAGGTTGTTGTTGAATTTGTTGGTGTTTTTCAATGTTGAGGTTGTTGTTGAATTTGTTGGTGTTTTTCAATGTTGAGGTTGTTGTTGTTTTTCAATGTTGAGGGTGTTGTTGAATTTGTTGGTGTTTTTCAATGTTGAGGTTGTTCATGTTTTCCAATGTTGAGGTTGTTGTTGAATTTGTTGCTGTTTTTCAATGTTGAGGTTGTTGTTGAATTTGTTGGTGTTTTTCAATGTTGAGGTTGTTGTTATTTTTCAATGTTGAGGTTGTTGTTGAGTTTGTTGGTGTTTTTCAATGTTGAGGTTGTTGTTGAATTTGTTGGTGTTTTTCAATGTTGAGGTTGTTGTTGAATTTGTTGGTGTTTTTCAATGTTGAGGTTGTTGTTGTTTTTAAATGTTGAGGTTGTTGTTGAATTTGCTGGTGTATTTTCAATTTTGAGGTTGTTGGTGTTGTTCAATGTTGAGGTTGATTTTTAATTTGAGGGTGTCTTTCAATGTCGAGGTTGTTGTTGAATTTGTTGGTGTTTTTCAATGTTGAGGTTGTTGTTGTTTTTCAATGTTGAGGTTGTTGTTGAATTTGTTGGTGTTTTTCAATGTTGAGATTGTTGTTGTTTTTCAATGTTGAGGTTGTTGTTGAATTTGTTGGTGTTTTTAAATGTTGAGGTTGTTGTTGAATTTGTTGGTGTTTTGCAATGTTGAGGTTGTTGTTGATTTTCAATGTTGAGGTTGTTGTTGAATTTGTTGGTGTTTTTCAATGTTGAGGTTTTTGTTGTTTTTCAATGTTGAGGTTGTTGTTGTATTTGTTGGTGTTTTTCAATTTCGAGGTTGTTGTTGAAATGTTGGTGTTTTTCAATGTTGAAGTTGTTGTTGAATTTGTCGGTGTTTTTCAATGTTGAGGTTGTTGTTGTTTTTCAATGTTGAGGTTGTTGTTGAATTTGTTGGTGTTTTTCAATGTTGAGGTTGTTGTTGTTTTTCAATGCTGAGGTTGTTGTTGAATTTGTTGGTGTTTTTCAATGTTGAGGTTGTTGTCGAATTTGTTGGTGTTTTTCAATGTTGAGGTTGTTGTTGTTTTTCAATGTTGAGGTTGTTGTTGAATTTGTTGGTGTTTTTCAATGTTGAGGTTGTTGAAATTTTCCAATGTTGAGGTTGTTGTTGAATTTCTTAGTGTTTTTCAATGTTGAGGTTGTTGTTGAATTTGTTGGTGTTTTTCAATGTTGAGGTTGTTGTTATTTTTCAATGTTGAGATTGTTGGTGAGTTTGTTGGTGTTTTTCAATGTTGAGGTTGTTGTTGAATTTGTTGGTGTTTTTCAATGTTGAGGTTGTTGTTGAATTTGTTGGTGTTTTTCAATGTTGAGGTTGTTGTTGTTTTTCAATGTTGAGGTTGTTGTTGAATTTGTTGGTGTTTTTCAACGTTGAGGTTGTTGTTGAATTTGTTGGTGTTTTTCAATGTTGAGGTTGTTGTTGAATTTGTTGGTGTTATTCAATGTTTAGGTTGTTGTTGAATTTGTTGGTGTTTTTCAATGTCGAGGTTGTTGTTGAATTTGTTGGTGTTTTTCAATGTTGAAGTTGTTGTTGAATTTGTTGGTGTTTTTCAATGTTGAGGTTGTTGTTGTTTTTCAATGCTGAGGTTGTTGTTGAATTTGTTGGTGTTTTTCAATGTTGAGGTTGTTGTTGAATTTGTTGGTGTTTTTCAATGTTGAGGTTGTTGTTGTTTTTCAATGTTGAGGTTGTTGTTGAATTTGTTGGTGTTTTTCAATGTTGAGGTTGTTGTTGTTTTTCAATGTTGAGGTTGTTGTTGAATTTGTTGGAGTTTTTCAATGTTGAGTTTGTTGTTGTTTTTCAATGTTGAGGTTGTTGTTGAATTTGTTGGTGTTTTTCAATGTTGAGGTTGTTATTGTTTTTCAATGTTGAGGTTGTTGTTGAATTTGTTGGTGTTTTTCAATGTTGAGGTTGTTGTTGTTTTTCAATCATGAGGTTGTTGTTGAATTTGTTGGTGTTTTTCAATGTTGAGGTTGTTGTTGAATTTGTTGGTGTTTTTCAATGATGAGGTTGTTGCTGTTTTTCAATGTTGAGGTTGTTGAATTTGTGGGTGATTTTCAATCTTGAGATTGTTGTTGAATTTGTTGGTGTTTTTCAATGTTGAGGTTGTTGTTGAATTTGTTGGTGCTTTTCAATGTTGAGGTTGTTGTTATTTTTCAATGTTGAGGTTGTTGTTGAGTTTGTTGGTGTTTTTCAATGTTGAGGTTGTTGTTGAATTTGTTGGTGTTTTTCAATGTTGAGGTTGTTGTTGAATTTGTTGGTGTTTTTCAATTTTGAGGTTGTTGTTGTTTTTAAATGATGAGGTTGTTGTTGAATTTGCTGGTGTTTTTTCAATTTTGAGGTTGTTGGTGTTGTTCAATGTAGAGGTTGATTTTTAATTTGAGGGTGTTTTTCAATGTCGAGGTTGTTGTTGAATTTGTTGGTGTTTTTCAATGTTGAGGTTGTTGTTGTTTTTCAATGTTGAGGTTGTTGTTGAATTTGTTGGTGTTTTTCAATGTTGAGATTGTTGTTGTTTTTCAATGTTGAGGTTGTTGTTGAATTTGTTGGTGTTTTTAAATGTTGAGGTTGTTGTTGAATTTGTTGGTGTTTTGCAATGTTGAGGTTGTTGTTGTTTTTCAATGTTGAGGTTGTTGTTGAATTTGTTGGTGTTTTTCAATGTTGAGGTTTTTGTTGTTTTTCAATGTTGAGGTTGTTGTTGTATTTGTTGGTGTTTTTCAATTTCGAGGTTGTTGTTGAATTTGTTGGTGTTTTTCAATGTTGAAGTTGTTGTTGAATTTGTCGGTGTTTTTCAATGTTGAGGTTGTTGTTGTTTTTCAATGTTGAGGTTGTTGTTGAATTTGTTGGTGTTTTTCAATGTTGAGGTTGTTGTTGTTTTTCAATGCTGAGGTTGTTGTTGAATTTGTTGGTGTTTTTCAATGTTGAGGTTGTTGTTGAATTTGTTGGTGTTTTTCAATGTTGAGGTTGTTGTTGTTTTTCAATGTTGAGGTTGTTGTTGAATTTGTTGGTGTTTTTCAATGTTGAGGTTGTTGATGTTTTCCAATGTTGAGGTTGTTGTTGAATTTGTTGGTGTTTTTCAATGTTGAGGTTGTTGTTGAATTTGTTGGTGTTTTTCAATGTTGAGGTTGTTGTTATTTTTCAATGTTGAGGTTGTTGTTGAGTTTGTTGGTGTTTTTCAATGTTGAGGTTGTTGTTGAATTTGTTGGTGTTTTTCAATGTTGAGGTTGTTGTTGAATTTGTTGGTGTTTTTCAATGTTGAGGTTGTTGTTGTTTTTCAATGTTGAGGTTGTTGTTGAATTTGTTGGTGTTTTTCAACGTTGAGGTTGTTGTTGAATTTGTTGGTGTTTTTCAATGTTGAGGTTGTTGTTGTTTTTCAATGTTGAGGTTGTTGTTGAATTTGTTGGTGTTTTTCAATATTTAGTTTGTTGTTGAATTTGTTGGTGTTTTTCAATTTCGAGGTTGTTGTTGAATTTGTTGGTGTTTTTCAATGTTGAAGTTGTTGTTGAATTTGTTGGTGTTTTTCAATGTTGAGGTTGTTGTTGTTTTTCAATGCTGAGGTTGTTGTTGAATTTGTTGGTGTTTTTCAATGTTGAGGTTGTTGTTGAATTTGTTGGTGTTTTTCAATGATGAGGTTGTTGTTGTTTTTCAATGTTGAGGTTGTTGAATTTGTGGGTGTTTTTCAATCTTGAGTTTGTTGTTGAATTTGTTGGTGTTTTTCAATGTTGAGGTTGTTGTTGAATTTGTTGGTGTTTTTCAATGTTGAGTTTGTTGTTATTTTTCAATGTTGAGGTTGTTGTTGAGTTTGTTGGTGTTTTTCAATGTTGAGGTTGTTGTTGAATTTGTTGGTGTTTTTCAATGTTGAGGTTGTTGTTGAATTTGTTGGTGTTTTTCAATGTTGAGGTTGTTGTTGTTTTTAAATGTTGAGGTTGTTGTTGAATTTGCTGGTGTATTTTCAATTTTGAAGTTGTTGGTGTTGTTCAATGTTGAGGTTGATTTTTAATTTGAGGGTTTCTTTCAATGTCGAGGTTGTTGTTGAATTTGTTGGTGTTTTTCAATGTTGAGGTTGTTGTTGTTTTTCAATCTTGAGGTTGTTGTTGAATTTGTTGGTGTTTTTCTATGCTGTGGTTGTTGTTGAATTTGTTGGTGTTTTTCAATGATGAGGTTGTTGTTGTTTTTCAATGTTGAGGTTGTTGAATTTGTGGGTGTTTTTCAATCTTGAGTTTGTTGTTGAATTTGTTGGTGTTTTTCAATGTTGAGGTTGTTGTTGAATTTGTTGGTGTTTTTCAATGTTGAGGTTGTTGTTGTTTTTCAATGTTGAGGTTGTTGTTGAATTTGTTGGTGTTTTTCAACGTTGAGGTTGTTGTTGAATTTGTTGGTGTTTTTCAATGTTGAGGTTGTTGTTGTTTTTCAATGTTGAGGTTGTTGTTGAATTTGTTGGTGTTTTTCAATGTTTAGTTTGTTGTTGAATTTGTTGGTGTTTTTCAATTTCGAGGTTGTTGTTGAATTTGTTGGTGTTTTTCAATGTTGAAGTTGTTGTTGAATTTGTTGGTGTTTTTCAATGTTGAGGTTGTTGTTGTTTTTCAATGCTGAGGTTGTTGTTGAATTTGTTGGTGTTTTTCAATGTTGAGGTTGTTGTTGAATTTGTTGGTGTTTTTCAATGATGAGGTCGTTGTTGTTTTTCAATGTTGAGGTTGTTGAATTTGTGGGTGTTTTTCAATCTTGAGTTTGTTGTTGAATTTGTTGGTGTTTTTCAATGTTGAGGTTGTTGTTGAATTTGTTCGTGTTTTTCAATGTTGAGGTTGTTGTTGTTTTTCAATCTTGAGGTTGTTGTTGAGTTTGTTGGTGTTTTTCAATGTTGAGGTTGTTGTTGAATTTGTTGGTGTTTTTCAATGATGAGGTTGTTGTTGTTTTTCAATGTTGAGGTTGTTGAATTTGTGGGTGTTTTTCAATCTTGAGATTGTTGTTGAATTTGTTGGTGTTTTTCAATGTTGAGGTTGTTGTTGAATTTGTTGGTGTTTTTCAATGTTGAGGTTGTTGTTATTTTTCAATGTTGAGGTTGTTGTTGAGTTTGTTGGTGTTTTTCAATGTTGAGGTTGTTGTTGAATTTGTTGGTGTTTTTCAATGTTGAGGTTGTTGTTGAATTTGTTGGTGTTTTTCAATTTTGAGGTTGTTGTTGTTTTTAAATGATGAGGTTGTTGTTGAATTTGCTGGTGTTTTTTCAATTTTGAGGTTGTTGATGTTGTTCAATGTAGAGGTTGATTTTTAATTTGAGGGTGTTTTTCAATGTCGAGGTTGTTGTTGAATTTGTTGGTGTTTTTCAATGTTGAGGTTGTTGTTGTTTTTCAATGTTGAGGTTGTTGTTGAATTTGTTGGTGTTTTTCAATGTTGAGATTGTTGTTGTTTTTCAATGTTGAGGTTGTTGTTGAATTTGTTGGTGTTTTTAAATGTTGAGGTTGTTGTTGAATTTGTTGGTGTTTTGCAATGTTGAGGTTGTTGTTGTTTTTCAATGTTGAGGTTGTTGTTGAATTTGTTGGTGTTTTTCAATGTTGAGGTTTTTGTTGTTTTTCAATGTTGAGGTTGTTGTTGTATTTGTTGGTGTTTTTCAATTTCGAGGTTGTTGTTGAATTTGTTGGTGTTTTTCAATGTTGAAGTTGTTGTTGAATTTGTCGGTGTTTTTCAATGTTGAGGTTGTTGTTGTTTTTCAATGTTGAGGTTGTTGTTGAATTTGTTGGTGTTTTTCAATGTTGAGGTTGTTGTTGTTTTTCAATGCTGAGGTTGTTGTTGAATTTGTTGGTGTTTTTCAATGTTGAGGTTGTTGTTGAATTTGTTGGTGTTTTTCAATGTTGAGGTTGTTGTTGTTTTTCAATGTTGAGGTTGTTGTTGAATTTGTTGGTGTTTTTCAATGTTGAGGTTGTTGATGTTTTCCAATGTTGAGGTTGTTGTTGAATTTGTTGGTGTTTTTCAATGTTGAGGTTGTTGTTGAATTTGTTGGTGTTTTTCAATGTTGAGGTTGTTGTTATTTTTCAATGTTGAGGTTGTTGTTGAGTTTGTTGGTGTTTTTCAATGTTGAGGTTGTTGTTGAATTTGTTGGTGTTTTTCAATGTTGAGGTTGTTGTTGAATTTGTTGGTGTTTTTCAATGTTGAGGTTGTTGTTGTTTTTCAATGTTGAGGTTGTTGTTGAATTTGTTGGTGTTTTTCAACGTTGAGGTTGTTGTTGAATTTGTTGGTGTTTTTCAATGTTGAGGTTGTTGTTGTTTTTCAATGTTGAGGTTGTTGTTGAATTTGTTGGTGTTTTTCAATGTTTAGTTTGTTGTTGAATTTGTTGGTGTTTTTCAATTTCGAGGTTGTTGTTGAATTTGTTGGTGTTTTTCAATGTTGAAGTTGTTGTTGAATTTGTTGGTGTTTTTCAATGTTGAGGTTGTTGTTGTTTTTCAATGCTGAGGTTGTTGTTGAATTTGTTGGTGTTTTTCAATGTTGAGGTTGTTGTTGAATTTGTTGGTGTTTTTCAATGATGAGGTTGTTGTTGTTTTTCAATGTTGAGGTTGTTGAATTTGTGGGTGTTTTTCAATCTTGAGTTTGTTGTTGAATTTGTTGGTGTTTTTCAATGTTGAGGTTGTTGTTGAATTTGTTGGTGTTTTTCAATGTTGAGGTTGTTGTTATTTTTCAATGTTGAGGTTGTTGTTGAGTTTGTTGGTGTTTTTCAATGTTGAGGTTGTTGTTGAATTTGTTGGTGTTTTTCAATGTTGAGGTTGTTGTTGAATTTGTTGGTGTTTTTCAATGTTGAGGTTGTTGTTGTTTTTCAATGTTGAGGTTGTTGTTGAATTTGTTGGTGTTTTTCAATGTTGAGGTTGTTGTTGAATTTGTTGGTGTTATTCAATGTTTAGGTTGTTGTTGAATTTGTTGTTGTTTTTCAATGTCGAGGTTGTTGTTGAATTTGTTGGTGTTTTTCAATGTTGAAGTTGTTGTTGAATTTGTTGGTGTTTTTCAATGTTGAGGTTGTTGTTGTTTTTCAATGCTGAGGTTGTTGTTGAATTTGTTGGTGTTTTTCAATGTTGAGGTTGTTGTTGAATTTGTTGGTGTTTTTCAATGTTGAGGTTGTTGTTGTTTTTCAATGTTGAGGTTGTTGTTGAATTTGTTGGTGTTTTTCAATGTTGAGGTTGTTGTTGTTTTTCAATGTTGAGGTTGTTGTTGAATTTGTTGGAGTTTTTCAATGTTGAGTTTGTTGTTGTTTTTCAATGTTGAGGTTGTTGTTGAATTTGTTGGTGTTTTTCAATGTTGAGGTTGTTATTGTTTTTCAATGTTGAGGTTGTTGTTGAATTTGTTGGTGTTTTTCAATGTTGAGGTTGTTGTTGTTTTTCAATCATGAGGTTGTTGTTGAATTTGTTGGTGTTTCTCAATGTTGAGGTTGTTGTTGAATTTGTTGGTGTTTTTCAATGATGAGGTTGTTGCTGTTTTTCAATGTTGAGGTTGTTGAATTTGTGGGTGATTTTCAATCTTGAGATTGTTGTTGAATTTGTTGGTGTTTTTCAATGTTGAGGTTGTTGTTGAATTTGTTGGTGTTTTTCAATGTTGAGGTTGTTGTTATTTTTCAATGTTGAGGTTGTTGTTGAGTTTGTTGGTGTTTTTCAATGTTGAGGTTGTTGTTGAATTTGTTGGTGTTTTTCAATGTTGAGGTTGTTGTTGAATTTGTTGGTGTTTTTCAATTTTGAGGTTGTTGTTGTTTTTAAATGATGAGGTTGTTGTTGAATTTGCTGGTGTTTTTTCAATTTTGAGGTTGTTGGTGTTGTTCAATGTAGAGGTTGATTTTTAATTTGAGGGTGTTTTTCAATGTCGAGGTTGTTGTTGAATTTGTTGGTGTTTTTCAATGTTGAGGTTGTTGTTGTTTTTCAATGTTGAGGTTGTTGTTGAATTTGTTGGTGTTTTTCAATGTTGAGATTGTTGTTGTTTTTCAATGTTGAGGTTGTTGTTGAATTTGTTGGTGTTTTTAAATGTTGAGGTTGTTGTTGAATTTGTTGGTGTTTTGCAATGTTGAGGTTGTTGTTGTTTTTCAATGTTGAGGTTGTTGTTGAATTTGTTGGTGTTTTTCAATGTTGAGGTTTTTGTTGTTTTTCAATGTTGAGGTTGTTGTTGTATTTGTTGGTGTTTTTCAATTTCGAGGTTGTTGTTGAATTTGTTGGTGTTTTTCAATGTTGAAGTTGTTGTTGAATTTGTCGGTGTTTTTCAATGTTGAGGTTGTTGTTGTTTTTCAATGTTGAGGTTGTTGTTGAATTTGTTGGTGTTTTTCAATGTTGAGGTTGTTGTTGTTTTTCAATGCTGAGGTTGTTGTTGAATTTGTTGGTGTTTTTCAATGTTGAGGTTGTTGTTGAATTTGTTGGTGTTTTTCAATGTTGAGGTTGTTGTTGTTTTTCAATGTTGAGGTTGTTGTTGAATTTGTTGGTCTTTTTCAATGTTGAGGTTGTTGATGTTTTCCAATGTTGAGGTTGTTGTTGAATTTGTTGGTGTTTTTCAATGTTGAGGTTGTTGTTGAATTTGTTGGTGTTTTTCAATGTTGAGGTTGTTGTTATTTTTCAATGTTGAGGTTGTTGTTGAGTTTGTTGGTGTTTTTCAATGTTGAGGTTGTTGTTGAATTTGTTGGTGTTTTTCAATGTTGAGGTTGTTGTTGAATTTGTTGGTGTTTTTCAATGTTGAGGTTGTTGTTGTTTTTCAATGTTGAGGTTGTTGTTGAATTTGTTGGTGTTTTTCAACGTTGAGGTTGTTGTTGAATTTGTTGGTGTTTTTCAATGTTGAGGTTGTTGTTGTTTTTCAATGTTGAGGTTGTTGTTGAATTTGTTGGTGTTTTTCAATATTTAGTTTGTTGTTGAATTTGTTGGTGTTTTTCAATTTCGAGGTTGTTGTTGAATTTGTTGGTGTTTTTCAATGTTGAAGTTGTTGTTGAATTTGTTGGTGTTTTTCAATGTTGAGGTTGTTGTTGTTTTTCAATGCTGAGGTTGTTGTTGAATTTGTTGGTGTTTTTCAATGTTGAGGTTGTTGTTGAATTTGTTGGTGTTTTTCAATGATGAGGTTGTTGTTGTTTTTCAATGTTGAGGTTGTTGAATTTGTGGGTGTTTTTCAATCTTGAGTTTGTTGTTGAATTTGTTGGTGTTTTTCAATGTTGAGGTTGTTGTTGAATTTGTTGGTGTTTTTCAATGTTGAGGTTGTTGTTATTTTTCAATGTTGAGGTTGTTGTTGAGTTTGTTGGTGTTTTTCAATGTTGAGGTTGTTGTTGAATTTGTTGGTGTTTTTCAATGTTGAGGTTGTTGTTGAATTTGTTGGTGTTTTTCAATGTTGAGGTTGTTGTTGTTTTTAAATGTTGAGGTTGTTGTTGAATTTGCTGGTGTATTTTCAATTTTGAAGTTGTTGGTGTTGTTCAATGTTGAGGTTGATTTTTAATTTGAGGGTGTCTTTCAATGTCGAGGTTGTTGTTGAATTTGTTGGTGTTTTTCAATGTTGAGGTTGTTGTTGATTTTCAATCTTGAGGTTGTTGTTGAATTTGTTGGTGTTTTTCTATTTTGTGGTTGTTGTTGAATTTGTTGGTGTTTTTCAATGATGAGGTTGTTGTTGTTTTTCAATGTTGAGGTTGTTGAATTTGTGGGTGTTTTTCAATCTTGAGTTTGTTGTTGAATTTGTTGGTGTTTTTCAATGTTGAGGTTGTTGTTGAATTTGTTGGTGTTTTTCAATGTTGAGGTTGTTGTTGTTTTTCAATGTTGAGGTTGTTGTTGAATTTGTTGGTGTTTTTCAACGTTGAGGTTGTTGTTGAATTTGTTGGTGTTTTTCAATGTTGAGGTTGTTGTTGTTTTTCAATGTTGAGGTTGTTGTTGAATTTGTTGGTGTTTTTCAATGTTTAGTTTGTTGTTGAATTTGTTGGTGTTTTTCAATTTCGAGGTTGTTGTTGAATTTGTTGGTGTTTTTCAATGTTGAAGTTGTTGTTGAATTTGTTGGTGTTTTTCAATGTTGAGGTTGTTGTTGTTTTTCAATGCTGAGGTTGTTGTTGAATTTGTTGGTGTTTTTCAATGTTGAGGTTGTTGTTGAATTTGTTGGTGTTTTTCAATGATGAGGTCGTTGTTGTTTTTCAATGTTGAGGTTGTTGAATTTGTGGGTGTTTTTCAATCCTGAGTTTGTTGTTGAATTTGTTGGTGTTTTTCAATGTTGAGGTTGTTGTTGAATTTGTTCGTGTTTTTCAATGTTGAGGTTGTTGTTATTTTTCAATGTTGAGGTTGTTGTTGAGTTTGTTGGTGTTTTTCAATGTTGAGGTTGTTGTTGAATTTGTTGGTGTTTTTCAATGATGAGGTTGTTGTTGTTTTTCAATGTTGAGGTTGTTGAATTTGTGGGTGTTTTTCAATCTTGAGATTGTTGTTGAATTTGTTGGTGTTTTTCAATGTTGAGGTTGTTGTTGAATTTGTTGGTGTTTTTCAATGTTGAGGTTGTTGTTATTTTTCAATGTTGAGGTTGTTGTTGAGTTTGTTGGTGTTTTTCAATGTTGAGGTTGTTGTTGAATTTGTTGGTGTTTTTCAATGTTGAGGTTGTTGTTGAATTTGTTGGTGTTTTTCAATTTTGAGGTTGTGGTTGTTTTTAAATGATGAGGTTGTTGTTGAATTTGCTGGTGTTTTTTCAATTTTGAGGTTGTTGGTGTTGTTCAATGTAGAGGTTGATTTTAAATTTGAGGGTATTTTTCAATGTCGAGGTTGTTGTTGAATTTGTTGGTGTTTTTCAATGTTGAGGTTGTTGTTGTTTTTCAATGTTGAGGTTGTTGTTGAATTTGTTGGTGTTTTTCAATGTTGAGATTGTTGTTGTTTTTCAATGTTGAGGTTGTTGTTGAATTTGTTGGTGTTTTTAAATGTTGAGGTTGTTGTTGAATTTGTTGGTGTTTTGCAATGTTGAGGTTGTTGTTGAATTTGTTGGTGTTTTTCAATGATGAGGTTGTTGTTGTTTTTCAATGTTGAGGTTGTTGAATTTGTGGGTGTTTTTCAATCTTGAGTTTGTTGTTGAATTTGTTGGTGTTTTTCAATGTTGAGGTTGTTGTTGAATTTGTTGGTGTTTTTCAATGTTGAGGTTGTTGTTATTTTTCAATGTTGAGGTTGTTGTTGAGTTTGTTGGTGTTTTTCAATGTTGAGGTTGTTGTTGAATTTGTTGGTGTTTTTCAATGTTGAGGTTGTTGTTGAATTTGTTGGTGTTTTTCAATGTTGAGGTTGTTGTTGTTTTTCAATGTTGAGGTTGTTGTTGAATTTGTTGGTGTTTTTCAATGTTGAGGTTGTTGTTGAATTTGTTGGTGTTATTCAATGTTTAGGTTGTTGTTGAATTTGTTGGTGTTTTTCAATGTCGAGGTTGTTGTTGAATTTGTTGGTGTTTTTCAATGTTGAAGTTGTTGTTGAATTTGTTGGTGTTTTTCAATGTTGAGGTTGTTGTTGTTTTTCAATGCTGAGGTTGTTGTTGAATTTGTTGGTGTTTTTCAATGTTGAGGTTGTTGTTGAATTTGTTGGTGTTTTTCAATGTTGAGGTTGTTGTTGTTTTTCAATGTTGAGGTTGTTGTTGAATTTGTTGGTGTTTTTCAATGTTGAGGTTGTTGTTGTTTTTCAATGTTGAGGTTGTTGTTGAATTTGTTGGAGTTTTTCAATGTTGAGTTTGTTGTTGTTTTTCAATGTTGAGGTTGTTGTTGAATTTGTTGGTGTTTTTCAATGTTGAGGTTGTTATTGTTTTTCAATGTTGAGGTTGTTGTTGAATTTGTTGGTGTTTTTCAATGTTGAGGTTGTTGTTGTTTTTCAATCATGAGGTTGTTGTTGAATTTGTTGGTGTTTTTCAATGTTGAGGTTGTTGTTGAATTTGTTGGTGTTTTTCAATGATGAGGTTGTTGCTGTTTTTCAATGTTGAGGTTGTTGAATTTGTGGGTGATTTTCAATCTTGAGATTGTTGTTGAATTTGTTGGTGTATTTCAATGTTGAGGTTGTTGTTGAATTTGTTGGTGTTTTTCAATGTTGAGGTTGTTGTTATTTTTCAATGTTGAGGTTGTTGTTGAGTTTGTTGGTGTTTTTCAATGTTGAGGTTGTTGTTGAATTTGTTGGTGTTTTTCAATGTTGAGGTTGTTGTTGAATTTGTTGGTGTTTTTCAATTTTGAGGTTGTTGTTGTTTTTAAATGATGAGGTTGTTGTTGAATTTGCTGGTGTTTTTTCAATTTTGAGGTTGTTGGTGTTGTTCAATGTAGAGGTTGATTTTTAATTTGAGGGTGTTTTTCAATGTCGAGGTTGTTGTTGAATTTGTTGGTGTTTTTCAATGTTGAGGTTGTTGTTGTTTTTCAATGTTGAGGTTGTTGTTGAATTTGTTGGTGTTTTTCAATGTTGAGATTGTTGTTGTTTTTCAATGTTGAGGTTGTTGTTGAATTTGTTGGTGTTTTTAAATGTTGAGGTTGTTGTTGAATTTGTTGGTGTTTTGCAATGTTGAGGTTGTTGTTGTTTTTCAATGTTGAGGTTGTTGTTGAATTTGTTGGTGTTTTTCAATGTTGAGGTTTTTGTTGTTTTTCAATGTTGAGGTTGTTGTTGTATTTGTTGGTGTTTTTCAATTTCGAGGTTGTTGTTGAATTTGTTGGTGTTTTTCAATGTTGAAGTTGTTGTTGAATTTGTCGGTGTTTTTCAATGTTGAGGTTGTTGTTGTTTTTCAATGTTGAGGTTGTTGTTGAATTTGTTGGTGTTTTTCAATGTTGAGGTTGTTGTTGTTTTTCAATGCTGAGGTTGTTGTTGAATTTGTTGGTGTTTTTCAATGTTGAGGTTGTTGTTGAATTTGTTGGTGTTTTTCAATGTTGAGGTTGTTGTTGTTTTTCAATGTTGAGGTTGTTGTTGAATTTGTTGGTGTTTTTCAATGTTGAGGTTGTTGATGTTTTCCAATGTTGAGGTTGTTGTTGAATTTGTTGGTGTTTTTCAATGTTGAGGTTGTTGTTGAATTTGTTGGTGTTTTTCAATGTTGAGGTTGTTGTTATTTTTCAATGTTGAGGTTGTTGTTGAGTTTGTTGGTGTTTTTCAATGTTGAGGTTGTTGTTGAATTTGTTGGTGTTTTTCAATGTTGAGGTTGTTGTTGAATTTGTTGGTGTTTTTCAATGTTGAGGTTGTTGTTGTTTTTCAATGTTGAGGTTGTTGTTGAATTTGTTGGTGTTTTTCAACGTTGAGGTTGTTGTTGAATTTGTTGGTGTTTTTCAATGTTGAGGTTGTTGTTGTTTTTCAATGTTGAGGTTGTTGTTGAATTTGTTGGTGTTTTTCAATATTTAGTTTGTTGTTGAATTTGTTGGTGTTTTTCAATTTCGAGGTTGTTGTTGAATTTGTTGGTGTTTTTCAATGTTGAAGTTGTTGTTGAATTTGTTGGTGTTTTTCAATGTTGAGGTTGTTGTTGTTTTTCAATGCTGAGGTTGTTGTTGAATTTGTTGGTGTTTTTCAATGTTGAGGTTGTTGTTGAATTTGTTGGTGTTTTTCAATGATGAGGTTGTTGTTGTTTTTCAATGTTGAGGTTGTTGAATTTGTGGGTGTTTTTCAATCTTGAGTTTGTTGTTGAATTTGTTGGTGTTTTTCAATGTTGAGGTTGTTGTTGAATTTGTTGGTGTTTTTCAATGTTGAGGTTGTTGCTATTTTTCAATGTTGAGGTTGTTGTTGAGTTTGTTGGTGTTTTTCAATGTTGAGGTTGTTGTTGAATTTGTTGGTGTTTTTCAATGTTGAGGTTGTTGTTGAATTTGTTGGTGTTTTTCAATGTTGAGGTTGTTGTTGTTTTTAAATGTTGAGGTTGTTGTTGAATTTGCTGGTGTATTTTCAATTTTGAAGTTGTTGGTGTTGTTCAATGTTGAGGTTGATTTTTAATTTGAGGGTGTCTTTCAATGTCGAGGTTGTTGTTGAATTTGTTGGTGTTTTTCAATGTTGAGGTTGTTGTTGTTTTTCAATCTTGAGGTTGTTGTTGAATTTGTTGGTGTTTTTCTATTTTGTGGTTGTTGTTGAATTTGTTGGTGTTTTTCAATGATGAGGTTGTTGTTGTTTTTCAATGTTGAGGTTGTTGAATTTGTGGGTGTTTTTCAATCTTGAGTTTGTTGTTGAATTTGTTGGTGTTTTTCAATGTTGAGGTTGTTGTTGAATTTGTTGGTGTTTTTCAATGTTGAGGTTGTTGTTGTTTTTCAATGTTGAGGTTGTTGTTGAATTTGTTGGTGTTTTTCAACGTTGAGGTTGTTGTTGAATTTGTTGGTGTTTTTCAATGTTGAGGTTGTTGTTGTTTTTCAATGTTGAGGTTGTTGTTGAATTTGTTGGTGTTTTTCAATGTTTAGTTTGTTGTTGAATTTGTTGGTGTTTTTCAATTTCGAGGTTGTTGTTGAATTTGTTGGTGTTTTTCAATGTTGAAGTTGTTGTTGAATTTGTTGGTGTTTTTCAATGTTGAGGTTGTTGTTGTTTTTCAATGCTGAGGTTGTTGTTGAATTTGTTGGTGTTTTTCAATGTTGAGGTTGTTGTTGAATTTGTTGGTGTTTTTCAATGATGAGGTCGTTGTTGTTTTTCAATGTTGAGGTTGTTGAATTTGTGGGTGTTTTTCAATCCTGAGTTTGTTGTTGAATTTGTTGGTGTTTTTCAATGTTGAGGTTGTTGTTGAATTTGTTCGTGTTTTTCAATGTTGAGGTTGTTGTTATTTTTCAATGTTGAGGTTGTTGTTGAGTTTGTTGGTGTTTTTCAATGTTGAGGTTGTTGTTGAATTTGTTGGTGTTTTTCAATGATGAGGTTGTTGTTGTTTTTCAATGTTGAGGTTGTTGAATTTGTGGGTGTTTTTCAATCTTGAGATTGTTGTTGAATTTGTTGGTGTTTTTCAATGTTGAGGTTGTTGTTGAATTTGTTGGTGTTTTTCAATGTTGAGGTTGTTGTTATTTTTCAATGTTGAGGTTGTTGTTGAGTTTGTTGGTGTTTTTCAATGTTGAGGTTGTTGTTGAATTTGTTGGTGTTTTTCAATGTTGAGGTTGTTGTTGAATTTGTTGGTGTTTTTCAATTTTGAGGTTGTTGTTGTTTTTAAATGATGAGGTTGTTGTTGAATTTGCTGGTGTTTTTTCAATTTTGAGGTTGTTGGTGTTGTTCAATGTAGAGGTTGATTTTAAATTTGAGGGTATTTTTCAATGTCGAGGTTGTTGTTGAATTTGTTGGTGTTTTTCAATGTTGAGGTTGTTGTTGTTTTTCAATGTTGAGGTTGTTGTTGAATTTGTTGGTGTTTTTCAATGTTGAGATTGTTGTTGTTTTTCAATGTTGAGGTTGTTGTTGAATTTGTTGGTGTTTTTAAATGTTGAGGTTGTTGTTGAATTTGTTGGTGTTTTGCAATGTTGAGGTTGTTGTTGTTTTTCAATGTTGAGGTTGTTGTTGAATTTGTTGGTGTTTTTCAATGTTGACGTTTTTGTTGTTTTTCAATGTTGAGGTTGTTGTTGTATTTGTTGGTGTTTTTCAATTTCGAGGTTGTTGTTGAATTTGTTGGTGTTTTTCAATGTTGAAGTTGTTCTTGAATTTGTCGGTGTTTTTCAATGTTGAGGTTGTTGTTGTTTTTCAATGTTGAGGTTGTTGTTGTTTTTCAATGTTGAGGTTGTTGTTGAATTTGTTGGTGTTTTTCAATGTTGAGGTTGTTGATGTTTTCCAATGTTGAGGTTGTTGTTGAATTTGTTGGTGTTTTTCAATGTTGAGGTTGTTGTTGAATTTGTTGGTGTTTTTCAATGTTGAGGTTGTTGTTATTTTTCAATGTTGAGGTTGTTGTTGAGTTTGTTGGTGTTTTTCAATGTTGAGGTTGTTGTTGAATTTGTTGGTGTTTTTCAATGTTGAGGTTGTTGTTGAATTTGTTGGTGTTTTTCAATGTTGAGGTTGTTGTTGTTTTTCAATGTTGAGGTTGTTGTTGAATTTGTTGGTGTTTTTCAACGTTGAGGTTGTTGTTGAATTTGTTGGTGTTTTTCAATGTTGAGGTTGTTGTTGTTTTTCAATGTTGAGGTTGTTGTTGAATTTGTTGGTGTTTTTCAATGTTTAGTTTGTTGTTGAATTTGTTGGTGTTTTTCAATTTCGAGGTTGTTGTTGAATTTGTTGGTGTTTTTCAATGTTGAAGTTGTTGTTGAATTTGTTGGTGTTTTTCAATGGTGAGGTTGTTGTTGTTTTTCAATGCTGAGGTTGTTGTTGAATTTGTTGGTGTTTTTCAATGTTGAGGTTGTTGTTGAATTTGTTGGTGTTTTTCAATGATGAGGTTGTTGTTGTTTTTCAATGTTGAGGTTGTTGAACTTGTGGGTGTTTTTCAATCTTGAGTTTGTTGTTGAATTTGTTGGTGTTTTTCAATGTTGAGGTTGTTGTTGAATTTGTTCGTGTTTTTCAATGTTGAGGTTGTTGTTATTTTTCAATGTTGAGGTTGTTGTTGAGTTTGTTGGTGTTTTTCAATGTTGAGGTTGTTGTTGAATTTGTTGGTGTTTTTCAATGTTGAGGTTGTTGTTGAATTTGTTGGTGTTTTTCAATGTTGAGGTTGTTGTTGTTTTTAAATGTTGAGGTTGTTGTTGAATTTGCTGGTGAATTTTCAATTTTGAGGTTGTTGGTGTTGTTCAATGTTGAGGTTGATTTTTAATTTGAGGGTGTCTTTCAATGTCGAGGTTGTTGTTGAATTTGTTGGTGTTTTTCAATGTTGAGGTTGTTGTTGTTTTTCAATCTTGAGGTTGTTGTTGAATTTGTTGGTGTTTTTCTATGTTGTGGTTGTTGTTGAATTTGTTGGTGTTTTTCAATGAAGAGGTTGTTGTTGTTTTTCAATGTTGAGGTTGTTGAATTTGTGGGTGTTTTTCAATCTTGAGTTTGTTGTTGAATTTGTTGGTGTTTTTCAATGTTGAGGTTGTTGTTGAATTTGTTGGTGTTTTTCAATGTTGAGGTTGTTGTTATTTTTCAATGTTGAGTTTGTTGTTGTTTTTCAATGTTGAGGTTGTTGTTGAATTTGATGGTGTTTTTCAATGTTGAGGTTGTTGTTGAATTTGTTGGTGTTTTTCAATTTTGAGGTTGTTGTTTTTAAATGATGAGGTTGTTGTTGAATTTGCTGGTGTTTTTTCAATTTTGAGGTTGTTGGTGTTGTTCAATGTTGAGGTTGATTTTTAATTTGAGGGTGTTTTTCAATGTCGAGGTTGCTGTTGAATTTGTTGGTGTTTTTAAATGTTGAGGTTGTTGTTGAATTTGTTGGTGTTTTGCAATGTTGAGGTTGTTGTTGATTTTCAATGTTGAGGTTGTTGTTGAATTTGTTGGTGTTTTTCAATGTTGAGGTTTTTGTTGTTTTTCAATGTTGAGGTTGTTGTTGTATTTGTTGGTGTTTTTCAATTTCGAGGTTGTTGTTGAATTTGTTGGTGTTTTTCAATGTTGAGGTTGTTGTTGTTTTTCAATGTTGAGGTTGTTGTTGAATTTGTTGGTGTTTTTCAATGTTTAGTTTGTTGTTGAATTTGTTGGTGTTTTTCAATTTCGAGGTTGTTGTTGAATTTGTTGGTGTTTTTCAATGTTGAAGTTGTTGTTGAATTTGTTGGTGTTTTTCAATGGTGAGGTTGTTGTTGTTTTTCAATGCTGAGGTTGTTGTTGAATTTGTTGGTGTTTTTCAATGTTGAGGTTGTTGTTGAATTTGTTGGTGTTTTTCAATGATGAGGTTGTTGTTGTTTTTCAATGTTGAGGTTGTTGAACTTGTGGGTGTTTTTCAATCTTGAGTTTGTTGTTGAATTTGTTGGTGTTTTTCAATGTTGAGGTTGTTGTTGAATTTGTTCGTGTTTTTCAATGTTGAGGTTGTTGTTATTTTTCAATGTTGAGGTTGTTGTTGAGTTTGTTGGTGTTTTTCAATGTTGAGGTTGTTGTTGAATTTGTTGGTGTTTTTCAATGTTGAGGTTGTTGTTGAATTTGTTGGTGTTTTTCAATGTTGAGGTTGTTGTTGTTTTTAAATGTTGAGGTTGTTGTTGAATTTGCTGGTGAATTTTCAATTTTGAGGTTGTTGGTGTTGTTCAATGTTGAGGTTGATTTTTAATTTGAGGGTGTCTTTCAATGTCGAGGTTGTTGTTGAATTTGTTGGTGTTTTTCAATGTTGAGGTTGTTGTTGTTTTTCAATCTTGAGGTTGTTGTTGAATTTGTTGGTGTTTTTCTATGTTGTGGTTGTTGTTGAATTTGTTGGTGTTTTTCAATGAAGAGGTTGTTGTTGTTTTTCAATGTTGAGGTTGTTGAATTTGTGGGTGTTTTTCAATCTTGAGTTTGTTGTTGAATTTGTTGGTGTTTTTCAATGTTGAGGTTGTTGTTGAATTTGTTGGTGTTTTTCAATGTTGAGGTTGTTGTTATTTTTCAATGTTGAGGTTGTTGTTGAGTTTGTTGTTGTTTTTCAATGTTGAGGTTGTTGTTGAATTTGATGGTGTTTTTCAATGTTGAGGTTGTTGTTGAATTTGTTGGTGTTTTTCAATTTTGAGGTTGTTGTTTTTAAATGATGAGGTTGTTGTTGAATTTGCTGGTGTTTTTTCAATTTTGAGGTTGTTGGTGTTGTTCAATGTTGAGGTTGATTTTTAATTTGAGGGTGTTTTTCAATGTCGAGGTTGCTGTTGAATTTGTTGGTGTTTTTAAATGTTGAGGTTGTTGTTGAATTTGTTGGTGTTTTGCAATGTTGAGGTTGTTGTTGATTTTCAATGTTGAGGTTGTTGTTGAATTTGTTGGTGTTTTTCAATGTTGAGGTTTTTGTTGTTTTTCAATGTTGAGGTTGTTGTTGTATTTGTTGGTGTTTTTCAATTTCGAGGTTGTTGTTGAATTTGTTGGTGTTTTTCTATGTTGTGGTTGTTGTTGAATTTGTTGGTGTTTTTCAATGTTGAGGTTGTTGTTATTTTTCAATGTTGAGGTTGTTGTTGAGTTTGTTGGTGTTTTTCAATGTTGAGGTTGTTGTTGAATTTGTTGGTGTTTTTCAATGTTGAGGTTGTTGTTGAATTTGTTGGTGTTTTTCAATGTTGAGGTTGTTGTTGTTTTTAAATGATGAGGTTGTTGTTGAATTTGCTGGTGTATTTTCAATTTTGAGGTTGTTGGTGTTGTTCAATGTTGAGGTTGATTTTTAATTTGAGGGTGTCTTTCAATGTCGAGGTTGTTGTTGAATTTGTTGGTGTTTTTCAATGTTGAGGTTGTTGTTGTTTTTCAATCTTGAGGTTGTTGTTGAATTTGTTGGTGTTTTTCAATGTTGAGGTTGTTGTCGAATTTGTTGGTGTTTTTCAATGTTGAGGTTGTTGTTGTTTTTTAATGTTGAGGTTGTTGTTGAATTTGTTGGTGTTTTTCAATGTTGAGGTTGTTGAAATTTTCCAATGTTGAGGTTGTTGTTGAATTTGTTAGTGTTTTTCAATGTTGAGGTTGTTGTTGAATTTGTTGGTGTTTTTCAATGTTGAGGTTGTTGTTATTTTTCAATGTTGAGGTTGTTGTTGAGTTTGTTGGTGTTTTTCAATGTTGAGGTTGTTGTTGAATTTGTTGGTGTTTTTCAATGTTGAGGTTGTTGTTGAATTTGTTGGTGTTTTTCAATGTTGAGGTTGTTGTTGTTTTTCAATGTTGAGGTTGTTGTTGAATTTGTTGGTATTTTTCAACGTTGAGGTTGTTGTTGAATTTGTTGGTGTTTTTCAATGTTGAGGTTGTTGTTGAATTTGTTGGTGTTTTTCAATGTTGAGGTTGTTGTTATTTTTCAATGTTGAGGTTGTTGTTGAGTTGGTTGGTGTTTTTCAATCTTGAGGTTGTTGTTGAATTTGTTGGTGTTTTTCAATGTTGAGGTTGTTGTTGAATTTGTTGGTGTTTTTCAATGTTGAGGTTGTTGTTGTTTTTAAATGTTGAGGTTGTTGTTGAATTTGCTGGTGTATTTTCAATTTTGAAGTTGTTGGTGTTGTTCAATGTTGAGGTTGATTTTTAATTTGAGGGTGTCTTTCAATGTCGAGGTTGTTGTTGAATTTGTTGGTGTTTTTCAATGTTGAGGTTGTTGTTGTTTTTCAATCTTGAGGTTGTTGTTGAATTTGTTGGTGTTTTTCTATGTTGTGGTTGTTGTTGAATTTGTTGGTGTTTTTCAATGATGAGGTTGTTGTTGTTTTTCAATGTTGAGGTTGTTGAATTTGTGGGTGTTTTTCAATCTTGAGTTTGTTGTTGAATTTGTTGGTGTTTTTCAATGTTGAGGTTGTTGTTGAATTTGTTGGTGTTTTTCAATGTTGAGGTTGTTGTTGTTTTTCAATGTTGAGGTTGTTGTTGAATTTGTTGGTGTTTTTCAACGTTGAGGTTGTTGTTGAATTTGTTGGTGTTTTTCAATGTTGAGGTTGTTGTTGTTTTTCAATGTTGAGGTTGTTGTTATTTTTCAATGTTGAGGTTGTTGTTGAGTTTGTTGGTGTTTTTCAATGTTGAGGTTGTTGTTGAATTTGTTGGTGTTTTTCAATGTTGAGGTTGTTGTTGAATTTGTTGGTGTTTTTCAATGTTGAGGTTGTTGTTGTTTTTAAATGTTGAGGTTGTTGTTGAATTTGCTGGTGTATTTTCAATTTTGAAGTTGTTGGTGTTGTTCAATGTTGAGGTTGATTTTTAATTTGAGGGTGTCTTTCAATGTCAAGGTTGTTGTTGAATTTGTTGGTGTTTTTCAATGTTGAGGTTGTTGTTGTTTTTCAATCTTGAGGTTGTTGTTGAATTTGTTGGTGTTTTTCTATGTTGTGGTTGTTGTTGAATTTGTTGGTGTTTTTCAATGATGAGGTTGTTGTTGTTTTTCAATGTTGAGGTTGTTGCATTTGTGGGTGTTTTTCAATCTTGAGTTTGTTGTTGAATTTGTTGGTGTTTTTCAATGTTGAGGTTGTTGTTGAATTTGTTGGTGTTTTTCAATGTTGAGGTTGTTGTTGTTTTTCAATGTTGAGGTTGTTGTTGAATTTGTTGGTGTTTTTCAACGTTGAGGTTGTTGTTGAATTTGTTGGTGTTTTTCAATGTTGAGGTTGTTGTTGTTTTTCAATGTTGAGGTTGTTGTTGAATTTGTCGGTGTTTTTCAATGTTTAGTTTGTTGTTGAATTTGTTGGTGTTTTTCAATTTCGAGGTTGTTGTTGAATTTGTTGGGGTTTTTCAATGTTGAAGTTGTTGTTGAATTTGTTGGTGTTTTTCAATGTTGAGGTTGTTGTTGTTTTTCAATGCTGAGGTTGTTGTTGAATTTGTTGGTGTTTTTCAATGTTGAGGTTGTTGTTGAATTTGTTGGTGTTTTTCAATGATGAGGTCGTTGTTGTTTTTCAATGTTGAGGTTGTTGAATTTGTGGGTGTTTTTTCAATCTTGAGTTTGTTGTTGAATTTGTTGGTGTTTTTCAATGTTGAGGTTGTTGTTGAATTTGTTCGTGTTTTTCAATGTTGAGGTTGTTGTTATTTTTCAATGTTGAGGTTGTTGTTGAGTTTGTTGGTGTTTTTCAATGTTGAGGTTGTTGTTGAATTTGTTGGTGTTTTTCAATGATGAGGTTGTTGTTGTTTTTCAATGTTGAGGTTGTTGAATTTGTGGGTGTTTTTCAATCTTGAGATTGTTGTTGAATTTGTTGGTGTTTTTCAATGTTGAGGTTGTTGTTGAATTTGTTGGTGTTTTTCAATGTTGAGGTTGTTGTTATTTTTCAATGTTGAGGTTGTTGTTGAGTTTGTTGGTGTTTTTCAATGTTGAGGTTGTTGTTGAATTTGTTGGTGTTTTTCAATGTTGAGGTTGTTGTTGAATTTGTTGGTGTTTTTCAATTTTGAGGTTGTTGTTGTTTTTAAATGATGAGGTTGTTGTTGAATTTGCTGGTGTTTTTTCAATTTTGAGGTTGTTGGTGTTGTTCAATGTAGAGGTTGATTTTTAATTTGAGGGTGTTTTTCAATGTCGAGGTTGTTGTTGAATTTGTTGGTGTTTTTCAATGTTGAGGTTGTTGTTGTTTTTCAATGTTGAGGTTGTTGTTGAATTTGTTGGTGTTTTTCAATGTTGAGATTGTTGTTGTTTTTCAATGTTGAGGTTGTTGTTGAATTTGTTGGTGTTTTTAAATGTTGAGGTTGTTGTTGAATTTGTTGGTGTTTTGCAATGTTGAGGTTGTTGTTGTTTTTCAATGTTGAGGTTGTTGTTGAATTTGTTGGTGTTTTTCAATGTTGAGGTTTTTGTTGTTTTTCAATGTTGAGGTTGTTGTTGTATTTGTTGGTGTTTTTCAATTTCGAGGTTGTTGTTGAATTTGTTGGTGTTTTTCAATGTTGAAGTTGTTCTTGAATTTGTCGGTGTTTTTCAATGTTGAGGTTGTTGTTGTTTTTCAATGTTGAGGTTGTTGTTGAATTTGTTGGTGTTTTTCAATGTTGAGGTTGTTGTTGTTTTTCAATGCTGAGGTTGTTGTTGAATTTGTTGGTGTTTTTCAATGTTGAGGTTGTTGTTGAATTTGTTGGTGTTTTTCAATGTTGAGGTTGTTGTTGTTTTTCAATGTTGAGGTTGTTGTTGAATTTGTTGGTGTTTTTCAATGTTGAGGTTGTTGATGTTTTCCAATGTTGAGGTTGTTGTTGAATTTGTTGGTGTTTTTCAATGTTGAGGTTGTTGTTGAATTTGTTGGTGTTTTTCAATGTTGAGGTTGTTGTTATTTTTCAATGTTGAGGTTGTTGTTGAGTTTGTTGGTGTTTTTCAATGTTGAGGTTGTTGTTGAATTTGTTGGTGTTTTTCAATGTTGAGGTTGTTGTTGAATTTGTTGGTGTTTTTCAATGTTGAGGTTGTTGTTGTTTTTCAATGTTGAGGTTGTTGTTGAATTTGTTGGTGTTTTTCAACGTTGAGGTTGTTGTTGAATTTGTTGGTGTTTTTCAATGTTGAGGTTGTTGTTGTTTTTCAATGTTGAGGTTGTTGTTGAATTTGTTGGTGTTTTTCAATGTTTAGTTTGTTGTTGAATTTGTTGGTGTTTTTCAATTTCGAGGTTGTTGTTGAATTTGTTGGTGTTTTTCAATGTTGAAGTTGTTGTTGAATTTGTTGGTGTTTTTCAATGTTGAGGTTGTTGTTGTTTTTCAATGCTGAGGTTGTTGTTGAATTTGTTGGTGTTTTTCAATGTTGAGGTTGTTGTTGAATTTGTTGGTGTTTTTCAATGATGAGGTTGTTGTTGTTTTTCAATGTTGAGGTTGTTGAATTTGTGGGTGTTTTTCAATCTTGAGTTTGTTGTTGAATTTGTTGGTGTTTTTCAATGTTGAGGTTGTTGTTGAATTTGTTCGTGTTTTTCAATGTTGAGGTTGTTGTTATTTTTCAATGTTGAGGTTGTTGTTGAGTTTGTTGGTGTTTTTCAATGTTGAGGTTGTTGTTGAATTTGGTTGGTGTTTTTCAATGTTGAGGTTGTTGTTGAATTTGTTGGTGTTTTTCAATGTTGAGGTTGTTGTTGTTTTTAAATGTTGAGGTTGTTGTTGAATTTGCTGGTGTATTTTCAATTTTGATGTTGTTGGTGTTGTTCAATGTTGAGGTTGATTTTTAATTTGAGGGTGTCTTTCAATGTCGAGGTTGTTGTTGAATTTGTTGGTGTTTTTCAATGTTGAGGTTGTTGTTGTTTTTCAATCTTGAGGTTGTTGTTGAATTTGTTGGTGTTTTTCTATGTTGTGGTTGTTGTTGAATTTGTTGGTGTTTTTCAATGATGAGGTTGTTGTTGTTTTTCAATGTTGAGGTTGTTGCATTTGTGGGTGTTTTTCAATCTTGAGTTTGTTGTTGAATTTGTTGGTGTTTTTCAATGTTGAGGTTGTTGTTGAATTTGTTGGTGTTTTTCAATGTTGAGGTTGTTGTTATTTTTCAATGTTGAGGTTGTTGTTGAGTTTGTTGTTGTTTTTCAATGTTGAGGTTGTTGTTGAATTTGATGGTGTTTTTCAATGTTGAGGTTGTTGTTGAATTTGTTGGTGTTTTTTCAATTTTGAGGTTGTTGTTGTTTTTAAATGATGAGGTTGTTGTTGAATTTGCTGGTGTTTTTTCAATTTTGAGGTTGTTGGTGTTGTTCAATGTTGAGGTTGATTTTTAATTTGAGGGTGTTTTTTCAATGTCGAGGTTGCTGTTGAATTTGTTGGTGTTTTTAAATGTTGAGGTTTGTTGTTGAATTTGTTGGTGTTTTGCAATGTTGAGGTTGTTGTTGATTTTCAATGTTGAGGTTGTTGTTGAATTTGTTGGTGTTTTTCAATGTTGAGGTTTTTGTTGTTTTTCAATGTTGAGGTTGTTGTTGTATTTGTTGGTGTTTTTTCAATTTCGAGGTTGTTGTTGAATTTGTTGGTGTTTTTCTATGTTGTGGTTGTTGTTGAATTTGTTGGTGTTTTTCAATGTTGAGGTTGTTGTTATTTTTCAATGTTGAGGTTGTTGTTGAGTTTGTTGGTGTTTTTCAATGTTGAGGTTGTTGTTGAATTTGTTGGTGTTTTTCAATGTTGAGGTTGTTGTTGAATTTGTTGGTGTTTTTCAATGTTGAGGTTGTTGTTGTTTTTAAATGTTGAGGTTGTTGTTGAATTTGCTGGTGTATTTTCAATTTTGAGGTTGTTGGTGTTGTTCAATGTTGAGGTTGATTTTTAATTTGAGGGTGTCTTTCAATGTCGAGGTTGTTGTTGAATTTGTTGGTGTTTTTCAATGTTGAGGTTGTTGTTGTTTTTCAATCTTGAGGTTGTTGTTGAATTTGTTGGTGTTTTTCAATGTTGAGGTTGTTGTCGAATTTGTTGGTGTTTTTCAATGTTGAGGTTGTTGTTGTTTTTTAATGTTGAGGTTGTTGTTGAATTTGTTGGTGTTTTTCAATGTTGAGGTTGTTGAAATTTTCCAATGTTGAGGTTGTTGTTGAATTTGTTAGTGTTTTTCAATGTTGAGGTTGTTGTTGAATTTGTTGGTGTTTTTCAATGTTGAGGTTGTTGTTATTTTTCAATGTTGAGGTTGTTGTTGAGTTTGTTGGTGTTTTTCAATGTTGAGGTTGTTGTTGAATTTGTTGGTGTTTTTCAATGTTGAGGTTGTTGTTGAATTTGTTGGTGTTTTTCAATGTTGAGGTTGTTGTTGTTTTTCAATGTTGAGGTTGTTGTTGAATTTGTTGGTATTTTTCAACGTTGAGGTTGTTGTTGAATTTGTTGGTGTTTTTCAATGTTGAGGTTGTTGTTGAATTTGTTGGTGTTTTTCAATGTTTAGGTTGTTGTTGAATTTGTTGGTGTTTTTCAATGTTGAAGTTGTTGTTGAATTTGTTGGTGTTTTTCAATGTTGAGGTTGTTGTTGTTTTTCAATGCTGAGGTTGTTGTTGAATTTGTTGGTGTTTTTCAATGTTGAGGTTGTTGTTGAATTTGTTGGTGTTTTTCAATGTTGAGGTTGTTGTTGTTTTTCAATGTTGAGGTTGTTGTTGAATTTGTTGGTGTTTTTCAATGTTGAGGTTGTTGTTGTTTTTCAATGTTGAGGTTGTTGTTGAATTTGTTGGAGTTTTTCAATGCTGAGTTTGTTGTTGTTTTTCAATGTTGAGGTTGTTGTTGAATTTGTTGGTGTTTTTCAATGTTGAGGTTGTTATTGTTTTTCAATGTTGAGGTTGTTGTTAAATTTGTTGGTGTTTTTCAATGTTGAGGTTGTTGTTGTTTTTCAATCTTGAGGTTGTTGTTGAATTTGTTGGTGTTTTTCAATGTTGAGGTTGTTGTTGAATTTGTTGGTGTTTTTCAATGATGAGGTTGTTGTTGTTTTTCAATGTTGAGGTTGTTGAATTTGTGGGTGTTTTTCAATCTTGAGATTGTTGTTGAATTTGTTGGTGGTTTTCAATGTTGAGGTTGTTGTTGAATTTGTTGGTGTTTTTCAATGTTGAGGTTGTTGTTATTTTTCAATGTTGAGGTTGTTGTTGAGTTTGTTGGTGTTTTTCAATGTTGAGGTTGTTGTTGAATTTGTTGGTATTTTTCAATGTTGAGGTTGTTGTTGAATTTGTTGGTGTTTTTCAATTTTGAGGTTGTTGTTGTTTTTAAATGATGAGGTTGTTGTTGAATTTGCTGGTGTTTTTTCAATTTTGAGGTTGTTGGTGTTGTTCAATGTAGAGGTTGATTTTTAATTTGAGGGTGTTTTTCAATGTCGAGGTTGTTGTTGAATTTGTTGGTGTTTTTCAATGTTGAGGTTGTTGTTGTTTTTCAATGTTGAGGTTGTTGTTGAATTTGTTGGTGTTTTTCAATGTTGAGATTGTTGTTGTTTTTCAATGTTGAGGTTGTTGTTGAATTTGTTGGTGTTTTTAAATGTTGAGGTTGTTGTTGAATTTGTTGGTGTTTTGCAATGTTGAGGTTGTTGTTGTTTTTCAATGTTGAGGTTGTTGTTGAATTTGTTGGTGTTTTTCAATGTTGAGGTTTTTGTTGTTTTTCAATGTTGAGGTTGTTGTTGTATTTGTTGGTGTTTTTCAATTTCGAGGTTGTTGTTGAATTTGTTGGTGTTTTTCAATGTTGAAGTTGTTGTTGAATTTGTCGGTGTTTTTCAATGTTGAGGTTGTTGTTGTTTTTCAATGTTGAGGTTGTTGTTGAATTTGTTGGTGTTTTTCAATGTTGAGGTTGTTGTTGTTTTTCAATGCTGAGGTTGTTGTTGAATTTGTTGGTGTTTTTCAATGTTGAGGTTGTTGAAATTTTCCAATGTTGAGGTTGTTGTTGAATTTGTTAGTGTTTTTCAATGTTGAGGTTGTTGTTGAATTTGTTGGTGTTTTTCAATGTTGAGGTTGTTGTTATTTTTCAATGTTGAGGTTGTTGTTGAGTTTGTTGGTGTTTTTCAATGTTGAGGTTGTTGTTGAATTTGTTGGTGTTTTTCAATGTTGAGGTTGTTGTTGAATTTGTTGGTGTTTTTCAATGTTGAGGTTGTTGTTGTTTTTCAATGTTGAGGTTGTTGTTGAATTTGTTGGTATTTTTCAACGTTGAGGTTGTTGTTGAATTTGTTGGTGTTTTTCAATGTTGAGGTTGTTGTTGAATTTGTTGGTGTTTTTCAATGTTTAGGTTGTTGTTGAATTTGTTGGTGTTTTTCAATGTTGAAGTTGTTGTTGAATTTGTTGGTGTTTTTCAATGTTGAGGTTGTTGTTGTTTTTCAATGCTGAGGTTGTTGTTGAATTTGTTGGTGTTTTTCAATGTTGAGGTTGTTGTTGAATTTGTTGGTGTTTTTCAATGTTGAGGTTGTTGTTGTTTTTCAATGTTGAGGTTGTTGTTGAATTTGTTGGTGTTTTTCAATGTTGAGGTTGTTGTTGTTTTTCAATGTTGAGGTTGTTGTTGAATTTGTTGGAGTTTTTCAATGCTGAGTTTGTTGTTGTTTTTCAATGTTGAGGTTGTTGTTGAATTTGTTGGTGTTTTTCAATGTTGAGGTTGTTATTGTTTTTCAATGTTGAGGTTGTTGTTAAATTTGTTGGTGTTTTTCAATGTTGAGGTTGTTGTTGTTTTTCAATCTTGAGGTTGTTGTTGAATTTGTTGGTGTTTTTCAATGTTGAGGTTGTTGTTGAATTTGTTGGTGTTTTTCAATGATGAGGTTGTTGTTGTTTTTCAATGTTGAGGTTGTTGAATTTGTGGGTGTTTTTCAATCTTGAGATTGTTGTTGAATTTGTTGGTGGTTTTCAATGTTGAGGTTGTTGTTGAATTTGTTGGTGTTTTTCAATGTTGAGGTTGTTGTTATTTTTCAATGTTGAGGTTGTTGTTGAGTTTGTTGGTGTTTTTCAATGTTGAGGTTGTTGTTGAATTTGTTGGTATTTTTCAATGTTGAGGTTGTTGTTGAATTTGTTGGTGTTTTTCAATTTTGAGGTTGTTGTTGTTTTTAAATGATGAGGTTGTTGTTGAATTTGCTGGTGTTTTTTCAATTTTGAGGTTGTTGGTGTTGTTCAATGTAGAGGTTGATTTTTAATTTGAGGGTGTTTTTCAATGTCGAGGTTGTTGTTGAATTTGTTGGTGTTTTTCAATGTTGAGGTTGTTGTTGTTTTTCAATGTTGAGGTTGTTGTTGAATTTGTTGGTGTTTTTCAATGTTGAGATTGTTGTTGTTTTTCAATGTTGAGGTTGTTGTTGAATTTGTTGGTGTTTTTAAATGTTGAGGTTGTTGTTGAATTTGTTGGTGTTTTGCAATGTTGAGGTTGTTGTTGTTTTTCAATGTTGAGGTTGTTGTTGAATTTGTTGGTGTTTTTCAATGTTGAGGTTTTTGTTGTTTTTCAATGTTGAGGTTGTTGTTGTATTTGTTGGTGTTTTTCAATTTCGAGGTTGTTGTTGAATTTGTTGGTGTTTTTCAATGTTGAAGTTGTTGTTGAATTTGTCGGTGTTTTTCAATGTTGAGGTTGTTGTTGTTTTTCAATGTTGAGGTTGTTGTTGAATTTGTTGGAGTTTTTCAATGTTGAGGTTGTTGTTGTTTTTCAATGCTGAGGTTGTTGTTGAATTTGTTGGTGTTTTTCAATGTTGAGGTTGTTGTTGAATTTGTTGGTGTTTTTCAATGTTGAGGTTGTTGTTGTTTTTCAATGTTGAGGTTGTTGTTGAATTTGTTGGTGTTTTTCAATGTTGAGGTTGTTGATGTTTTCCAATGTTGAGGTTGTTGTTGAATTTGTTGGTGTTTTTCAATGTTGAGGTTGTTGTTGAATTTGTTGGCGTTTTTCAATGTTGAGGTTGTTGTTATTTTTCAATGTTGAGGTTGTTGTTGAGTTTGTTGGTGTTTTTCAATGTTGAGGTTGTTGTTGAATTTGTTGGTGTTTTTCAATGTTGAGGTTGTTGTTGAATTTGTTGGTGTTTTTGAATGTTGAGGTTGTTGTTGTTTTAAATGTTGAGGTTGTTGTTGAATTTGTTGGTGTTTTTCAACGTTGAGGTTGTTGTTGAATTTGTTGGTGTTTTTCAATTTCGAGGTTGTTGTTGAATTTGTTGGTGTTTTTCAATGTTGAAGTTGTTGTTGAATTTGTTGGTGTTTTTCAATGTTGAGGTTGTTGTTGTTTTTCAATGCTGAGGTTGTTGTTGAATTTGTTGGTGTTTTTCAATGTTGAGGTTGTTGTTGAATTTGTTGGTCTTTTTCAATGATGAGGTTGTTGTTGTTTTTCAATGTTGAGGTTGTTGAATTTGTGGGTGTTTTTCAATCTTGAGTTTGTTGTTGAATTTGTTGGTGTTTTTCAATGTTGAGGTTGTTGTTGAATTAGTTGGTGTTTTTCAATGTTGAGGTTGTTGTTATTTTTCAATGTTGAGGTTGTTGTTGAGTTTGTTGGTGTTTTTCAATGTTGAGGTTGTTGTTGAATTTGTTGGTGTTTTTCAATGTTGAGGTTGTTGTTGAATTTGTTGGTGTTTTTCAATGTTGAGGTTGTTGTTGTTTTTAAATGTTGAGGTTGTTGTTGAATTTGCTGGTGTATTTTCAATTTTGAGGTTGTTGGTGTTGTTCAATGTTGAGGTTGATTTTTAATTTGAGGGTGTCTTTCAATGTCGAGGTTGTTGTTGAATTTGTTGGTGTTTTTCAATGTTGAGGTTGTTGTTGCTTTTCAATCTTGAGGTTGTTGTTGAATTTGTTGGTGTTTTTCTATGTTGTGGTTGTTGTTGAATTTGTTGGTGTTTTTCAATGATGAGGTTGTTGTTGTTTTTCAATGTTGAGGTTGTTGAATTTGTGGGTGTTTTTCAATCTTGAGTTTGTTGTTGAATTTGTTGGTGTTTTTCAATGTTGAGGTTGTTGTTGAATTTGTTGGTGTTTTTCAATGTTGAGGTTGTTGTTATTTTTCAATTGTGAGGTTGTTGTTGAGTTTGTTGTTGTTTTTCAATGTTGAGGTTGTTGTTGAATTTGATGGTGTTTTTCAATGTTGAGGTTGTTGTTGAATTTGTTGGTGTTTTTCAATTTTGAGGTTGTTGTTGTTTTTAAATGATGAGGTTGTTGTTGAATTTGCTGGTGTTTTTTCAATTTTGAGGTTGTTGGTGTTGTTCAATGTTGAGGTTGATTTTTAATTTGAGGGTGTTTTTCAATGTCGAGGTTGCTGTTGAATTTGTTGGTGTTTTTAAATGTTGAGGTTGTTGTTGAATTTGTTGGTGTTTTGCAATGTTGAGGTTGTTGTTGATTTTCAATGTTGAGGTTGTTGTTGAATTTGTTGGTGTTTTTCAATGTTGAGGTTTTTGTTGTTATTCAATGTTGAGGTTGTTGTTGTATTTGTTGGTGTTTTTCAATTTCGAGGTTGTTGTTGAATTTGTTGGTGTTTTTCAATGTTGAAGTTGTTGTTGAATTTGTCGGTGTTTTTCAATGTTGAGGTTGTTGTTGTTTTTCAATGTTGAGGTTGTTGAATTTGTTGGTGTTTTTCAATGTTGAGGTTGTTGTTGTTTTTCAATGCTGAGGTTGTTGTTGAATTTGTTGGTGTTTTTCAATGTTGAGGTTGTTGTCGAATTTGTTGGTGTTTTTCAATGTTGAGGTTGTTGTTGTTTTTCAATGTTGAGGTTGTTGTTGAATTTGTTGGTGTTTTTCAATGTTGAGGTTGTTGAAATTTTCCAATGATGAGGTTGTTGTTGAATTTGTTAGTGTTTTTCAATGTTGAGGTTGTTGTTGAATTTGTTGGTGTTTTTCAATGTTGAGGTTGTTGTTATTTTTCAATGTTGAGGTTGTTGTTGAGTTTGTTGGTGTTTTTCAATGTTGAGGTTGTTGTTGAATTTGTTGGTGTTTTTCAATGTTGAGGTTGTTGTTGAATTTGTTGGTGTTTTTCAATGTTGAGGTTGTTGTTGTTTTTCAATGTTGAGGTTGTTGTTGAATTTGTTGGTATTTTTCAACGTTGAGGTTGTTGTTGAATTTGTTGGTGTTTTTCAATGTTGAGGTTGTTGTTGAATTTGTTGGTGTTTTTCAATGTTTAGGTTGTTGTTGAATTTGTTGGTGTTTTTCAATGTTGAAGTTGTTGTTGAATTTGTTGGTGTTTTTCAATGTTGAGGTTGTTGTTGTTTTTCAATGCTGAGGTTGTTGTTGAATTTGTTGGTGTTTTTCAATGTTGAGGTTGTTGTTGAATTTGTTGGTGTTTTTCAATGTTGAGGTTGTTGTTGTTTTTCAATGTTGAGGTTGTTGTTGAATTTGTTGGTGTTTTTCAATGTTGAGGTTGTTGTTGTTTTTCAATGTTGAGGTTGTTGTTGAATTTGTTGGAGTTTTTCAATGTTGAGTTTGTTGTTGTTTTTCAATGTTGAGGTTGTTGTTGAATTTGTTGGTGTTTTTCAATGTTGAGGTTGTTATTGTTTTTCAATGTTGAGGTTGTTGTTGAATTTGTTGGTGTTTTTCAATGTTGAGGTTGTTGTTGTTTTTCAATGCTGAGGTTGTTGTTGAATTTGTTGGTGTTTTTCAATGTTGAGGTTGTCGTTGAATTTGTTGGTGTTTTTCAATGTTGAGGTTGTTGTTGTTTTTCAATGTTGAGGTTGTTGTTGAATTTGTTGGTGTTTTTCAATGTTGAGGTTGTTGTTGTTTTTCAATGTTGAGGTTGTTGTTGAATTTGTTGGAGTTTTTCAATGTTGAGTTTGTTGTTGTTTTTCAATGTTGAGGTTGTTGTTGAATTTGTTGGTGTTTTTCAATGTTGAGGTTGTTATTGTTTTTCAATGTTGAGGTTGTTGTTGAATTTGTTGGTGTTTTTCAATGTTGAGGTTGTTGTTGTTTTTCAATCTTGAGGTTGTTGTTGAATTTGTTGGTGTTTTTCAATGTTGAGGTTGTTGTTGAATTAGTTGGTGTTTTTCAATGATGAGGTTGTTGTTGTTTTTCAATGTTGAGGTTGTTGAATTTGTGGGTGTTTTTCAATCTTGAGATTGTTGTTGAATTTGTTGGTGTTTTTCAATGTTGAGGTTGTTGTTGAATTTGTTGGTGTTTTTCAATGTTGAGGTTGTTGTTATTTTTCAATGTTGAGGTTGTTGTTGAGTTTGTTGGTGTTTTTCAATGTTGAGGTTGTTGTTGAATTTGTTGGTGTTTTTCAATGTTGAGGTTGTTGTTGAATTTGTTGGTGTTTTTCAATTTTGAGGTTGTTGTTGTTTTTAAATGATGAGGTTGTTGTTGAATTTGCTGGTGTTTTTTTCAATTTTGAGGTTGTTGGTGTTGTTCAATGTTGAGGTTGATTTTTAATTTGAGGGTGTTTTTCAATGTCGAGGTTGCTGTTGAATTTGTTGGTGTTTTTAAATGTTGAGGTTGTTGTTGAATTTGTTGGTGTTTTGCAATGTTGAGGTTGTTGTTGAATTTGTTGGTGTTTTTCAATGTTGAGGTTTTTGTTGTTATTCAATGTTGAGGTTGTTGTTGTATTTGTTGGTGTTTTTCAATTTCGAGGTTGTTGTTGAATTTGTTGGTGTTTTTCAATGTTGAAGTTGTTGTTGAATTTGTCGGTGTTTTTCAATGTTGAGGTTGTTGTTGTTTTTCAATGTTGAGGTTGTTGAATTTGTTGGTGTTTTTCAATGTTGAGGTTGTTGTTGTTTTTCAATGCTGAGGTTGTTGTTGAATTTGTTGGTGTTTTTCAATGTTGAGGTTGTTGTCGAATTTGTTGGTGTTTTTCAATGTTGAGGTTGTTGTTGTTTTTCAATGTTGAGGTTGTTGTTGAATTTGTTGGTGTTTTTCAATGTTGAGGTTGTTGAAATTTTCCAATGATGAGGTTGTTGTTGAATTTGTTAGTGTTTTTCAATGTTGAGGTTGTTGTTGAATTTGTTGGTGTTTTTCAATGTTGAGGTTGTTGTTATTTTTCAATGTTGAGGTTGTTGTTGAGTTTGTTGGTGTTTTTCAATGTTGAGGTTGTTGTTGAATTTGTTGGTGTTTTTCAATGTTGAGGTTGTTGTTGAATTTGTTGGTGTTTTTCAATGTTGAGGTTGTTGTTGTTTTTCAATGTTGAGGTTGTTGTTGAATTTGTTGGTATTTTTCAACGTTGAGGTTGTTGTTGAATTTGTTTGTGTTTTTCAATGTTGAGGTTGTTGTTGAATTTGTTGGTGTTTTTCAATGTTTAGGTTGTTGTTGAATTTGTTGGTGTTTTTCAATGTTGAAGTTGTTGTTGAATTTGTTGGTGTTTTTCAATGTTGAGGTTGTTGTTGTTTTTCAATGCTGAGGTTGTTGTTGAATTTGTTGGTGTTTTTCAATGTTGAGGTTGTTGTTGAATTTGTTGGTGTTTTTCAATGTTGAGGTTGTTGTTGTTTTTCAATGTTGAGGTTGTTGTTGAATTTGTTGGTGTTTTTCAATGTTGAGGTTGTTGTTGTTTTTCAATGTTGAGGTTGTTGTTGAATTGGTTGGAGTTTTTCAATGTTGAGTTTGTTGTTGTTTTTCAATGTTGAGGTTGTTGTTGAATTTGTTGGTGTTTTTCAATGTTGAGGTTGTTGTTGAATTTGTTGGTGTTTTTCAATGTTGAGGTTGTTGTTGTTTTTAAATGTTGAGGTTGTTGTTGAATTTGCTGGTGTATTTTCAATTTTGAGGTTGTTGGTGTTGTTCAATGTTGAGGTTGATTTTTAATTTGAGGGTGTCTTTCAATGTCGAGGTTGTTGTTGAATTTGTTGGTGTTTTTCAATGTTGAGGTTGTTGTTGCTTTTCAATCTTGAGGTTGTTGTTGAATTTGTTGGTGTTTTTCTATGTTGTGGTTGTTGTTGAATTTGTTGGTGTTTTTCAATGATGAGGTTGTTGTTGTTTTTCAATGTTGAGGTTGTTGAATTTGTGGGTGTTTTTCAATCTTGAGATTGTTGTTGAATTTGTTGGTGTTTTTCAATGTTGAGGTTGTTGTTGAATTTGTTGGTGTTTTTCAATGTTGAGGTTGTTGTTATTTTTCAATGTTGAGGTTGTTGTTGAGTTTGTTGTTGTTTTTCAATGTTGAGGTTGTTGTTGAATTTGATGGTGTTTTTCAATGTTGAGGTTGTTGTTGAATTTGTTGGTGTTTTTCAATTTTGAGGTTGTTGTTGTTTTTAAATGATGAGGTTGTTGTTGAATTTGCTGGTGTTTTTTCAATTTTGAGGTTGTTGGTGTTGTTCAATGTTGAGGTTGATTTTTAATTTGAGGGTGTTTTTCAATGTCGAGGTTGCTGTTGAATTTGTTGGTGTTTTTAAATGTTGAGGTTGTTGTTGAATTTGTTGGTGTTTTGCAATGTTGAGGTTGTTGTTGATTTTCAATGTTGAGGTTGTTGTTGAATTTGTTGGTGTTTTTCAATGTTGAGGTTTTTGTTGTTATTCAATGTTGAGGTTGTTGTTGTATTTGTTGGTGTTTTTCAATTTCGAGGTTGTTGTTGAATTTGTTGGTGTTTTTCAATGTTGAAGTTGTTGTTGAATTTGTCGGTGTTTTTCAATGTTGAGGTTGTTGTTGTTTTTCAATGTTGAGGTTGTTGAATTTGTTGGTGTTTTTCAATGTTGAGGTTGTTGTTGTTTTTCAATGCTGAGGTTGTTGTTGAATTTGTTGGTGTTTTTCAATGTTGAGGTTGTTGTCGAATTTGTTGGTGTTTTTCAATGTTGAGGTTGTTGTTGTTTTTCAATGTTGAGGTTGTTGTTGAATTTGTTGGTGTTTTTCAATGTTGAGGTTGTTGAAATTTTCCAATGATGAGGTTGTTGTTGAATTTGTTAGTGTTTTTCAATGTTGAGGTTGTTGTTGAATTTGTTGGTGTTTTTCAATGTTGAGGTTGTTGTTATTTTTCAATGTTGAGGTTGTTGTTGAGTTTGTTGGTGTTTTTCAATGTTGAGGTTGTTGTTGAATTTGTTGGTGTTTTTCAATGTTGAGGTTGTTGTTGAATTTGTTGGTGTTTTTCAATGTTGAGGTTGTTGTTGTTTTTCAATGTTGAGGTTGTTGTTGAATTTGTTGGTATTTTTCAACGTTGAGGTTGTTGTTGAATTTGTTGGTGTTTTTCAATGTTGAGGTTGTTGTTGAATTTGTTGGTGTTTTTCAATGTTTAGGTTGTTGTTGAATTTGTTGGTGTTTTTCAATGTTGAAGTTGTTGTTGAATTTGTTGGTGTTTTTCAATGTTGAGGTTGTTGTTGTTTTTCAATGCTGAGGTTGTTGTTGAATTTGTTGGTGTTTTTCAATGTTGAGGTTGTTGTTGAATTTGTTGGTGTTTTTCAATGTTGAGGTTGTTGTTGTTTTTCAATGTTGAGGTTGTTGTTGAATTTGTTGGTGTTTTTCAATGTTGAGGTTGTTGTTGTTTTTCAATGTTGAGGTTGTTGTTGAATTTGTTGGAGTTTTTCAATGTTGAGTTTGTTGTTGTTTTTCAATGTTGAGGTTGTTGTTGAATTTGTTGGTGTTTTTCAATGTTGAGGTTGTTATTGTTTTTCAATGTTGAGGTTGTTGTTGAATTTGTTGGTGTTTTTCAATGTTGAGGTTGTTGTTGTTTTTCAATCTTGAGGTTGTTGTTGAATTTGTTGGTGTTTTTCAATGTTGAGGTTGTTGTTGAATTAGTTGGTGTTTTTCAATGATGAGGTTGTTGTTGTTTTTCAATGTTGAGGTTGTTGAATTTGTGGGTGTTTTTCAATCTTGAGATTGTTGTTGAATTTGTTGGTGTTTTTCAATGTTGAGGTTGTTGTTGAATTTGTTGGTGTTTTTCAATGTTGAGGTTGTTGTTATTTTTCAATGTTGAGGTTGTTGTTGAGTTTGTTGGTGTTTTTCAATGTTGAGGTTGTTGTTGAATTTGTTGGTGTTTTTCAATGTTGAGGTTGTTGTTGAATTTGTTGGTGTTTTTCAATTTTGAGGTTGTTGTTGTTTTTAAATGATGAGGTTGTTGTTGAATTTGCTGGTGTTTTTTTCAATTTTGAGGTTGTTGGTGTTGTTCAATGTTGAGGTTGATTTTTAATTTGAGGGTGTTTTTCAATGTCGAGGTTGCTGTTGAATTTGTTGGTGTTTTTAAATGTTGAGGTTGTTGTTGAATTTGTTGGTGTTTTGCAATGTTGAGGTTGTTGTTGATTTTCAATGTTGAGGTTGTTGTTGAATTTGTTGGTGATTTTCAATGTTGAGGTTTTTGTTGTTATTCAATGTTGAGGTTGTTGTTGTATTTGTTGGTGTTTTTCAATTTCGAGGTTGTTGTTGAATTTGTTGGTGTTTTTCAATGTTGAAGTTGTTGTTGAATTTGTCGGTGTTTTTCAATGTTGAGGTTGTTGTTGTTTTTCAATGTTGAGGTTGTTGAATTTGTTGGTGTTTTTCAATGTTGAGGTTGTTGTTGTTTTTCAATGCTGAGGTTGTTGTTGAATTTGTTGGTGTTTTTCAATGTTGAGGTTGTTGTCGAATTTGTTGGTGTTTTTCAATGTTGAGGTTGTTGTTGTTTTTCAATGTTGAGGTTGTTGTTGAATTTGTTGGTGTTTTTCAATGTTGAGGTTGTTGAAATTTTCCAATGATGAGGTTGTTGTTGAATTTGTTAGTGTTTTTCAATGTTGAGGTTGTTGTTGAATTTGTTGGTGTTTTTCAATGTTGAGGTTGTTGTTATTTTTCAATGTTGAGGTTGTTGTTGAGTTTGTTGGTGTTTTTCAATGTTGAGGTTGTTGTTGAATTTGTTGGTGTTTTTCAATGTTGAGGTTGTTGTTGAATTTGTTGGTGTTTTTCAATGTTGAGGTTGTTGTTGTTTTTCAATGTTGAGGTTGTTGTTGAATTTGTTGGTATTTTTCAACGTTGAGGTTGTTGTTGAATTTGTTTGTGTTTTTCAATGTTGAGGTTGTTGTTGAATTTGTTGGTGTTTTTCAATGTTTAGGTTGTTGTTGAATTTGTTGGTGTTTTTCAATGTTGAAGTTGTTGTTGAATTTGTTGGTGTTTTTCAATGTTGAGGTTGTTGTTGTTTTTCAATGCTGAGGTTGTTGTTGAATTTGTTGGTGTTTTTCAATGTTGAGGTTGTTGTTGAATTTGTTGGTGTTTTTCAATGTTGAGGTTGTTGTTGTTTTTCAATGTTGAGGTTGTTGTTGAATTTGTTGGTGTTTTTCAATGTTGAGGTTGTTGTTGTTTTTCAATGTTGAGGTTGTTGTTGAATTTGTTGGAGTTTTTCAATGTTGAGTTTGTTGTTGTTTTTCAATGTTGAGGTTGTTGTTGAATTTGTTGGTGTTTTTCAATGTTGAGGTTGTTATTGTTTTTCAATGTTGAGGTTGTTGTTGAATTTGTTGGTGTTTTTCAATGTTGAGGTTGTTGTTGTTTTTCAATCTTGAGGTTGTTGTTGAATTTGTTGGTGTTTTTCAATGTTGAGGTTGTTGTTGAATTAGTTGGTGTTTTTCAATGATGAGGTTGTTGTTGTTTTTCAATGTTGAGGTTGTTGAATTTGTGGGTGTTTTTCAATCTTGAGATTGTTGTTGAATTTGTTGGTGTTTTTCAATGTTGAGGTTGTTGTTGAATTTGTTGGTGTTTTTCAATGTTGAGGTTGTTGTTATTTTTCAATGTTGAGGTTGTTGTTGAGTTTGTTGGTGTTTTTCAATGTTGAGGTTGTTGTTGAATTTGTTGGTGTTTTTCAATGTTGAGGTTGTTGTTGAATTTGTTGGTGTTTTTCAATTTTGAGGTTGTTGTTGTTTTTAAATGATGAGGTTGTTGTTGAATTTGCTGGTGTTTTTTTCAATTTTGAGGTTGTTGGTGTTGTTCAATGTAGAGGTTGATTTTTAATTTGAGGGTGTTTTTCAATGTCGAGGTTGTTGTTGAATTTGTTGGTGTTTTCCAATGTTGAGGTTGTTGTTGTTTTTCAATGTTGAGGTTGTTGTTGAATTTGTGGGTGTTTTTCAATGTTGAGATTGTTGTTGTTTTTCAATGTTGAGGTTGTTGTTGAATTTGTTGGTGTTTTTAAATGTTGAGGTTGTTGTTGAATTTGTTGGTGTTTTGCAATGTTGAGGTTGTTGTTGTTTTTCAATGTTGAGGTTGTTGTTGAATTTGTTGGTGTTTTTCAATGTTGAGGTTTTTGTTGTTTTTCAATGTTGAGGTTGTTGTTGTATTTGTTGGTGTTTTTCAATTTCGAGGTTGTTGTTGAATTTGTTGGTGTTTTTCAATGTTGAAGTTGCTCTTGAATTTGTCGGTGTTTTTCAATGTTGAGGTTGTTGTTGTTTTTCAATGTTGAGGTTGTTGTTGAATTTGTTGGTGTTTTTCAATGTTGAGGTTGTTGTTGTTTTTCAATGCTGAGGTTGTTGTTGAATTTGTTGGTGTTTTTCAATGTTGAGGTTGTTGTTGAATTTGTTGGTGTTTTTCAATGTTGAGGTTGTTGTTGTTTTTCAATGTTGAGGTTGTTGTTGAATTTGTTGGTGTTTTTCAATGTTGAGGTTGTTCATGTTTTTCAATGTTGAGGTTGTTGTTGAATTTGTTGGTGTTTTTCAATGTTGAGGTTGTTGTTGAATTTGTTGGTGTTTTTCAATGTTGAGGTTGTTGTTATTTTTCAATGTTGAGGTTGTTGTTGAGTTTGTTGGTGTTTTTCAATGTTGAGGTTGTTGTTGAATTTGTTGGTGTTTTTCAATGTTGAGGTTGTTGTTGAATTTGTTGGTGTTTTTCAATGTTGAGGTTGTTGTTGTTTTTAAATGTTGAGGTTGTTGTTGAATTTGCTGGTGTATTTTCACTTTTGAGGTTGTTGGTGTTGTTCAATGTTGAGGTTGATTTTTAATTTGAGGGTGTCTTTCAATGTCGAGGTTGTTGTTGAATTTGTTGGTGTTTTTCAATGTTGAGGTTGTTGTTGTTTTTCAATGTTGAGGTTGTTGTTGAATTTGTTGGTGTTTTTCAATGTTGAGATTGTTGTTGTTTTTCAATGTTGAGGTTGTTGTTGAATTTGTTGGTGTTTTTAAATGTTGAGGTTGTTGTTGAATTTGTTGGTGTTTTGCAATGTTGAGGTTGTTGTTGATTTTCAATGTTGAGTTTGTTGTTGAATTTGTTGGTGTTTTTCAATGCTGAGGTTTTTGTTGTTTTTCAATGTTGAGGTTGTTGTTGTATTTGTTGGTGTTTTTCAATTTCGAGGTTGTTGTTGAAATGTTGGTGTTTTTCAATGTTGAAGTTGTTGTTGAATTTGTCGGTGTTTTTCATTGTTGAGGTTGTTGTTGTTTTTCAATGTTGAGGTTGTTGTTGAATTTGTTGGTGTTTTTCAATGTTGAGGTTGTTGTTGTTTTTCAATGCTGAGGTTGTTGTTGAATTTGTTGGTGTTTTTCAATGTTGAGGTTGTTGTCGAATTTGTTGGTGTTTTTCAATGTTGAGGTTGTTGTTGTTTTTCAATGTTGAGGTTGTTGTTGAATTTGTTGGTGTTTTTCAATGTTGAGGTTGTTGAAATTTTCCAATGTTGAGGTTGTTGTTGAATTTGTTAGTGTTTTTCAATGTTGAGGTTGTTGTTGAATTTGTTGGTGTTTTTCAATGTTGAGGTTGTTGTTATTTTTCAATGTTGAGGTTGTTGTTGAGTTTGTTGGTGTTTTTCAATGTTGAGGTTGTTGTTGAATTTGTTGGTGTTTTTCAATGTTGAGGTTGTTGTTGAATTTGTTGGTGTTTTTCAATGTTGAGGTTGTTGTTGTTTTTCAATGTTGAGGTTGTTGTTGAATTTGTTGGTGTTTTTCAACGTTGAGGTTGTTGTTGAATTTGTTGGTGTTTTTCAATGTTGAGGTTGTTGTTGAATTTGTTGGTGTTTTTCAATGTTTAGGTTGTTGTTGAATTTGTTGGTGTTTTTCAATGTCGAGGTTGTTGTTGTTTTTCAATGCTGAGGTTGTTGTTGAATGTGTTGGTGTTTTTCAATGTTGAGGTTGTTGTTGAATTTGTTGGTGTTTTTCAATGTTGAGGTTGTTGTTGTTTTTCAATGCTGAGGTTGTTGTTGAATTTGTTGGTGTTTTTCAATGTTGAGGTTGTTGTTGAATTTGTTGGTGTTTTTCAATGTTGAGGTTGTTGTTGTTTTTCAATGTTGAGGTTGTTGTTGAATTTGTTGGTGTTTTTCAATGTTGAGGTTGTTGTTGTTTTTCAATGTTGAGGTTGTTGTTGAATTTGTTGGACTTTTTCAATGTTGAGTTTGTTGTTGTTTTTCAATGTTGAGGTTGTTGTTGAATTTGTTGGTGTTTTTCAATGTTGAGGTTGTTATTGTTTTTCAATGTTGAGGTTGTTGTTGAATTTGTTGGTGTTTTTCAATGTTGAGGTTGTTGTTGTTTTTCAATGTTGAGGTTGTTGTTGAATTTGTTGGTGTTTTTCAATGTTGAGGTTGTTGTTGAATTTGTTGGTGTTTTTCAATGATGAGGTTGTTGCTGTTTTTCAATGTTGAGGTTGTTGAATTTGTGGGTGATTTTCAATCTTGAGATTGTTGTTGAATTTGTTGGTGTTTTTCAATGTTGAGGTTGTTGTTGAATTTGTTGGTGTTTTTCAATGTTGAGGTTGTTGTTATTTTTCAATGTTGAGGTTGTTGTTGAGTTTGTTGGTGTTTTTCAATGTTGAGGTTGTTGTTGAATTTGTTGGTGTTTTTCAATGTTGAGGTTGTTGTTGAATTTGTTGGTGTTTTTCAATTTTGAGGTTGTTGTTGTTTTTAAATGATGAGGTTGTTGTTGAATTTGCTGGTGTTTTTTCAATTTTGAGGTTGTTGGTGTTGTTCAATGTAGAGGTTGATTTTTAATTTGAGGGTGTTTTTCAATGTCGAGGTTGTTGTTGAATTTGTTGGTGTTTTTCAATGTTGAGGTTGTTGTTGTTTTTCAATGTTGAGGTTGTTGTTGAATTTGTTGGTGTTTTTCAATGTTGAGATTGTTGTTGTTTTTCAATGTTGAGGTTGTTGTTGAATTTGTTGGTGTTTTTAAATGTTGAGGTTGCTGTTGAATTTGTTGGTGTTTTGCAATGTTGAGGTTGTTGTTGTTTTTCAATGTTGAGGTTGTTGTTGAATTTGTTGGTGTTTTTCAATGTTGAGGTTTTTGTTGTTTTTCAATGTTGAGGTTGTTGTTTTATTTGTTGGTGTTTTTCAATTTCGAGGTTGTTGTTGAATTTGTTGGTGTTTTTCAATGTTGAAGTTGTTGTTGAATTTGTCGGTGTTTTTCAATGTTGAGGTTGTTGTTGTTTTTCAATGTTGCGGTTGTTGTTGAATTTGTTGGTGTTTTTCAATGTTGAGGTTGTTGTTGTTTTTCAATGCTGAGGTTGTTGTTGAATTTGTTGGTGTTTTTCAATGTTGAGGTTGTTGTTGAATTTGTTGGTGTTTTTCAATGTTGAGGTTGTTGTTGTTTTTCAATGTTGAGGTTGTTGTTGAATTTGTTGGTGTGTTTCAATGTTGAGGTTGTTGATGTTTTCCAATGTTGAGGTTGTTGTTGAATTTGTTGGTGTTTTTCAATGCTGAGGTTGTTGTTGAATTTGTTGGTGTTTTTCAATGTTGAGGTTGTTGTTATTTTTCAATGTTGAGGTTGTTGTTGAGTTTGTTGGTGTTTTTCAATGTTGAGGTTGTTGTTGAATTTGTTGGTGTTTTTCAATGTTGAGGTTGTTGTTGAATTTGTTGGTGTTTTTCAATGTTGAGGTTGTTGTTGTTTTTCAATGTTGAGGTTGTTGTTGAATTTGTTGTTGTTTTTCAACGTTGAGGTTGTTGTTGAATTTGTTGGTGTTTTTCAATGTTGAGGTTGTTGTTGTTTTTCAATGTTGAGGTTGTTGTTGAATTTGTTGGTGTTTTTCAATGTTTAGTTTGTTGTTGAATTTGTTGGTGGTTTTCAATTTCGAGGTTGTTGTTGAATTTGTTGGTGTTTTTCAATGTTGAAGTTGTTGTTGAATTTGTTGGTGTTTTTCAATGTTGAGGTTGTTGTTGTTTTTCAATGCTGAGGTTGTTGTTGAATTAGTTGGTGTTTTTCAATGTTGAGGTTGTTGTTGAATTTGTTGGTGTTTTTCAATGATGAGGTTGTTGTTGTTTTTCAATGTTGAGGTTGTTGAATTTGTGGGTGTTTTTCAATCTTGAGTTTGTTGTTGAATTTGTTGGTGTTTTTCAATGTTGAGGTTGTTGTTGAATTTGTTGGTGTTTTTCAATGTTGAGGTTGTTGTTATTTTTCAATGTTGAGGTTGTTGTTGAGTTTGTTGGTGTTTTTCAATGTTGAGGTTGTTGTTGAATTTGTTGGTGTTTTTCAATGTTGAGGTTGTTGTTGAATTTGTTGGTGTTTTTCAATGTTGAGGTTGTTGTTGTTTTTAAATGTTGAGGTTGTTGTTGAATTTGCTGGTGTATTTTCAATTTTGAAGTTGTTGGTGTTGTTCAATGTTGAGGTTGATTTTTAATTTGAGGGTGTCTTTCAATGTCAAGGTTGTTGTTGAATTTGTTGGTGTTTTTCAATGTTGAGGTTGTTGTTGTTTTTCAATCTTGAGGTTGTTGTTGAATTTGTTGGTGTTTTTCTATGTTGTGGTTGTTGTTGAATTTGTTGGTGTTTTTCAATGATGAGGTTGTTGTTGTTTTTCAATGTGGAGGTTGTTGAATTTGTGGGTGTTTTTCAATCTTGAGTTTGTTGTTGAATTTGTTGGTGTTTTTCAATGTTGAGGTTGTTGTTGAATTTGTTGGTGTTTTTCAATGTTGAGGTTGTTGTTATTTTTCAATGTTGAGGTTGTTGTTGAGTTTGTTGTTGTTTTTCAATGTTGAGGTTGTTGTTGAATTTGATGGTGTTTTTCAATGTTGAGGTTGTTGTTGAATTTGTTGGTGTTTTTCAATTTTGAGGTTGTTGTTGTTTTTAAATGATGAGGTTGTTGTTGAATTTGCTGGTGTTTTTTCAATTTTGAGGTTGTTGGTGTTGTTCAATGTTGAGGTTGATTTTTAATTTGAGGGTGTTTTTCAATGTCGAGGTTGCTGTTGAATTTGTTGGTGTTTTTCAATGTTGAGATTGTTGTTGTTTTTCAATGTTGAGGTTGTTGTTGAATTTGTTGGTGTTTTTCAATGTTGAGATTGTTGTTGTTTTTCAATGTTGAGGTTGTTGTTGAATTTGTTGGTGTTTTTAAATGTTGAGGTTGTTGTTGAATTTGTTGGTGTTTTGCAATGTTGAGGTTGTTGTTGTTTTTCAATGTTGAGGTTGTTGTTGAATTTGTTGGTGTTTTTCAATGTTGAGGTTTTTGTTGTTTTTCAATGTTGAGGTTGTTGTTGTATTTGTTGGTGTTTTTCAATTTCGAGGTTGTTGTTGAATTTGTTGGTGTTTTTCAATGTTGAAGTTGTTGTTGAATTTGTCGGTGTTTTTCAATGTTGAGGTTGTTGTTGTTTTTCAATGTTGAGGTTGTTGTTGAATTTGTTGGTGTTTTTCAATGTTGAGGTTGTTGTTGTTTTTCAATGCTGAGGTTGTTGTTGAATTTGTTGGTGTTTTTCAATGTTGAGGTTGTTGTTGAATTTGTTGGTGTTTTTCAATGTTGAGGTTGTTGTTGTTTTTCAATGTTGAGGTTGTTGTTGAATTTGTTGGTGTTTTTCAATGTTGAGGTTGTTGATGTTTTCCAATGTCGAGGTTGTTGTTGAATTTGTTTGTGTTTTTCAATGTTGAGGTTGTTGTTGTTTTTCAATCTTGAGGTTGTTGTTGAATTTGTTGGTGTTTTTCAATGTTGAGGTTGTTGTTGAATTTGTTGGTGTTTTTCAATGATGAGGTTGTTGTTGTTTTTCAATGTTGAGGTTGTTGAATTTGTGGGTGTTTTTCAATCTTGAGTTTGTTGTTGAATTTGTTGGTGTTTTTCAATGTTGAGGTTGTTGTTGAATTTGTTGGTGTTTTTCAATGTTGAGGTTGTTGTTGTTTTTCAATGTTGAGGTAGTTGTTGAGTTTGTTGGTGTTTTTCAATGTTGAGGTTGTTGTTGAATTTGTTGGTGTTTTTCAATGTTGAGGTTGTTGTTGAATTTGTTGGTGTTTTTCAATTTTGAGGTTGTTGTTGTTTTTAAATGATGAGGTTGTTGTTGAATTTGCTGGTGTTTTTTCAATTTTGAGGTTGTTGGTGTTGTTCAATGTTGAGGTTGATTTTTAATTTGAGGGTGTTTTTCAATGTCGAGGTTGTTGTTGAATTTGTTGGTGTTTTTCAATGTTGAGGTTGTTGTTGTTTTTCAATGTTGAGGTTGTTGTTGAATTTGTTGGTGTTTTTCAATGTTGAGATTGTTGTTGTTTTTCAATGTTGAGGTTGTTGTTGAATTTGTTGGTGTTTTTAAATGTTGAGGTTGTTGTTGAATTTGTTGGTGTTTTGCAATGTTGAGGTTGTTGTTGTTTTTCAATGTTGAGGTTGTTGTTGAATTTGTTGGTGTTTTTCAATGTTGAGGTTTTTGTTGTTTTTCAATGTTGAGGTTGTTGTTGTATTTGTTGGTGTTTTTCAATTTCGAGGTTGTTGTTGAATTTGTTGGTGTTTTTCAATGTTGAAGTTGTTGCTGAATTTGTCGGTGTTTTTCAATGTTGAGGTTGTTGTTGTTTTTCAATGTTGAGGTTGTTGTTGAATTTGTTGGTGTTTTTCCATGTTGAGGTTGTTGTTGTTTTTCAATGCTGAGGTTGTTGTTGAATTTGTTGGTGTTTTTCAATGTTGAGGTTGTTGTTGAATTTGTTGGTATTTTTCAATGTTGAGGTTGTTGTTGTTTTTCAATGTTGAGGTTGTTGTTGAATTTGTTGGTGTTTTTCAATGTTGAGGTTGTTGATGTTTTCCAATGTTGAGGTTGTTGTTGAATTTGTTGGTGTTTTTCAATGTTGTGGTTGTTGTTGAATTTGTTGGTGTTTTTCAATGTTGAGGTTGTTGTTATTTTTCAATGTTGAGGTTGTTGTTGAGTTTGTTGGTGTTTTTCAATGTTGAGGTTGTTGTTGAATTTGTTGGTGTTTTTCAATGTTGAGGTTGTTGTTGAATTTGTTGGTGTTTTTCAATGTTGAGGTTGTTGTTGTTTTTCAATGTTGAGGTTGTTGTTGAATTTGAAGGTGTTTTTCAACGTTGAGGTTGTTGTTGAATTTGTTGGTGTTTTTCAATGTTGAGGTTGTTGTTGTTTTTCAATGTTGAGGTTGTTGTTGAATTTGTTGGTGTTTTTCAATGTTGAGGTTGTTGTTGAATTTGTTGGTGTTTTTCAATTTCGAGGTTGTTGTTGAATTTGTTGGTGTTTTTCAATGTTGAAGTTGTTGTTGAATTTGTTGGTGTTTTTCAATGTTGAGGTTGTTGTTGTTTTTCAATGCTGAGGTTGTTGTTGAATTTGTTGCTGTTTGTCAATGTTGAGGTTGTTGTTGAATTTGTTGGTGTTTTTCAATGTTGAGGTTGTTGTTGTTTTTCAATGTTGAGGTTGTTGTTGAATTTGTTGGTGTTTTTCAATGTTGAGGTTGTTGTTGTTTTTCAATGTTGAGTTTGTTGTTGAATTTGTTGGTGTTTTTCAATGTTGAGTTTCCTGTTGAATTTGTTGGTGTTTTTCAATGATGAGGTTGTTGTTGTTTTTCAGTGTTGAGGTTGTTGAATTTGTGGGTGTTTTTCAATCTTGAGTTTGTTGTTGAATTTGTTGGTGTTTTTCAATGTTGAGGTTGTTGTTGAATTTGTTGGTGTTTTTGAATGTTGAGGTTGTTGTTATTTTTCAATGTTGAGGTTGTTGTTGAGTTTGTTGGTGTTTTTCAATGTTGAGGTTGTTGTTGAATTTGTTGGTGTTTTTCAATGTTGAGGTTGTTGTTGAATTTGTTGGTGTTTTTCAATGTTGAGGTTGTTGTTGTTTTTAAATGTTGAGGTTGTTGTTGAATTTGCTGGTGTATTTTCAATTTTGAGGTTGTTGGTGTTGTTCAATGTTGAGGTTGATTTTTAATTTGAGTGTGTCTTTCAATGTCGAGGTTGTTGTTGAATTTGTTGGTGTTTTTCAATGTTGAGGTTGTTGTTGTTTTTCAATGTTGAGGTTGTTGTTGAATTTGTTGGTGTTTTTCAATGTTGAGATTGTTGTTGTTTTTCAATGTTGAGGTTGTTGTTGAATTTGTTGGTGTTTTTAAATGTTGAGGTTGTTGTTGAAGTTGTTGGTGTTTTGCAATGTTGAGGTTGTTGTTGTTTTTCAATGTTGAGGTTGTTGTTGAATTTGTTGGTGTTTTTCAATGTTGAGGTTTTTGTTGTTTTTCAATGTTGAGGTTGTTGTTGTATTTGTTGGTGTTTTTCAATTTCGAGGTTGTTGTTGAATTTGTTGGTGTTTTTCAATGTTGAAGTTGTTGTTGAATTTGTCGGTGTTTTTCAATGTTGAGGTTGTTGTTGTTTTTCAATGTTGAGGTTGTTGTTGAACTTGTTGGTGTTTTTCAATGTTGAGGTTGTTGTTGTTTTTCAATGCTGAGGTTGTTGTTGAATTTGTTGGTGTTTTTCAATGTTGAGGTTGTTGTTGAATTTGTTGGTGTTTTTCAATGTTGAGGTTGTTGTTGTTTTTCAATGTTGAGGTTGTTGTTGAATTTGTTGGTGTTTTTCGATGTTGAGGTTGTTGATGTTTTCCAATGTTGAGGTTGTTGTTGAATTTGTTGGTGTTTTTCAATGTTGAGGTTGTTGTTGAATTTGTTGGTGTTTTTCAATGTTGAGGTTGTTGTTATTTTTCAATGTTGAGGTTGTTGTTGAGTTTGTTGGTGTTTTTCAATGTTGAGGTTGTTGTTGAATTTGTTGGTGTTTTTCAATGTTGAGGTTGTTGTTGAATTTGTTGGTGTTTTTCAATGTTGAGGTTGTTGTTGTTTTTCAATGTTGAGGTTGTTGTTGAATTTGTTGGTGTTTTTCAACGTTGAGGTAGTTGTTGAATTTGTTGGTGTTTTTCAATGTTGAGGTTGTTGTTGTTTTTCAATGTTGAGGTTGTTGTTGAATTTGTTGGTGTTTTTCAATGTTTAGGTTGTTGTTGAATTTGTTGGTGTTTTTCAATTTCGAGGTTGTTGTTGAATTTGTTGGTGTTTTTCAATATTGAAGTTGTTGTTGAATTTGTTGGTGTTTTTCAATGTTGAGGTTGTTGTTGTTTTTCAATGCTGAGGTTGTTGTTGAATTTGTTGGTGTTTTTCAATGTTGAGGTTGTTGTTGAATTTGTTGTTGTTTTTCAATGTTGAGGTTGTTGTTTTTCAATGTTGAGGTTTTTGTTGAATTTGTTGGTGTTTTTCAATGTTGAGGTTGTTGTTGTTTTTCAATGTTGAGGTTGTTGTTGAATTTGTTGGTGTTTTTCAATTTCGAGGTTGTTGTTGAATTTGTTTCTGTTTTTCAATGTTGAGGTTGTTGTTGTTTTTCAATGTTGAGGTTATTGTTGAATTTGTTGGTGTTTTTAATGTTGAGGTTGTTCTTGTTTTTCAATGTTGAGGTTGTTGTTGAATTTGTTGGTGTTTTTCAATGTTGAGTTTGTTGTTGTTTTTCAATGTTGAGGTTGTTGTTGAATTTGTTGGTGTTTTTCAATGTTGAGGTTGTTGTTGTTTTTCAATGTTGATGTTGTTGTTGAATTTGTTCGTGTTTTTCAATGTTGAGGTTGTTGTTGTTTTTCAATGTTAAGGTTGTTGTTGAATTTGTTGGTGTTTTTCAATGTTGAGGCTGTTGTTGAATTTGTTGGTGTTTTTCAATGATCAGGTTGTTGTTGTTTTTCAATGTTGAGGTTGTTGAATTTGTGGGTGTTTTTCAATCTTGAGTTTGTTGTTGAATTTGTTGGTGTTTTTCAATGTTGAGGTTGTTGTTGAATTTGTTGGTGTTTTTCAATGTTGAGGTTGTTGGTATTTTTCAATGTTGAGGTTGTTGTTGAGTTTGTTGCTGTTTTTCAATGTTGAGGTTGTTGTTGAATTTGTTGGTGCTTTTCAATGTTGAGGTTGTTGTTGAATTTGTTGGTGTTTTTCAATGTTGAGGTTGTTGTTGTTTTTCAATGTTGAGGTTGTTGTTGAATTTGTTGGTGTTTTTAAATGTTGAGATTGTTGTTGTTTTTCAATGTTGAGGTTGTTGTTGAACTTGTTGGTGTTTTTAAATGTTGAGGTTGTTGTTGAATTTGCTGGTGTTTTGCAATGTTGAGGTTGTTGTTGTTTTTCAATGTTGAGGTTGTAGTTCAATTTGTTGGTGTTTTTCAATGTTGAGGTTTTTGTTGTTTTTCAAAGTTGAGGTGGTTGTTGTATTTGTTGGTGTTATTCAATTTCGAGGTTGTTGTTGAGTTTGTTGGTGTTTTTCATTGTTGAAGTTTTTGTTGAATTTGCTGGTGTTTTTCAATGTTGAGGTTGTTGTTTTTCAATGTTGAGGTTGTTGTTGAATTTGTTGGTGTTTTTCAATGTTGAGGTTGTTGTTTTTTTTGAATGCTGAGGTTGTTGTTGAATTTGTTGGTGTTTTTCAATGTTGAGGTTGTTGTTGAAGTTGTTGGTGTTTTTCAATGTTGAGGTTGTTGTTGTTTTTCAATGTTGAGGTTGTTGTTGAATTTGTTGGTGTTTTGCAATGTTTAGGTTGTTGTTGTTTTTCAATGTTGAGGTTGTTGTTGAATTTGTTGGTGTTTTTCAATGTTGAGGTTGTTGTTGAATTTGTTGGTGTTTTTCAATGTTGAGTTTGTTGTTGAATTTGTTGGTGTTTTTCAATGTTGAGGTTGTTGTTATTTTTCAATGTTGAGGTTGTTGTTGAGTTTGTTGGTGTTTTTCAATGTTGAGGTTGTTGTTGAATTTGTTGGTGTTTTTCAATGTTGAGGTTGTTGTTGTTTTTAAATGTTGAGGTTGTTGTTGAATTTGTTGGTGTTTTTCAATGTTGAGGTTGTTGTTGTTTTTAAATGTTGAGGTTGTTGTTGAATTTGCTGGTGTATTTTCAATTTTGAGGTTGTTGGTGTTGTTCAATGTTGAGGTTGATTTTTAATTTGAGTGTGTCTTTCAATGTCGAGGTTGTTGTTGAATTTGTTGGTGTTTTTCAATGTTGAGGTTGTTGTTGTTTTTCAATGTTGAGGTTGTTGTTGAATTTGTTGGTGTTTTTCAATGTTGAGATTGTTGTTGTTTTTCAATGTTGAGGTTGTTGTTGAATTTGTTGGTGTTTTTAAATGTTGAGGTTGTTGTTGAAGTTGTTGGTGTTTTGCAATGTTGAGGTTGTTGTTGTTTTTCAATGTTGAGGTTGTTGTTGAATTTGTTGGTGTTTTTCAATGTTGAGGTTTTTGTTGTTTTTCAATGTTGAGGTTGTTGTTGTATTTGTTGGTGTTTTTCAATTTCGAGGTTGTTGTTGAATTTGTTGGTGTTTTTCAATGTTGAAGTTGTTGTTGAATTTGTCGGTGTTTTTCAATGTTGAGGTTGTTGTTGTTTTTCAATGTTGAGGTTGTTGTTGAACTTGTTGGTGTTTTTCAATGTTGAGGTTGTTGTTGTTTTTCAATGCTGAGGTTGTTGTTGAATTTGTTGGTGTTTTTCAATGTTGAGGTTGTTGTTGAATTTGTTGGTGTTTTTCAATGTTGAGGTTGTTGTTGTTTTTCAATGTTGAGGTTGTTGTTGAATTTGTTGGTGTTTTTCGATGTTGAGGTTGTTGATGTTTTCCAATGTTGAGGTTGTTGTTGAATTTGTTGGTGTTTTTCAATGTTGAGGTTGTTGTTGAATTTGTTGGTGTTTTTCAATGTTGAGGTTGTTGTTATTTTTCAATGTTGAGGTTGTTGTTGAGTTTGTTGGTGTTTTTCAATGTTGAGGTTGTTGTTGAATTTGTTGGTGTTTTTCAATGTTGAGGTTGTTGTTGAATTTGTTGGTGTTTTTCAATGTTGAGGTTGTTGTTGTTTTTCAATGTTGAGGTTGTTGTTGAATTTGTTGGTGTTTTTCAACGTTGAGGTAGTTGTTGAATTTGTTGGTGTTTTTCAATGTTGAGGTTGTTGTTGTTTTTCAATGTTGAGGTTGTTGTTGAATTTGTTGGTGTTTTTCAATGTTTAGGTTGTTGTTGAATTTGTTGGTGTTTTTCAATTTCGAGGTTGTTGTTGAATTTGTTGGTGTTTTTCAATATTGAAGTTGTTGTTGAATTTGTTGGTGTTTTTCAATGTTGAGGTTGTTGTTGTTTTTCAATGCTGAGGTTGTTGTTGAATTTGTTGGTGTTTTTCAATGTTGAGGTTGTTGTTGAATTTGTTGGTGTTTTTCAATGTTGAGGTTGTTGTTTTTCAATGTTGAGGTTTTTGTTGAATTTGTTGGTGTTTTTCAATGTTGAGGTTGTTGTTGTTTTTCAATGTTGAGGTTGTTGTTGAATTTGTTGGTGTTTTTCAATTTCGAGGTTGTTGTTGAATTTGTTTCTGTTTTTCAATGTTGAGGTTGTTGTTGTTTTTCAATGTTGAGGTTATTGTTGAATTTGTTGGTGTTTTTAATGTTGAGGTTGTTCTTGTTTTTCAATGTTGAGGTTGTTGTTGAATTTGTTGGTGTTTTTCAATGTTGAGTTTGTTGTTGTTTTTCAATGTTGAGGTTGTTGTTGAATTTGTTGGTGTTTTTCAATGTTGAGGTTGTTGTTGTTTTTCAATGTTGATGTTGTTGTTGAATTTGTTCGTGTTTTTCAATGTTGAGGTTGTTGTTGTTTTTCAATGTTAAGGTTGTTGTTGAATTTGTTGGTGTTTTTCAATGTTGAGGCTGTTGTTGAATTTGTTGGTGTTTTTCAATGATCAGGTTGTTGTTGTTTTTCAATGTTGAGGTTGTTGAATTTGTGGGTGTTTTTCAATCTTGAGTTTGTTGTTGAATTTGTTGGTGTTTTTCAATGTTGAGGTTGTTGTTGAATTTGTTGGTGTTTTTCAATGTTGAGGTTGTTGGTATTTTTCAATGTTGAGGTTGTTGTTGAGTTTGTTGCTGTTTTTCAATGTTGAGGTTGTTGTTGAATTTGTTGGTGCTTTTCAATGTTGAGGTTGTTGTTGAATTTGTTGGTGTTTTTCAATGTTGAGGTTGTTGTTGTTTTTCAATGTTGAGGTTGTTGTTGAATTTGTTGGTGTTTTTAAATGTTGAGATTGTTGTTGTTTTTCAATGTTGAGGTTGTTGTTGAACTTGTTGGTGTTTTTAAATGTTGAGGTTGTTGTTGAATTTGCTGGTGTTTTGCAATGTTGAGGTTGTTGTTGTTTTTCAATGTTGAGGTTGTAGTTCAATTTGTTGGTGTTTTTCAATGTTGAGGTTTTTGTTGTTTTTCAAAGTTGAGGTGGTTGTTGTATTTGTTGGTGTTATTCAATTTCGAGGTTGTTGTTGAGTTTGTTGGTGTTTTTCATTGTTGAAGTTTTTGTTGAATTTGCTGGTGTTTTTCAATGTTGAGGTTGTTGTTTTTCAATGTTGAGGTTGTTGTTGAATTTGTTGGTGTTTTTCAATGTTGAGGTTGTTGTTTTTTTTGAATGCTGAGGTTGTTGTTGAATTTGTTGGTGTTTTTCAATGTTGAGGTTGTTGTTGAAGTTGTTGGTGTTTTTCAATGTTGAGGTTGTTGTTGTTTTTCAATGTTGAGGTTGTTGTTGAATTTGTTGGTGTTTTGCAATGTTTAGGTTGTTGTTGTTTTTCAATGTTGAGGTTGTTGTTGAATTTGTTGGTGTTTTTCAATGTTGAGGTTGTTGTTGAATTTGTTGGTGTTTTTCAATGTTGAGTTTGTTGTTGAATTTGTTGGTGTTTTTCAATGTTGAGGTTGTTGTTATTTTTCAATGTTGAGGTTGTTGTTGAGTTTGTTGGTGTTTTTCAATGTTGAGGTTGTTGTTGAATTTGTTGGTGTTTTTCAATGTTGAGGTTGTTGTTGTTTTTAAATGTTGAGGTTGTTGTTGAATTTGTTGGTGTTTTTTCAATTTTGAGGTTGTTGGTGTTTTTCAATGTTGAGGTTGATTTTGAATTTGACAGTGTTTTTCAATGTTGAAGTTGTTGTTGAATTTGTTGGTGTTTTTCAATGTTGAGGTTGTTGTTGTTTTTCAATGCTGAGGTTGTTGTTGAATTTGTTGGTGGTTTTCAATGTTGAGGTTGTTGTTGAATTTGTTGGTGTTTTTCAATGTTGAGGTTGTTGTTGTTTTTCAATGTTGAGGTTGTTGTTGAATTTGTTGGTGTTTTTCAATGTTGAGGTTGTTGTTGAATTTGTTGGTGTTTTTCAATGTTGAGGTTGTTGTTGTTTTTCAATGTTGAGGTTGTTGTTGACTTTGTTGGTGTTTTTCAATGTTGAGTTTGTTGTTCTTTTTCAATGTTGAGGTTGTTGTTGAATTTGTTGGTGTTTTTCAATGTTGAGGTTGTTGTTGTTTTTCAATGTTGAGGTTATTGTTGAATTTGTTGGTGTTTTTCAATGTTGAGGTTGTTGTTGTTTTTCAATGTTGAGGTTGTTGTTGAATTTGTTGGTGCTTTTCAATGTTGAGGTTGTTGTTGAATTTGTTGGTGTTTTTCAATGTTGAGGTTGTTGTTGTTTTTCAATGTAGAGGTTGCTGTTGAATTTGCTGGCGTTTTTCAATGTTGAGTTTGTTGTTGAATTTGTTGGTGTTTTTCAATTTCGATGTTGTTGTGGAATTTGTTGGTGTTTTTCAATGTTGAGGTTGTTGTTGAATTTGTTGGTGTTTTTCAATGTTGAGGTTGTTGTTGAATTTGTTGGTGTTTTTCAATGTTGAGGTTGTTGTTGTTTTTCAATGTTGAGGTTGTTGTTGAATTTGTTGGTGTTTTTCAATGTTTAGTTTGTTGTTGTTTTTCAATGTTGAGGTTGTTGTTGTATTTGTTGGTGTTTTTCAATGTTGAGGTTGTTGTTGTTTTTCAATGTTGAGGTTGTTGTTGAATTTGTTGGTGTTTTTCAATGTTGAGGTTGTTGGTGTTTTTCAATGTTGAGGTTGTTGTTGAATTTGTTGGTGTTTTTCAATGTTGAGGTTGTTGTTGAATTTGTTGGTGTTTTTCAATGTTGAGGTTGTTGTTGTTTTTCAATGTTGAGGTTGTTGTTGAGTTTGTTGGTGTTTTTCAATGTTGAGGTTGTTGTTGAATTTGTTGGTGTTTTTCAATGTTGAGGTTGTTGTTGAATTTGTTGTTGTTTTTCAATGCTGAGGTTGTTGTTGTTTTTAAATGTTGGGGTTGTTGTTGAAATTGTTGGTGTTTTTCAATTTTGAGGGTGTTGTTGTTTTTCAATGTTGAGGTTGTTGTTGAATTTGTTGGTGTTTTTCCATGATGAGGTTGTTGTTGTTTTTCAAAGTTGAGGTTGTTGTTGAATTTGTTGGTGTTTTTCACTGTCGGGGTTGTTGTTGAATTTGTTGGTGTTTTTCTATGTTGAATTATTTGTTGAATTTGTTGGTGTTTTTCAATGTTGAGGTTGTTGTTTTTCAATGTTGAGGTTGTTGTTCAATCTGTTGGTGTTTTTCAATGTTGAGGTTTTTGTTGTTTTTCAAAGTTGAGGTGGTTGTTTTATTTGTTGGTGTTATTCAATTTCGAGGTTGTTGTTGAGTTTGTTGGAGTTTTTCATTGTTGAAGTTTTTGTTGAATTTGCTGGTGTTTTTCAATGTTGAGGTTGTTGTTTTTCAATGTTGAGGTTGTTGTTGAATTTGTTGGTGTTTTTCAATGTTGAGGTTGTTGTTTTTTTTCAACGCTGAGGTTGTTGTTGAATTTGTTGGTGTTTTTCAATTTTGAGGTTGTTGTTGAAGTTGTTGGTGTTTTTCAATGTTGAGGTTGTTGTTGTTTTTCAATGTTGAGGTTGTTGTTGAATTTGTTGGTGTTTTGCAATGTTTAGGTTGTTGTTGTTTTTCAATGTTGAGGTTGTTGTTGAATTTGTTGGTGTTTTTCAATGTTGAGGTTGTTGTTGAATTTGTTGGTGTTTTTCAATGTTGAGGTTGTTGTTGAATTTGTTGGTGTTTTTCAATGTTGAGGTTGTTGTTATTTTTCAATGTTGAGGTTGTTGTTGAGTTTGTTGGTGTTTTTCAATGTTGAGGTTGTTGTTGAATTTGTTGGTGTTTTTCAATGTTGAGGTTGTTGTTGAATTTGTTGGTGTTTTTCAATGTTGAGGTTGTTGTTGTTTTTAAATGTTGAGGTTGTTGTTGAATTTGTTGGTGTTTTTTCAATTTTGAGGTTGTTGGTGTTTTTCAATGTTGAGGTTGATTTTGAATTTGACGGTGTTTTTCAATGTTGAAGTTGTTGTTGAATTTGTTGGTGTTTTTCAATGTTGAGGTTGTTGTTGTTTTTCAATTTTGAGGTTGTTGTTGAATTTGTTGGTGTTTTTCAATGTTGAGGTTGTTGTTGTTTTTCAATGCTGAGGTTGTTGTTGAATTTGTTGGTGGTTTTCAATGTTGAGGTTGTTGTTGAATTTGTTGGTGTTTTTCAATGTTGAGGTTGTTGTTGTTTTTCAATGTTGAGGTTGTTGTTGAATTTGTTGGTGTTTTTCAATGTTGAGGTTGTTGTTGAATTTGTTGGTGTTTTTCAATGTTGAGGTTGTTGTTGTTTTTCAATGTTGAGGTTGTTGTTGAATTTGTTGGTGTTTTTCAATGTTGAGTTTGTTGTTCTTTTTCAATGTTGAGGTTGTTGTTGAATTTGTTGGTGTTTTTCAATGTTGAGGTTGTTGTTGTTTTTCAATGTTGAGGTTATTGTTGAATTTGTTGGTGTTTTTCAATGTTGAGGTTGTTGTTGTTTTTCAATGTTGAGGTTGTTGTTGAATTTGTTGGTGCTTTTCAATGTTGAGGTTGTTGTTGAATTTGTTGGTGTTTTTCAATGTTGAGGTTGTTGTTGTTTTTCAATGTAGAGGTTGCTGTTGAATTTGCTGGCGTTTTTCAATGTTGAGTTTGTTGTTGAATTTGTTGGTGTTTTTCAATTTCGAGGTTGTTGTGGAATTTGTTGGTGTTTTTCAATGTTGTGGTTGTTGTTGAATTTGTTGGTGTTTTTCAATGTTGAGGTTGTTGTTGAATTTGTTGGTGTTTTTCAATGTTGAGGTTGTTGTTGTTTTTCAATGTTGAGGTTGTTGTTGAATTTGTTGGTGTTTTTCAATGTTTAGTTTGTTGTTGTTTTTCAATGTTGAGGTTGTTGTTGAATTTGTTGGTGTTTTTCAATGTTGAGGTTGTTGTTGTTTTTCAATGTTGAGGTTGTTGTTGAATTTGTTGGTGTTTTTCAATGTTGAGGTTGTTGGTGTTTTTCAATGTTGTGGTTGTTGTTGAATTTGTTGGAGTTTTTCAATGTTGAGGTTGTTGTTGAATTTGTTGGTGTTTTTCAATGTTGAGGTTGTTGTTTTTTTTCAACGCTGAGGTTGTTGTTGAATTTGTTGGTGTTTTTCAATGTTGAGGTTGTTGTTGAAGTTGTTGGTGTTTTTCAATGTTGAGGTTGTTGTTGTTTTTCAATGTTGAGGTTGTTGTTGAATTTGTTGGTGTTTTGCAATGTTTAGGTTGTTGTTGTTTTTCAATGTTGAGGTTGTTGTTGAATTTGTTGGTGTTTTTCAATGTTGAGGTTGTTGTTGAATTTGTTGGTGTTTTTCAATGTTGAGGTTGTTGTTGAATTTGTTGGTGTTTTTCAATGTTGAGGTTGTTGTTATTTTTCAATGTTGAGGTTGTTGTTGAGTTTGTTGGTGTTTTTCAATGTTGAGGTTGTTGTTGAATTTGTTGGTGTTTTTCAATGTTGAGGTTGTTGTTTTTTTTCAACGCTGAGGTTGTTGTTGAATTTGTTGGTGTTTTTCAATGTTGAGGTTGTTGTTGAAGTTGTTGGTGTTTTTCAATGTTGAGGTTGTTGTTGTTTTTCAATGTTGAGGTTGTTGTTGAATTTGTTGGTGTTTTGCAATGTTTAGGTTGTTGTTGTTTTTCAATGTTGAGGTTGTTGTTGAATTTGTTGGTGTTTTTCAATGTTGAGGTTGTTGTTGAATTTGTTGGTGTTTTTCAATGTTGAGGTTGTTGTTGAATTTGTTGGTGTTTTTCAATGTTGAGGTTGTTGTTATTTTTCAATGTTGAGGTTGTTGTTGAGTTTGTTGGTGTTTTTCAATGTTGAGGTTGTTGTTGAATTTGTTGGTGTTTTTCAATGTTGAGGTTGTTGTTGAATTTGTTGGTGTTTTTCAATGTTGAGGTTGTTGTTGTTTTTAAATGTTGAGGTTGTTGTTGAATTTGTTGGTGTTTTTTCAATTTTGAGGTTGTTGGTGTTTTTCAATGTTGAGGTTGATTTTGAATTTGACGGTGTTTTTCAATGTTGAAGTTGTTGTTGAATTTGTTGGTGTTTTTCAATGTTGAGGTTGTTGTTGTTTTTCAATTTTGAGGTTGTTGTTGAATTTGTTGGTGTTTTTCAATGTTGAGGTTGTTGTTGTTTTTCAATGCTGAGGTTGTTGTTGAATTTGTTGGTGGTTTTCAATGTTGAGGTTGTTGTTGAATTTGTTGGTGTTTTTCAATGTTGAGGTTGTTGTTGTTTTTCAATGTTGAGGTTGTTGTTGAATTTGTTGGTGTTTTTCAATGTTGAGGTTGTTGTTGAATTTGTTGGTGTTTTTCAATGTTGAGGTTGTTGTTGTTTTTCAATGTTGAGGTTGTTGTTGAATTTGTTGGTGTTTTTCAATGTTGAGTTTGTTGTTCTTTTTCAATGTTGAGGTTGTTGTTGAATTTGTTGGTGTTTTTCAATGTTGAGGTTGTTGTTGTTTTTCAATGTTGAGGTTATTGTTGAATTTGTTGGTGTTTTTCAATGTTGAGGTTGTTGTTGAATTTGTTGGTGTTTTTCAATGTTGAGGTTGTTGTTGTTTTTCAATGTTGAGGTTGTTGTTGAATTTGTTGGTGTTTTTCAATGTTGAGTTTGTTGTTCTTTTTCAATGTTGAGGTTGTTGTTGAATTTGTTGGTGTTTTTCAATGTTGAGGTTGTTGTTGTTTTTCAATGTTGAGGTTATTGTTGAATTTGTTGGTGTTTTTCAATGTTGAGGTTGTTGTTGTTTTTCAATGTTGAGGTTGTTGTTGAATTTGTTGGTGCTTTTCAATGTTGAGGTTGTTGTTGAATTTGTTGGTGTTTTTCAATGTTGAGGTTGTTGTTGTTTTTCAATGTAGAGGTTGCTGTTGAATTTGCTGGCGTTTTTCAATGTTGAGTTTGTTGTTGAATTTGTTGGTGTTTTTCAATTTCGAGGTTGTTGTGGAATTTGTTGGTGTTTTTCAATGTTGTGGTTGTTGTTGAATTTGTTGGTGTTTTTCAATGTTGAGGTTGTTGTTGAATTTGTTGGTGTTTTTCAATGTTGAGGTTGTTGTTGTTTTTCAATGTTGAGGTTGTTGTTGAATTTGTTGGTGTTTTTCAATGTTTAGTTTGTTGTTGTTTTTCAATGTTGAGGTTGTTGTTGAATTTGTTGGTGTTTTTCAATGTTGAGGTTGTTGTTGTTTTTCAATGTTGAGGTTGTTGTTGAATTTGTTGGTGTTTTTCAATGTTGAGGTTGTTGGTGTTTTTCAATGTTGTGGTTGTTGTTGAATTTGTTGGAGTTTTTCAATGTTGAGGTTGTTGTTGAATTTGTTGGTGTTTTTCAATGTTGAGGTTGTTGTTTTTTTTCAACGCTGAGGTTGTTGTTGAATTTGTTGGTGTTTTTCAATGTTGAGGTTGTTGTTGAAGTTGTTGGTGTTTTTCAATGTTGAGGTTGTTGTTGTTTTTCAATGTTGAGGTTGTTGTTGAATTTGTTGGTGTTTTGCAATGTTTAGGTTGTTGTTGTTTTTCAATGTTGAGGTTGTTGTTGAATTTGTTTGTGTTTTTCAATGTTGAGGTTGTTGTTGAATTTGTTGGTGTTTTTCAATGTTGAGGTTGTTGTTGAATTTGTTGGTGTTTTTCAATGTTGAGGTTGTTGTTATTTTTCAATGTTGAGGTTGTTGTTGAGTTTGTTGGTGTTTTTCAATGTTGAGGTTGTTGTTGAATTTGTTGGTGTTTTTCAATGTTGAGGTTGTTGTTTTTTTTCAACGCTGAGGTTGTTGTTGAATTTGTTGGTGTTTTTCAATGTTGAGGTTGTTGTTGAAGTTGTTGGTGTTTTTCAATGTTGAGGTTGTTGTTGTTTTTCAATGTTGAGGTTGTTGTTGAATTTGTTGGTGTTTTGCAATGTTTAGGTTGTTGTTGTTTTTCAATGTTGAGGTTGTTGTTGAATTTGTTGGTGTTTTTCAATGTTGAGGTTGTTGTTGAATTTGTTGGTGTTTTTCAATGTTGAGGTTGTTGTTGAATTTGTTGGTGTTTTTCAATGTTGAGGTTGTTGTTATTTTTCAATGTTGAGGTTGTTGTTGAGTTTGTTGGTGTTTTTCAATGTTGAGGTTGTTGTTGAATTTGTTGGTGTTTTTCAATGTTGAGGTTGTTGTTGAATTTGTTGGTGTTTTTCAATGTTGAGGTTGTTGTTGTTTTTAAATGTTGAGGTTGTTGTTGAATTTGTTGGTGTTTTTTCAATTTTGAGGTTGTTGGTGTTTTTCAATGTTGAGGTTGATTTTGAATTTGACGGTGTTTTTCAATGTTGAAGTTGTTGTTGAATTTGTTGGTGTTTTTCAATGTTGAGGTTGTTGTTGTTTTTCAATTTTGAGGTTGTTGTTGAATTTGTTGGTGTTTTTCAATGTTGAGGTTGTTGTTGTTTTTCAATGCTGAGGTTGTTGTTGAATTTGTTGGTGGTTTTCAATGTTGAGGTTGTTGTTGAATTTGTTGGTGTTTTTCAATGTTGAGGTTGTTGTTGTTTTTCAATGTTGAGGTTGTTGTTGAATTTGTTGGTGTTTTTCAATGTTGAGGTTGTTGTTGAATTTGTTGGTGTTTTTCAATGTTGAGGTTGTTGTTGTTTTTCAATGTTGAGGTTGTTGTTGAATTTGTTGGTGTTTTTCAATGTTGAGTTTGTTGTTCTTTTTCAATGTTGAGGTTGTTGTTGAATTTGTTGGTGTTTTTCAATGTTGAGGTTGTTGTTGTTTTTCAATGTTGAGGTTATTGTTGAATTTGTTGGTGTTTTTCAATGTTGAGGTTGTTGTTGTTTTTCAATGTTGAGGTTGTTGTTGAATTTGTTGGTGCTTTTCAATGTTGAGGTTGTTGTTGAATTTGTTGGTGTTTTTCAATGTTGAGGTTGTTGTTGTTTTTCAATGTAGAGGTTGCTGTTGAATTTGCTGGCGTTTTTCAATGTTGAGTTTGTTGTTGAATTTGTTGGTGTTTTTCAATTTCGAGGTTGTTGTGGAATTTGTTGGTGTTTTTCAATGTTGTGGTTGTTGTTGAATTTGTTGGTGTTTTTCAATGTTGAGGTTGTTGTTGAATTTGTTGGTGTTTTTCAATGTTGAGGTTGTTGTTGTTTTTCAATGTTGAGGTTGTTGTTGAATTTGTTGGTGTTTTTCAATGTTTAGTTTGTTGTTGTTTTTCAATGTTGAGGTTGTTGTTGAATTTGTTGGTGTTTTTCAATGTTGAGGTTGTTGTTGTTTTTCAATGTTGAGGTTGTTGTTGAATTTGTTGGTGTTTTTCAATGTTGAGGTTGTTGGTGTTTTTCAATGTTGTGGTTGTTGTTGAATTTGTTGGAGTTTTTCAATGTTGAGGTTGTTGTTGAATTTGTTGGTGTTTTTCAATGTTGAGGTTGTTGTTGTTTTTCAATGTTGAGGTTGTTGTTGAGTTTGTTGGTGTTTTTCAATGTTGAGGTTGTTGTTGAATTTGTTGGTGTTTTTCAATGTTGAGGTTGTTGTTGAATTTGTTGTTGTTTTTCAATGCTGAGGTTGTTGTTGTTTTTAAATGTTGGGGTTGTTGTTGAATTTGTTGGTGTTTTTCAATTTTGAGGATGTTGTTGTTTTTCAATGTTGAGGTTGTTGTTGAATTTGTTGGTGTTTTTCCATGATGAGGTTGTTGTTGTTTTTCAAAGTTGAGGTTGTTGTTGAATTTGTTGGTGTTTTTCACTGTCGGGGTTGTTGTTGAATTTGTTGGTGTTTGTCTATGTTGAATTTTTTGTTGAATTTGTTGGTGTTTTTCAATGTTGAGGTTGTTGTTTTTCAATGTTGAGGTTGTTGTTGAATTTGTTGGCGTTTTTAAATGTTGAGGTTGTTGTTGAATTTGTTGGTGTTTTTCAATGTTGAAGTTGTTGTTGAATTTGTTGGTGTTTTTCAATGTTGAGGTTGTTGTTGAATTTGTTGGTGTTTTTCAATGTTGAGGTTGTTGTTGAATTTGTTGGTGTTTTTCAATGTTGAGGTTGTTGTTGAATTTGTTGGTGTTTTTCAATGTTGAGGTTGTTGTTATTTTTCAATGTTGAGGTTGTTGTTGAATTTGTTGGTGTTTTTCAATGTTGAGGTTGTTGTTGAATTTGTTGGTGTTTTTCAAAGTTGAGGTTGTTGTTGAATTTGTTGGTGTTTTTCAATGTTGAGGTTGTTGTTATTTTTCAATGTTGAGGTTGTGGTTGAGTTTGTTGGTGTTTTTCAATGTTGAGGTTGTTGTTGAATTTGTTGGTGTTTTTCAATGTTGAGGTTCTTGTTGAATTTGTTGGTATTTTTCAATGTTGAGGTTGTTGTTGTTTTTAAATGTTGAGGTTGTTGTTGAACTTGTTGATGTTTTTTCAATTTTGAGGTTGTTCGTGTTTTTCAATGCTGAGGTTGATATTGAATTTGAGGGTGTTTTTCAATGTCGAGGTTGTTGTTGAATTTGTTGGTGTTTTTGAATATGGAGGTTGTTGTTGTTTTTCAATGTTGAGGTTGTTGTTGAATTTGTTGTTGTTTTTCAATGTTGAGATTGTTGTTGTTTTTCAATGTTGAGGTTGTTGTTGAATTTGTTGGTGTTTTTAAATGTTGAGGTTGTTGTTGAATTTGCTGGTGTTTTGCAATGTTGAGGTTGCTGTTGTTGTTCAATGTTGAGGTTGTTGTTGAATTTGTTGGTGTTTTTCAATGTTGAGGTTGTTGTTGTTTTTCAATGTTGAGGTTGTTGTTGTATTTGTTGGTGTTTTTCAATTTCGAGGTTGTTGTTGAATTTGTTGGTGTTTTTCAATGTTGAAGTTGTTGTTGAATTTGTTGGTGTTTTTCAATGTTGAGGTTGTTGTTGTTTTTCAACGTTGAGGTTGTTGAATTTGTTGGTGTTTTTCAAAGTTGAGGTTGTTGTTGTTTTTCAATGCTGAGGTTGTTGTTGAATTTGTTGGTGTTTTTCAATGTTGAGGTTGTTGTTGAATTTGTTGGTGTTTTTCAATGTTGAGGTTGTTGTTGTTTTTCAATGTTGAGGTTGTTGTTGAATTTGTTGGTGTTTTTCAATGTTTAGGTTGTTGTTGTTTTTCAATGTTGAGGTTGTTGTTGAATTTGTTGGTGTTTTTCAACGTTGAGGTTGTTGTTGAATTTGTTGGTGTTTTTCAATGTTGAGGTTGTTGTTGTTTTTCAATGTTGAGGTTGTTGTTGAATTTGTTGGTGTTTTTCAATGTTGAGTTTGTTGTTGTTTTTCAATGTTAAGGTTGTTGTTGAATTTGTTGGTGTTTTTCAATGTTGAGGTTGTTGTTGTTTTTCAATGTTGAGGTTGTTGTTGAATTTGTTGGTGTTTTTCAATGTTGAGGTTGTTGTTGTCTTTCAATGTTGGGGTTGTTGTTGAATTTGTTGGTGTTTTTCAATTTTGAGGATGTTGTTGTTTTTCAATGTTGAGGTTGTTGTTGAATTTGTTGGTGTTTTTCAATGTTCAGGTTTTTGTTGTTTTTCAATGTTGAGGTTGTTGTTGTATTTGTTGGTGTTTTTCAATTTCGAGGTTGTTGTTGAATTTGTTGGTGTTTTTCAATGTTGAAGTTGTTGTTGACATTGCTGGTGTTTTTCAATGTTGAGGTTGTTGTTGTTTTTCAATGTTGAGGTTGTTGTTGAATTTGTTGGTGTTTTTCAATGTTGAGGTTGTTGTTGTTTTTCAATGCTGAGGTTGTTGTTGAATTTGTTGGTGTTTTTCAATGTTGAGGTTGTTGTTGAATTTGTTGGTGTTTTTCAATGTTGAGGTTGTTGTTGTTTTTCAATGTTGAGGTTGTTGTTGAATTTGTTGGTGTTTTTCAATGTTTCGGTTGTTGTTGTTTTTCAATGTTGAGGTTGTTGTTGAATTTGTTGGTGTTTTTCAATGTTGAGGTTGTTGTTGAATTTGTTGGTGTTTTTCAATGTTGAGGTTGTTGTTGAATTTGTTGGTGTTTTTCAATGTTGAGGTTGTTGTTATTTTTCAATGTTGAGGTTGTTGTTGAGTTTGTTGGTGTTTTTCAATGTTGAGGTTGCTGTTGAATTTGTTGGTGTTTTTAAATGTTGAGGTTGTTGTTGAATTTGTTGGTGTTTTTCAATGTTGAGGTTGTTGTTGTTTTTAAATGTTGAGGTTGTTGTTGAATTTGTTGGTGTTTTTTCAATTTTGAGGTTGTTGGTGTTTTTCAATGTTGAGGTTGATTTTGAATTTGAGGGTGTTTTTCAATGTCGAGGTTGTTGTTTAATTTGTTGGTGTTTTTCAATGTTGAGGTTGTTTTTGTTTTTCAATGTTGAGGTTGTTGTTGAATTTGTTGTTGTTTTTCAATGTTGAGGTTGTTGTTGAATTTGTTGGTGTTTTTCAATGTTGAGGTTGTTGTTGTTTTTCAATGTTGAGGTTGTTGTTGAATTTGTTGGTGTTTTTCAATGTTTAGGTTGTTGTTGTTTTTCAATGTTGAGGTTGTTGTTGAATTTGTTGGTGTTTTTCAACGTTGAGGTTGTTGTTGAATTTGTTGGTGTTTTTCAATGTTGAGGTTGTTGTTGTTTTTCAATGTTGAGGTTGTTGTTGAATTTGTTGGTGTTTTTCAATGTTGAGTTTGTTGTTGTTTTTCAATGTTAAGGTTGTTGTTGAATTTGTTGGTGTTTTTCAATGTTGAGGTTGTTGTTGTTTTTCAATGTTGAGGTTGTTGTTGAATTTGTTGGTGTTTTTCAATGTTGAGGTTGTTGTTGTCTTTCAATGTTGGGGTTGTTGTTGAATTTGTTGGTGTTTTTCAATTTTGAGGATGTTGTTGTTTTTCAATGTTGAGGTTGTTGTTGAATTTGTTGGTGTTTTTCAATGTTCAGGTTTTTGTTGTTTTTCAATGTTGAGGTTGTTGTTGTATTTGTTGGTGTTTTTCAATTTCGAGGTTGTTGTTGAATTTGTTGGTGTTTTTCAATGTTGAAGTTGTTGTTGAATTTGCTGGTGTTTTTCAATGTTGAGGTTGTTGTTCTTTTTCAATGTTGAGGTTGTTGTTGAATTTGTTGGTGTTTTTCAATGTTGAGGTTGTTGTTGTTTTTCAATGCTGAGGTTGTTGTTGAATTTGTTGGTGTTTTTCAATGTTGAGGTTGTTGTTGAATTTGTTGGTGTTTTTCAATGTTGAGGTTGTTGTTGTTTTTCAATGTTGAGGTTGTTGTTGAATTTGTTGGTGTTTTTCAATGTTTCGGTTGTTGTTGTTTTTCAATGTTGAGGTTGTTGTTGAATTTGTTGGTGTTTTTCAATGTTGAGGTTGTTGTTGAATTTGTTGGTGTTTTTCAATGTTGAGGTTGTTGTTGAATTTGTTGGTGTTTTTCAATGTTGAGGTTGTTGTTATTTTTCAATGTTGAGGTTGTTGTTGAGTTTGTTGGTGTTTTTCAATGTTGAGGTTGCTGTTGAATTTGTTGGTGTTTTTAAATGTTGAGGTTGTTGTTGAATTTGTTGGTGTTTTTCAATGTTGAGGTTGTTGTTGTTTTTAAATGTTGAGGTTGTTGTTGAATTTGTTGGTGTTTTTTCAATTTTGAGGTTGTTGGTGTTTTTCAATGTTGAGGTTGATTTTGAATTTGAGGGTGTTTTTCAATGTCGAGGTTGTTGTTTAATTTGTTGGTGTTTTTCAATGTTGAGGTTGTTTTTGTTTTTCAATGTTGAGGTTGTTGTTGAATTTGTTGGTGTTTTTCAATGTTGAGATTGTTGTTGTTTTTCAATGTTGAGGTTGTTGTTCAATTTGTTGGTGTTTTTAAATGTTGAGGTTGTTGTTGAATTTGCTGGTGTTTTTCAATGTTGAGGTTGTTGTTGTTTTTCAATGTTGAGTTTGTTGTTGAATTTGTTGGTGTTTTTCAATGTTGAGGTTGTTGTTGTTTTTCAATGCTGAGGTTGTTGTTGAATTTGTTGGTGTTTTTCAATGTTGAGGTTGTTGTTGAATTTGTTGGTGTTTTTCAATGTTGAGGTTGTTGTTGTTTTTCAATGTTGAGGTTGTTGTTGAATTTGTTGGTGTTTTTCAATGTTTCGGTTGTTGTTGTTTTTCAATGTTGAGGTTGTTGTTGAATTTGTTGGTGTTTTTCAATGTTGAGGTTGTTGTTGAATTTGTTGGTGTTTTTCAATGTTGAGGTTGTTGTTGAATTTGTTGGTGTTTTTCAATGTTGAGGTTGTTGTTATTTTTCAATGTTGAGGTTGTTGTTGAGTTTGTTGGTGTTTTTCAATGTTGAGGTTGCTGTTGAATTTGTTGGTGTTTTTAAATGTTGAGGTTGTTGTTGAATTTGTTGGTGTTTTTCAATGTTGAGGTTGTTGTTGTTTTTAAATGTTGAGGTTGTTGTTGAATTTGTTGGTGTTTTTTCAATTTTGAGGTTGTTGGTGTTTTTCAATGTTGAGGTTGATTTTGAATTTGAGGGTGTTTTTCAATGTCGAGGTTGTTGTTTAATTTGTTGGTGTTTTTCAATGTTGAGGTTGTTTTTGTTTTTCAATGTTGAGGTTGTTGTTGAATTTGTTGGTGTTTTTCAATGTTGAGGTTGTTGTTGAATTTGTTGGTGTTTTTCAATGTTGAGGTTGTTGTTGTTTTTCAATGTTGAGGTTGTTGTTGAATTTGTTGGTGTTTTTCAATGTTTAGGTTGTTGTTGTTTTTCAATGTTGAGGTTGTTGTTGAATTTGTTGGTGTTTTTCAACGTTGAGGTTGTTGTTGAATTTGTTGGTGTTTTTCAATGTTGAGGTTGTTGTTGTTTTTCAATGTTGAGGTTGTTGTTGAATTTGTTGGTGTTTTTCAATGTTGAGTTTGTTGTTGTTTTTCAATGTTAAGGTTGTTGTTGAATTTGTTGGTGTTTTTCAATGTTGAGGTTGTTGTTGTTTTTCAATGTTGAGGTTGTTGTTGAATTTGTTGGTGTTTTTCAATGTTGAGGTTGTTGTTGTCTTTCAATGTTGGGGTTGTTGTTGAATTTGTTGGTGTTTTTCAATTTTGAGGATGTTGTTGTTTTTCAATGTTGAGGTTGTTGTTGAATTTGTTGGTGTTTTTCAATGTTCAGGTTTTTGTTGTTTTTCAATGTTGAGGTTGTTGTTGTATTTGTTGGTGTTTTTCAATTTCGAGGTTGTTGTTGAATTTGTTGGTGTTTTTCAATGTTGAAGTTGTTGTTGAATTTGCTGGTGTTTTTCAATGTTGAGGTTGTTGTTCTTTTTCAATGTTGAGGTTGTTGTTGAATTTGTTGGTGTTTTTCAATGTTGAGGTTGTTGTTGTTTTTCAATGCTGAGGTTGTTGTTGAATTTGTTGGTGTTTTTCAATGTTGAGGTTGTTGTTGAATTTGTTGGTGTTTTTCAATGTTGAGGTTGTTGTTGTTTTTCAATGTTGAGGTTGTTGTTGAATTTGTTGGTGTTTTTCAATGTTTCGGTTGTTGTTGTTTTTCAATGTTGAGGTTGTTGTTGAATTTGTTGGTGTTTTTCAATGTTGAGGTTGTTGTTGAATTTGTTGGTGTTTTTCAATGTTGAGGTTGTTGTTGAATTTGTTGGTGTTTTTCAATGTTGAGGTTGTTGTTATTTTTCAATGTTGAGGTTGTTGTTGAGTTTGTTGGTGTTTTTCAATGTTGAGGTTGCTGTTGAATTTGTTGGTGTTTTTAAATGTTGAGGTTGTTGTTGAATTTGTTGGTGTTTTTCAATGTTGAGGTTGTTGTTGTTTTTAAATGTTGAGGTTGTTGTTGAATTTGTTGGTGTTTTTTCAATTTTGAGGTTGTTGGTGTTTTTCAATGTTGAGGTTGATTTTGAATTTGAGGGTGTTTTTCAATGTCGAGGTTGTTGTTTAATTTGTTGGTGTTTTTCAATGTTGAGGTTGTTTTTGTTTTTCAATGTTGAGGTTGTTGTTGAATTTGTTGGTGTTTTTCAATGTTGAGATTGTTGTTGTTTTTCAATGTTGAGGTTGTTGTTCAATTTGTTGGTGTTTTTAAATGTTGAGGTTGTTGTTGAATTTGCTGGTGTTTTGCAATGTTGAGGTTGTTGTTGTTTTTCAATGTTGAGGTTGTTGTTGAATTTGTTGGTGTTTTTCAATGTTGAGGTTGTTGTTGAATTTTTTGGTGTTTTTCAATGTTGAGGTTGTTGTTGAATTTGTTGGTGTTTTTCAATGTTGAGTTTGTTGTTGTTTTTCAATGTTGAGGTTGTTGTTGAATTTGTTGGTGTTTTTCAATGTTGAGGTTGTTGTTGTTTTTCAATGTTGAGGTTGTTGTTGAATTTGTTGGTGTTTTTCAATGTTGAGGTTGTTGTTGTTTTTCAATGTTGAGGTTGTTGTTGAATTTGTTGGTGCTTTTCAATGTTGAGATTGTTGTTGAATTTGTTGGTGTTTTTCAATGTTGAGGTTGTTGTTGTTTTTCAATGTTGAGTTTGTTGTTGAATTTGTTAGTGTTTTTCAATGTTGAGTTTGTTGTTGAATTTGTTGGTGTTTTTCAATGTTGAGGTTGTTGTTGAATTTGTTGGTGTTTTTCAATGTTGAGGTTGTTGTTGTTTTTCAATGTTGAGGTTGTTGTTGTTATTTGTTGGTGTTTTTCAATTTCGAGGTTGTTGTTGAATTTGTTGGTGTTTTTCAATGTTGAAGTTGTTGTTGAATTTGTTGGTGTTTTTCAATGTTGAGGTTGTTGTTGTTTTTCAATGTTGAGGTTGTTGTTGAATTTGTTGGTGTTTTTCAATGTTGAGGTTGTTTGTTGTTATTCAATGCTGAGGTTGTTGTTGAATTTGTTGGTGTTTTTCAATGTTGAGGTTGTTGTTGAATTTGTTGGTGTTTTTCAATGTTGAGGTTGTTGTTGTTTTTCAATGTTGAGGTTGTTTTTGAATTTGTTGGTGGTTTTCAATGTTTAGGTTGTTGTTGTTTTTCAATGTTGAGGTTGTTGTTGAATTTGTTGGTGTTTTTCAACGTTGAGGTTGTTGTTGAATTTGTTGGTGTTTTTCAATGTTGAGGTTGTTGTTGTTTTTCAATGTTGTGGTTGTTGTTGAATTTGTTGGTGTTTTTCAATGTTGAGTTTGTTGTTGTTTTTCAATGTTAAGGTTGTTGTTGAATTTGTTGGTGTTTTTCAATGTTGAGGTTGTTGTTGTTTTTCAATGTTGAGGTTGTTGTTGAATTTGTTGGTGTTTTTCAATGTTGAGGTTGTTGTTGAATTTGTTGGTGTTTTTCAATGTTGAGGTTGTTGTTGAATTTGTTGGTGTTTTTCAATGTTGAGGTTGTTGTTATTTTTCAATGTTGAGGTTGTTGTTGAGTTTGTTGGTGTTTTTCAATGTTGAGGTTGCTGTTGAATTTGTTGGTGTTTTTAAATGTTGAGGTTGTTGTTGAATTTGTTGGTGTTTTTCAATGTTGAGGTTGTTGTTGTTTTTAAATGTTGAGGTTGTTGTTGAATTTGTTGGTGTTTTTTCAATTTTGAGGTTGTTGGTGTTTTTCAATGTTGAGGTTGATTTTGAATTTGAGGGTGTTTTTCAATGTCGAGGTTGTTGTTTAATTTGTTGGTGTTTTTCAATGTTGAGGTTGTTGTTGTTTTTCAATGTTGAGGTTGTTGTTGAATTTGTTGGTGTTTTTCAATGTTGAGATTGTTGTTCTTTTTCAATGTTGAGGTTGTTGTTCAATTTGTTGGTGTTTTTAAATGTTGAGGTTGTTGTTGAATTTGCTGGTGTTTTGCAATGCTGAGGATGTTGTTGTTTTTCAATGTTGAGGTTGTTGTTCAATTTGTTGGTGTTTTTCAATGTTGAGGTTGTTGTTGTTTTTCAATGTTGAGGTTGCTGTTGTATTTGTTGGTGTTTTTCAATTTCGAGGTTGTTGTTGAATTTGTTGTTGTTTTTCAATGTTGAAGTTGTTGTTGAATTTGTTGGTGTTTTTCAATGTTGAGGTTGTTGTTGTTTTTCAATGTTGAGGTTTTTGTTGAATTTGTTGGTGTTTTTCAATGTTGAGGTTGTTGTTGAATTTGTTGGTGTTTTTCAATGTTGAGGTTGTTGTTGTTTTTCAATGTTGAGGTTGTTGTTGAATTTGTTGGTGTTTTTCAATGTTGAGTTTGTTGTTGTTTTTCAATGTTGAGGTTGTTGTTGAATTTGTTGGTGTTTTTCAATGTTGAGGTTGTTGTTGTTTTTCAATGTTGAGGTTGTTGTTGAATTTGTTGGTGTTTTTCAATGTTGAGGTTGTTGTTGTTTTTCAATGTTGAGGTTGTTGTTGAATTTGCTGGTGCTTTTCAATGTTGAGATTGTTGTTGAATTTGTTGGTGTTTTTCAATGTTGAGGTTGTTGCTGTTTTTCAATGTTGAGTTTGTTGTTGAAATTGTTGGTGTTTTTCAATGTTGAGTTTGTTGTTGAATTTGTTGGTGTTTTTCAATTTCGAGCTTGTTGTTGAATTTGTTAGTGTTTTTCAATGTTGTGGTTGTTGTTGAATTTGTTGGTGTTTTTCAATGTTGAGGTTGTTGTTGAATTTGTTGGTGTTTTTCAATGTTGAGGTTGTTGTTGTTTTTCAATGTTGAGGTTGTTGTTGAATTTGTTGGTGTTTTTCAATGTTGAGGTTGTTGTTGAATTTGTTGGTGTTTTTCAATGTTGAGGTTGTTGTTGAATTTGCTGGTGTTTTTCAATGTTGAGGTTGTTGTTATTTTTCAATGTTGAGGTTGTTGTTGAGTTTGTTGGTGTTTTTCAATGTTGAGGTTGCTGTTGAATTTGTTGGTGTTTTTAAATGTTGAGGTTGTTGTTGAATTTGTTGGTGTTTTTCAATGTTGAGGTTGTTGTTGTTTTTAAATGTTGAGGTTGTTGTTGAATTTGTTGGTGTTTTTTCAATTTTGAGGTTGTTGGTGTTTTTCAATGTTGAGGTTGATTTTGAATTTGAGGGTGTTTTTCAATGTCGAGGATGTTGTTTAATTTGTTGGTGTTTTTCAATGTTGAGGTTGTTGTTGTTTTTCAATGTTGAGGTTGTTGTTGAATTTGTTGGTGTTTTTCAATGTTGAGATTGTTGTTGTTTTTCAATGTTGAGGTTGTTGTTCAATTTGTTGGTGTTTTTAAATGTTGAGGTTGTTGTTGAATTTGCTGGTGTTTTGCAATGTTGAGGTTGTTGTTGTTTTTCAATGTTGAGGTTGTTGTTGAATTTGTTGGTGTTTTTCAATGTTGAGGTTGTTGTTGTTTTTCAATGTTGAGGTTGTTGTTGTATTTGTTGGTGTTTTTCAATTTCGAGGTTGTTGTTGAATTTGTTGTTGATTTTCAATGTTGAAGTTGTTGTTGAATTTGTTGGTGTTTTTCAATGTTGAGGTTGTTGTTGTTTTTCAATGTTGAGGTTGTTGTTGAATTTGTTGGTGTTTTTCAATGTTGAGGTTGTTGTTGAATTTGTTGGTGTTTTTCAATGTTGAGGTTGTTGTTGAATTTGTTGGTGTTTTTCAATGTTGAGGTTGTTGTTGAATTTGTTGGTGTTTTTCAATGTTGAGGTTGTTGTTGAATTTGTTGGTGTTTTTCAATGTTGAGGTTGTTGTTATTTTTCAATGTTGAGGTTGTTGTTGAATTTGTTGGTGTTTTTCAATGTTGAGGTTGTTGTTGAATTTGTTGGTGTTTTTCAAAGTTGAGGTTGTTGTTGAATTTGTTGGTGTTTTTCAATGTTGAGGTTGTTGTTATTTTTCAATGTTGAGGTTGTGGTTGAGTTTGTTGGTGTTTTTCAATGTTGAGGTTGTTGTTGAATTTGTTGGTGTTTTTCAATGTTGAGGTTCTTGTTGAATTTGTTGGTGTTTTTCAATGTTGAGGTTGTTGTTGTTTTTAAATGTTGAGGTTGTTGTTGAACTTGTTGATGTTTTTTCAATTTTGAGGTTGTTCGTGTTTTTCAATGCTGAGGTTGATTTTGAATTTGAGGGTGTTTTTCAATGTGGAGGTTGTTGTTGAATTTGTTGGTGTTTTTGAATATGGAGGTTGTTGTTGTTTTTCAATGTTGAGGTTGTTGTTGAATTTGTTGTTGTTTTTCAATGTTGAGATTGTTGTTGTTTTTCAATGTTGAGGTTGTTGTTGAATTTGTTGGTGTTTTTAAATGTTGAGGTTGTTGTTGAATTTGCTGGTGTTTTGCAATGTTGAGGTTGCTGTTGTTGTTCAATGTTGAGGTTGTTGTTGAATTTGTTGGTGTTTTTCAATGTTGAGGTTGTTGTTGTTTTTCAATGTTGAGGTTGTTGTTGTATTTGTTGGTGTTTTTCAATTTCGAGGTTGTTGTTGAATTTGTTGGTGTTTTTCAATGTTGAAGTTGTTGTTGAATTTGTTGGTGTTTTTCAATGTTGAGGTTGTTGTTGTTTTTCAACGTTGAGGTTGTTGTTGAATTTGTTGGTGTTTTTCAAAGTTGAGGTTGTTGTTGTTTTTCAATGCTGAGGTTGTTGTTGAATTTGTTGGTGTTTTTCAATGTTGAGGTTGTTGTTGAATTTGTTGGTGTTTTTCAATGTTGAGGTTGTTGTTGTTTTTCAATGTTGAGGTTGTTGTTGAATTTGTTGGTGTTTTTCAATGTTTAGGTTGTTGTTGTTTTTCAATGTTGAGGTTGTTGTTGAATTTGTTGGTGTTTTTCAACGTTGAGGTTGTTGTTGAATTTGTTGGTGTTTTTCAATGTTGAGGTTGTTGTTGTTTTTCAATGTTGAGGTTGTTGTTGAATTTGTTGGTGTTTTTCAATGTTGAGTTTGTTGTTGTTTTTCAATGTAAAGGTTGTTGTTGAATTTGTTGGTGTTTTTCAATGTTGAGGTTGTTGTTGTTTTTCAATGTTGAGGTTGTTGTTGAATTTGTTGGTGTTTTTCAATGTTGAGGTTGTTGTTGTCTTTCAATGTTGGGGTTGTTGTTGAATTTGTTGGTGTTTTTCAATTTTGAGGATGTTGTTGTTTTTCAATGTTGAGGTTGTTGTTGAATTTGTTGGTGTTTTTCAATGTTCAGGTTTTTGTTGTTTTTCAATGTTGAGGTTGTTGTTGAGTTTGTTGGTGTTTTTCAATGTTGAGGTTGCTGTTGAATTTGTTGGTGTTTTTAAATGTTGAGGTTGTTGTTGAATTTGTTGGTGTTTTTCAATGTTGAGGTTGTTTTTGAATTTGTTGGTGTTTTTCAATGTTTAGGTTGTTGTTGTTTTTCAATGTTGAGGTTGTTGTTGAATTTGTTGGTGTTTTTCAACGTTGAGGTTGTTGTTGAATTTGTTGGTGTTTTTCAATGCTGAGGTTGTTGTTGTTTTTCAATGTTGAGGTTGTTGTTGAATTTGTTGGTGTTTTTCAATGTTGAGTTTGTTGTTGTTTTTCAATGTTAAGGTTGTTGTTGAATTTGTTGGTGTTTTTCAATGTTGAGGTTGTTGTTGTTTTTCAATGTTGAGGTTGTTGTTGAATTTGTTGGTGTTTTTCAATGTTGAGGTTGTTGTTGAATTTGTTGGTGTTTTTCAATGTTGAGGTTGTTGTTGAATTTGTTGGTGTTTTTCAATGTTGAGGTTGTTGTTATTTTTCAATGTTGAGGTTGTTGTTGAGTTTGTTGGTGTTTTTCAATGTTGAGGTTGCTGTTGAATTTGTTGGTGTTTTTAAATGTTGAGGTTGTTGTTGAATTTGTTGGTGTTTTTCAATGTTGAGGTTGTTGTTGTTTTTAAATGTTGAGGTTGTTGTTGAATTTGTTGGTGTTTTTTCAATTTTGAGGTTGTTGGTGTTTTTCAATGTTGAGGTTGATTTTGAATTTGAGGGTGTTTTTCAATGTCGAGGTTGTTGTTTAATTTGTTGGTGTTTTTCAATGTTGAGGTTGTTGTTGTTTTTCAATGTTGAGGTTGTTGTTGAATTTGTTGGTGTTTTTCAATGTTGAGATTGTTGTTGTTTTTCAATGTTGAGGTTGTTGTTCAATTTGTTGGTGTTTTTAAATGTTGAGGTTGTTGTTGAATTTGCTGGTGTTTTGCAATGTTGAGGATGTTGTTGTTTTTCAATGTTGAGGTTGTTGTTCAATTTGTTGGTGTTTTTCAATGTTGAGGTTGTTGTTGTTTTTCAATGTTGAGGTTGTTGTTGTATTTGTTGGTGTTTTTCAATTTCGAGGTTGTTGTTGAATTTGTTGTTGTTTTTCAATGTTGAGGTTGTTGTTGAATTTGTTGGTGTTTTTCAATGTTGAGGTTGTTGTTGAATTTGTTGGTGTTTTTCAATGTTGAGGTTGTTGTTGAATTTGTTGGTGTTTTTCAATGTTGAGGTTGTTGTTATTTTTCAATGTTGAGGTTGTTGTTGAATTTGTTGGTGTTTTTCAATGTTGAGGTTGTTGTTGAATTTGTTGGTGTTTTTCAAAGTTGAGGTTGTTGTTGAATTTGTTGGTGTTTTTCAATGTTGAGGTTGTTGTTATTTTTCAATGTTGAGGTTGTGGTTGAGTTTGTTGGTGTTTTTCAATGTTGAGGTTGTTGTTGAATTTGTTGGTGTTTTTCAATGTTGAGGTTCTTGTTGAATTTGTTGGTGTTTTTCAATGTTGAGGTTGTTGTTGTTTTTAAATGTTGAGGTTGTTGTTGAACTTGTTGATGTTTTTTCAATTTTGAGGTTGTTCGTGTTTTTCAATGCTGAGGTTGATTTTGAATTTGAGGGTGTTTTTCAATGTCGAGGTTGTTGTTGAATTTGTTGGTGTTTTTGAATATGGAGGTTGTTGTTGTTTTTCAATGTTGAGGTTGTTGTTGAATTTGTTGTTGTTTTTCAATGTTGAGATTGTTGTTGTTTTTCAATGTTGAGGTTGTTGTTGAATTTGTTGGTGTTTTTAAATGTTGAGGTTGTTGTTGAATTTGCTGGTGTTTTGCAATGTTGAGGTTGCTGTTGTTGTTCAATGTTGAGGTTGTTGTTGAATTTGTTGGTGTTTTTCAATGTTGAGGTTGTTGTTGTTTTTCAATGTTGAGGTTGTTGTTGTATTTGTTGGTGTTTTTCAATTTCGAGGTTGTTGTTGAATTTGTTGGTGTTTTTCAATGTTGAAGTTGTTGTTGAATTTGTTGGTGTTTTTCAATGTTGAGGTTGTTGTTGTTTTTCAACGTTGAGGTTGTTGTTGAATTTGTTGGTGTTTTTCAAAGTTGAGGTTGTTGTTGTTTTTCAATGCTGAGGTTGTTGTTGAATTTGTTGGTGTTTTTCAATGTTGAGGTTGTTGTTGAATTTGTTGGTGTTTTTCAATGTTGAGGTTGTTGTTGTTTTTCAATGTTGAGGTTGTTGTTGAATTTGTTGGTGTTTTTCAATGTTTAGGTTGTTGTTGTTTTTCAATGTTGAGGTTGTTGTTGAATTTGTTGGTGTTTTTCAACGTTGAGGTTGTTGTTGAATTTGTTGGTGTTTTTCAATGTTGAGGTTGTTGTTGTTTTTCAATGTTGAGGTTGTTGTTGAATTTGTTGGTGTTTTTCAATGTTGAGTTTGTTGTTGTTTTTCAATGTTAAGGTTGTTGTTGAATTTGTTGGTGTTTTTCAATGTTGAGGTTGTTGTTGTTTTTCAATGTTGAGGTTGTTGTTGAATTTGTTGGTGTTTTTCAATGTTGAGGTTGTTGTTGTCTTTCAATGTTGGGGTTGTTGTTGAATTTGTTGGTGTTTTTCAATTTTGAGGATGTTGTTGTTTTTCAATGTTGAGGTTGTTGTTGAATTTGTTGGTGTTTTTCAATTTCGAGCTTGTTGTTGAATTTGTTAGTGTTTTTCAATGTTGTGGTTGTTGTTGAATTTGTTGGTGTTTTTCAATGTTGAGGTTGTTGTTGAATTTGTTGGTGTTTTTCAATGTTGAGGTTGTTGTTGTTTTTCAATGTTGAGGTTGTTGTTGAATTTGTTGGTGTTTTTCAATGTTGAGGTTGTTGTTGAATTTGTTGGTGTTTTTCAATGTTGAGGTTGTTGTTGAATTTGCTGGTGTTTTTCAATGTTGAGGTTGTTGTTATTTTTCAATGTTGAGGTTGTTGTTGAGTTTGTTGGTGTTTTTCAATGTTGAGGTTGCTGTTGAATTTGTTGGTGTTTTTAAATGTTGAGGTTGTTGTTGAATTTGTTGGTGTTTTTCAATGTTGAGGTTGTTGTTGTTTTTAAATGTTGAGGTTGTTGTTGAATTTGATGGTGTTTTTTCAATTTTGAGGTTGTTGGTGTTTTTCAATGTTGAGGTTGATTTTGAATTTGAGGGTGTTTTTCAATGTCGAGGATGTTGTTTAATTTGTTGGTGTTTTTCAATGTTGAGGTTGTTGTTGTTTTTCAATGTTGAGGTTGTTGTTGAATTTGTTGGTGTTTTTCAATGTTGAGATTGTTGTTGTTTTTCAATGTTGAGGTTGTTGTTCAATTTGTTGGTGTTTTTAAATGTTGAGGTTGTTGTTGAATTTGCTGGTGTTTTGCAATGTTGAGGTTGTTGTTGTTTTTCAATGTTGAGGTTGTTGTTGAATTTGTTGGTGTTTTTCAATGTTGAGGTTGTTGTTGTTTTTCAATGTTGAGGTTGTTGTTGTATTTGTTGGTGTTTTTCAATTTCGAGGTTGTTGTTGAATTTGTTGTTGATTTTCAATGTTGAAGTTGTTGTTGAATTTGTTGGTGTTTTTCAATGTTGAGGTTGTTGTTGTTTTTCAATGTTGAGGTTGTTGTTGAATTTGTTGGTGTTTTTCAATGTTGAGGTTGTTGTTGAATTTGTTGGTGTTTTTCAATGTTGAGGTTGTTGTTGAATTTGTTGGTGTTTTTCAATGTTGAGGTTGTTGTTGAATTTGTTGGTGTTTTTCAATGTTGAGGTTGTTGTTGAATTTGTTGGTGTTTTTCAATGTTGAGGTTGTTGTTATTTTTCAATGTTGAGGTTGTTGTTGAATTTGTTGGTGTTTTTCAATGTTGAGGTTGTTGTTGAATTTGTTGGTGTTTTTCAAAGTTGAGGTTGTTGTTGAATTTGTTGGTGTTTTTCAATGTTGAGGTTGTTGTTATTTTTCAATGTTGAGGTTGTGGTTGAGTTTGTTGGTGTTTTTCAATGTTGAGGTTGTTGTTGAATTTGTTGGTGTTTTTCAATGTTGAGGTTCTTGTTGAATTTGTTGGTGTTTTTCAATGTTGAGGTTGTTGTTGTTTTTAAATGTTGAGGTTGTTGTTGAACTTGTTGATGTTTTTTCAATTTTGAGGTTGTTCGTGTTTTTCAATGCTGAGGTTGATTTTGAATTTGAGGGTGTTTTTCAATGTGGAGGTTGTTGTTGAATTTGTTGGTGTTTTTGAATATGGAGGTTGTTGTTGTTTTTCAATGTTGAGGTTGTTGTTGAATTTGTTGTTGTTTTTCAATGTTGAGATTGTTGTTGTTTTTCAATGTTGAGGTTGTTGTTGAATTTGTTGGTGTTTTTAAATGTTGAGGTTGTTGTTGAATTTGCTGGTGTTTTGCAATGTTGAGGTTGCTGTTGTTGTTCAATGTTGAGGTTGTTGTTGAATTTGTTGGTGTTTTTCAATGTTGAGGTTGTTGTTGTTTTTCAATGTTGAGGTTGTTGCTGTATTTGTTGGTGTTTTTCAATTTCGAGGTTGTTGTTGAATTTGTTGGTGTTTTTCAATGTTGAAGTTGTTGTTGAATTTGTTGGTGTTTTTCAATGTTGAGGTTGTTGTTGTTTTTCAACGTTGAGGTTGTTGTTGAATTTGTTGGTGTTTTTCAAAGTTGAGGTTGTTGTTGTTTTTCAATGCTGAGGTTGTTGTTGAATTTGTTGGTGTTTTTCAATGTTGAGGTTGTTGTTGAATTTGTTGGTGTTTTTCAATGTTGAGGTTGTTGTTGTTTTTCAATGTTGAGGTTGTTGTTGAATTTGTTGGTGTTTTTCAATGTTTAGGTTGTTGTTGTTTTTCAATGTTGAGGTTGTTGTTGAATTTGTTGGTGTTTTTCAACGTTGAGGTTGTTGTTGAATTTGTTGGTGTTTTTCAATGTTGAGGTTGTTGTTGTTTTTCAATGTTGAGGTTGTTGTTGAATTTGTTGGTGTTTTTCAATGTTGAGTTTGTTGTTGTTTTTCAATGTTAAGGTTGTTGTTGAATTTGTTGGTGTTTTTCAATGTTGAGGTTGTTGTTGTTTTTCAATGTTGAGGTTGTTGTTGAATTTGTTGGTGTTTTTCAATGTTGAGGTTGTTGTTGTCTTTCAATGTTGGGGTTGTTGTTGAATTTGTTGGTGTTTTTCAATTTTGAGGATGTTGTTGTTTTTCAATGTTGAGGTTGTTGTTGAATTTGTTGGTGTTTTTCAATGTTCAGGTTTTTGTTGTTTTTCAATGTTGAGGTTGTTGTTGAGTTTGTTGGTGTTTTTCAATGTTGAGGTTGCTGTTGAATTTGTTGGTGTTTTTAAATGTTGAGGTTGTTGTTGAATTTGTTGGTGTTTTTCAATGTTGAGGTTGTTTTTGAATTTGTTGGTGTTTTTCAATGTTTAGGTTGTTGTTGTTTTTCAATGTTGAGGTTGTTGTTGAATTTGTTGGTGTTTTTCAACGTTGAGGTTGTTGTTGAATTTGTTGGTGTTTTTCAATGCTGAGGTTGTTGTTGTTTTTCAATGTTGAGGTTGTTGTTGAATTTGTTGGTGTTTTTCAATGTTGAGTTTGTTGTTGTTTTTCAATGTTAAGGTTGTTGTTGAATTTGTTGGTGTTTTTCAATGTTGAGGTTGTTGTTGTTTTTCAATGTTGAGGTTGTTGTTGAATTTGTTGGTGTTTTTCAATGTTGAGGTTGTTGTTGAATTTGTTGGTGTTTTTCAATGTTGAGGTTGTTGTTGAATTTGTTGGTGTTTTTCAATGTTGAGGTTGTTGTTATTTTTCAATGTTGAGGTTGTTGTTGAGTTTGTTGGTGTTTTTCAATGTTGAGGTTGCTGTTGAATTTGTTGGTGTTTTTAAATGTTGAGGTTGTTGTTGAATTTGTTGGTGTTTTTCAATGTTGAGGTTGTTGTTGTTTTTAAATGTTGAGGTTGTTGTTGAATTTGTTGGTGTTTTTTCAATTTTGAGGTTGTTGGTGTTTTTCAATGTTGAGGTTGATTTTGAATTTGAGGGTGTTTTTCAATGTCGAGGTTGTTGTTTAATTTGTTGGTGTTTTTCAATGTTGAGGTTGTTGTTGTTTTTCAATGTTGAGGTTGTTGTTGAATTTGTTGGTGTTTTTCAATGTTGAGATTGTTGTTGTTTTTCAATGTTGAGGTTGTTGTTCAATTTGTTGGTGTTTTTAAATGTTGAGGTTGTTGTTGAATTTGCTGGTGTTTTGCAATGTTGAGGATGTTGTTGTTTTTCAATGTTGAGGTTGTTGTTCAATTTGTTGGTGTTTTTCAATGTTGAGGTTGTTGTTGTTTTTCAATGTTGAGGTTGTTGTTGTATTTGTTGGTGTTTTTCAATTTCGAGGTTGTTGTTGAATTTGTTGTTGTTTTTCAATGTTGAGGTTGTTGTTGAATTTGTTGGTGTTTTTCAATGTTGAGGTTGTTGTTGAATTTGTTGGTGTTTTTCAATGTTGAGGTTGTTGTTGAATTTGTTGGTGTTTTTCAATGTTGAGGTTGTTGTTATTTTTCAATGTTGAGGTTGTTGTTGAATTTGTTGGTGTTTTTCAATGTTGAGGTTGTTGTTGAATTTGTTGGTGTTTTTCAAAGTTGAGGTTGTTGTTGAATTTGTTGGTGTTTTTCAATGTTGAGGTTGTTGTTATTTTTCAATGTTGAGGTTGTGGTTGAGTTTGTTGGTGTTTTTCAATGTTGAGGTTGTTGTTGAATTTGTTGGTGTTTTTCAATGTTGAGGTTCTTGTTGAATTTGTTGGTGTTTTTCAATGTTGAGGTTGTTGTTGTTTTTAAATGTTGAGGTTGTTGTTGAACTTGTTGATGTTTTTTCAATTTTGAGGTTGTTCGTGTTTTTCAATGCTGAGGTTGATTTTGAATTTGAGGGTGTTTTTCAATGTCGAGGTTGTTGTTGAATTTGTTGGTGTTTTTGAATATGGAGGTTGTTGTTGTTTTTCAATGTTGAGGTTGTTGTTGAATTTGTTGTTGTTTTTCAATGTTGAGATTGTTGTTGTTTTTCAATGTTGAGGTTGTTGTTGAATTTGTTGGTGTTTTTAAATGTTGAGGTTGTTGTTGAATTTGCTGGTGTTTTGCAATGTTGAGGTTGCTGTTGTTGTTCAATGTTGAGGTTGTTGTTGAATTTGTTGGTGTTTTTCAATGTTGAGGTTGTTGTTGTTTTTCAATGTTGAGGTTGTTGTTGTATTTGTTGGTGTTTTTCAATTTCGAGGTTGTTGTTGAATTTGTTGGTGTTTTTCAATGTTGAAGTTGTTGTTGAATTTGTTGGTGTTTTTCAATGTTGAGGTTGTTGTTGTTTTTCAACGTTGAGGTTGTTGTTGAATTTGTTGGTGTTTTTCAAAGTTGAGGTTGTTGTTGTTTTTCAATGCTGAGGTTGTTGTTGAATTTGTTGGTGTTTTTCAATGTTGAGGTTGTTGTTGAATTTGTTGGTGTTTTTCAATGTTGAGGTTGTTGTTGTTTTTCAATGTTGAGGTTGTTGTTGAATTTGTTGGTGTTTTTCAATGTTTAGGTTGTTGTTGTTTTTCAATGTTGAGGTTGTTGTTGAATTTGTTGGTGTTTTTCAACGTTGAGGTTGTTGTTGAATTTGTTGGTGTTTTTCAATGTTGAGGTTGTTGTTGTTTTTCAATGTTGAGGTTGTTGTTGAATTTGTTGGTGTTTTTCAATGTTGAGTTTGTTGTTGTTTTTCAATGTTAAGGTTGTTGTTGAATTTGTTGGTGTTTTTCAATGTTGAGGTTGTTGTTGTTTTTCAATGTTGAGGTTGTTGTTGAATTTGTTGGTGTTTTTCAATGTTGAGGTTGTTGTTGTCTTTCAATGTTGGGGTTGTTGTTGAATTTGTTGGTGTTTTTCAATTTTGAGGATGTTGTTGTTTTTCAATGTTGAGGTTGTTGTTGAATTTGTTGGTGTTTTTCAATGTTCAGGTTTTTGTTGTTTTTCAATGTTGAGGTTGTTGTTGTATTTGTTGGTGTTTTTCAATTTCGAGGTTGTTGTTGAATTTGTTGGTGTTTTTCAATGTTGAAGTTGTTGTTGAATTTGCTGGTGTTTTTCAATGTTGAGGTTGTTGTTGTTTTTCAATGTTGAGGTTGTTGTTGAATTTGTTGGTGTTTTTCAATGTTGAGGTTGTTGTTGTTTTTCAATGCTGAGGTTGTTGTTGAATTTGTTGGTGTTTTTCAATGTTGAGGTTGTTGCTGAATTTGTTGGTGTTTTTCAATGTTGAGGTTGTTGTTGTTTTTCAATGTTGAGGTTGTTGTTGAATTTGTTGGTGTTTTTCAATGTTTCGGTTGTTGTTGTTTTTCAATGTTGAGGTTGTTGTTGAATTTGTTGGTGTTTTTCAATGTTGAGGTTGTTGTTGAATTTGTTGGTGTTTTTCAATGTTGAGGTTGTTGTTGAATTTGTTGGTGTTTTTCAATGTTGAGGTTGTTGTTATTTTTCAATGTTGAGGTTGTTGTTGAGTTTGTTGGTGTTTTTCAATGTTGAGGTTGCTGTTGAATTTGTTGGTGTTTTTAAATGTTGAGGTTGTTGTTGAATTTGTTGGTGTTTTTCAATGTTGAGGTTGTTTTTGAATTTGTTGGTGTTTTTCAATGTTTAGGTTGTTGTTGTTTTTCAATGTTGAGGTTGTTGTTGAATTTGTTGGTGTTTTTCAACGTTGAGGTTGTTGTTGAATTTGTTGGTGTTTTTCAATGCTGAGGTTGTTGTTGTTTTTCAATGTTGAGGTTGTTGTTGAATTTGTTGGTGTTTTTCAATGTTGAGTTTGTTGTTGTTTTTCAATGTTAAGGTTGTTGTTGAATTTGTTGGTGTTTTTCAATGTTGAGGTTGTTGTTGTTTTTCAATGTTGAGGTTGTTGTTGAATTTGTTGGTGTTTTTCAATGTTGAGGTTGTTGTTGAATTTGTTGGTGTTTTTCAATGTTGAGGTTGTTGTTGAATTTGTTGGTGTTTTTCAATGTAGAGGTTGTTGTTATTTTTCAATGTTGAGGTTGTTGTTGAGTTTGTTGGTGTTTTTCAATGTTGAGGTTGCTGTTGAATTTGTTGGTGTTTTTAAATGTTGTGGTTGTTGTTGAATTTGTTGGTGTTTTTCAATGTTGAGGTTGTTGTTGTTTTTAAATGTTGAGGTTGTTGTTGAATTTGTTGGTGTTTTTTCAATTTTGAGGTTGTTGGTGTTTTTCAATGTTGAGGTTGATTTTGAATTTGAGGGTGTTTTTCAATGTCGAGGTTGTTGTTTAATTTGTTGGTGTTTTTCAATGTTGAGGTTGTTGTTGTTTTTCAATGTTGAGGTTGTTGTTGAATTTGTTGGTGTTTTTCAATGTTGAGATTGTTGTTGTTTTTCAATGTTGAGGTTGTTGTTCAATTTGTTGGTGTTTTTAAATGTTGAGGTTGTTGTTGAATTTGCTGGTGTTTTGCAATGTTGAGGATGTTGTTGTTTTTCAATGTTGAGGTTGTTGTTCAATTTGTTGGTGTTTTTCAATGTTGAGGTTGTTGTTGTTTTTCAATGTTGAGGTTGTTGTTGTATTTGTTGGTGTTTTTCAATTTCGAGGTTGTTGTTGAATTTGTTGTTGTTTTTCAATGTTGAAGTTGTTGTTGAATTTGTTGGTGTTTTTTCAATGTTGAGGTTGTTGTTGTTTTTCAATGTTGAGGTTTTTGTTGAATTTGTTGGTGTTTTTCCATGTTGAGGTTGTTGTTGAATTTGTTGGTGTTTTTCAATGTTGAGGTTGTTGTTGTTTTTCAATGTTGAGGTTGTTGTTGAATTTGTTGGTGTTTTTCAATGTTGAGTTTGTTGTTGTTTTTCAATGTTGAGGTTGTTGTTGAATTTGTTGGTGTTTTTCAATGTTGAGGTTGTTGTTGTTTTTCAATGTTGAGGTTGTTGTTGAATTTGTTGGTGTTTTTCAATGTTGAGTTTGTTGTTGTTTTTCAATGTTGAGGTTGTTGTTGAATTTGCTGGTGCTTTTCAATGTGAGATTGTTGTTGAATTTGTTGGTGTTTTTCAATGTTGAGGTTGTTGCTGTTTTTCAATGTTGAGTTTGTTGTTGAATTTGTTGGTGTTTTTCAATGTTGAGTTTGTTGTTGAATTTGTTGGTGTTTTTCAATTTCGAGGTTGTTGTTGAATTTGTTAGTGTTTTTCAATGTTGAGGTTGTTGTTGAATTTGTTGGTGTTTTTCAATGTTGAGGTTGTTGTTGAATTTGTTGGTGTTTTTCAATGTTGAGGTTGTTGTTGTTTTTCAATGTTGAGGTTGTTGTTGAATTTGTTGGTGTTTTTCAATGTTGAGGTTGTTGTTGAATTTGTTGGTGTTTTTCAATGTTGAGGTTGTTGTTGAATTTGCTGGTGTTTTTCAATGTTGAGGTTGTTGTTATTTTTCAATGTTGAGGTTGTTGTTGAGTTTGTTGGTGTTTTTCAATGTTGAGGTTGCTGTTGAATTTGTTGGTGTTTTTAAATGTTGAGGTTGTTGTTGAATTTGTTGGTGTTTTTCAATGTTGAGGTTGTTGTTGTTTTTAAATGTTGAGGTTGTTGTTGAATTTGTTGGTGTTTTTTCAATTTTGAGGTTGTTGGTGTTTTTCAATGTTGAGGTTGATTTTGAATTTGAGGGTGTTTTTCAATGTCGAGGTTGTTGTTTAATTTGTTGGTGTTTTTCAATGTTGAGGTTGTTTTTGTTTTTCAATGTTGAGGTTGTTGTTGAATTTGTTGGTGTTTTTCAATGTTGAGATGGTTGTTGTTTTTCAATGTTGAGGTTGTTGTTCAATTTGTTGGTGTTTTTAAATGTTGAGGTTGTTGTTGAATTTGCTGGTGTTTTGGAATGTTGAGGTTGTTGTTGTTTTTCAATGTTGAGGTTGTTGTTGAATTTGTTGGTGTTTTTCAATGTTGAGGTTGTTGTTGAATTTTTTGGTGTTTTTCAATGTTGAGGTTGTTGTTGAATTTGTTGGTGTTTTTCAATGTTGAGTTTGTTGTTGTTTTTCAATGTTGAGGTTGTTGTTGAATTTGTTGGTGTTTTTCAATGTTGAGGTTGTTGTTGTTTTTCAATGTTGAGGTTGTTGTTGAATTTGTTGGTGTTTTTCAATGTTGAGGTTGTTGTTGTTTTTCAATGTTGAGGTTGTTGTTGAATTTGTTGGTGCTTTTCAATGTTGAGATTGTTGTTGAATTTGTTGGTGTTTTTCAATGTTGAGGTTGTTGTTGTTTTTCAATGTTGAGTTTGTTGTTGAATTTGTTAGTGTTTTTCAATGTTGAGTTTGTTGTTGAATTTGTTGGTGTTTTTCAATGTTGAGGTTGTTGTTGAATTTGTTGGTGTTTTTCAATGTTGAGGTTGTTGTTGTTTTTCAATGTTGAGGTTGTTGTTGTTATTTGTTGGTGTTTTTCAATTTCGAGGTTGTTGTTGAATTTGTTGGTGTTTTTCAATGTTGAAGTTGTTGTTGAATTTGTTGGTGTTTTTCAATGTTGAGGTTGTTGTTGTTTTTCAATGTTGAGGTTGTTGTTGAATTTGTTGGTGTTTTTCAATGTTGAGGTTGTTTGTTGTTATTCAATGCTGAGGTTGTTGTTGAATTTGTTGGTGTTTTTCAATGTTGAGGTTGTTGTTGAATTTGTTGGTGTTTTTCAATGTTGAGGTTGTTGTTGTTTTTCAATGTTGAGGTTGTTTTTGAATTTGTTGGTGTTTTTCAATGTTTAGGTTGTTGTTGTTTTTCAATGTTGAGGTTGTTGTTGAATTTGTTGGTGTTTTTCAACGTTGAGGTTGTTGTTGAATTTGTTGGTGTTTTTCAATGTTGAGGTTGTTGTTGTTTTTCAATGTTGAGGTTGTTGTTGAATTTGTTGGTGTTTTTCAATGTTGAGTTTGTTGTTGTTTTTCAATGTTAAGGTTGTTGTTGAATTTGTTGGTGTTTTTCAATGTTGAGGTTGTTGTTGTTTTTCAATGTTGAGGTTGTTGTTGAATTTGTTGGTGTTTTTCAATGTTGAGGTTGTTGTTGAATTTGTTGGTGTTTTTCAATGTTGAGGTTGTTGTTGAATTTGTTGGTGTTTTTCAATGTTGAGGTTGTTGTTATTTTTCAATGTTGAGGTTGTTGTTGAGTTTGTTGGTGTTTTTCAATGTTGAGGTTGCTGTTGAATTTGTTGGTGTTTTTAAATGTTGAGGTTGTTGTTGAATTTGTTGGTGTTTTTCAATGTTGAGGTTGTTGTTGTTTTTAAATGTTGAGGTTGTTGTTGAATTTGTTGGTGTTTTTTCAATTTTGAGGTTGTTGGTGTTTTTCAATGTTGAGGTTGATTTTGAATTTGAGGGTGTTTTTCAATGTCGAGGTTGTTGTTTAATTTGTTGGTGTTTTTCAATGTTGAGGTTGTTGTTGTTTTTCAATGTTGAGGTTGTTGTTGAATTTGTTGGTGTTTTTCAATGTTGAGATTGTTGTTGTTTTTCAATGTTGAGGTTGTTGTTCAATTTGTTGGTGTTTTTAAATGTTGAGGTTGTTGTTGAATTTGCTGGTGTTTTGCAATGCTGAGGATGTTGTTGTTTTTCAATGTTGAGGTTGTTGTTCAATTTGTTGGTGTTTTTCAATGTTGAGGTTGTTGTTGTTTTTCAATGTTGAGGTTGTTGTTGTATTTGTTGGTGTTTTTCAATTTCGAGGTTGTTGTTGAATTTGTTGTTGTTTTTCAATGTTGAAGTTGTTGTTGAATTTGTTGGTGTTTTTCAATGTTGAGGTTGTTGTTGTTTTTCAATGTTGAGGTTTTTGTTGAATTTGTTGGTGTTTTTCAATGTTGAGGTTGTTGTTGAATTTGTTGGTGTTTTTCAATGTTGAGGTTGTTGTTGTTTTTCAATGTTGAGGTTGTTGTTGAATTTGTTGGTGTTTTTCAATGTTGAGTTTGTTGTTGTTTTTCAATGTTGAGGTTGTTGTTGAATTTGTTGGTGTTTTTCAATGTTGAGGTTGTTGTTGTTTTTCACTGTTGAGGTTGTTGTTGAATTTGTTGGTGTTTTTCAATGTTGAGGTTGTTGTTGTTTTTCAATGTTGAGGTTGTTGTTGAATTTGCTGGTGCTTTTCAATGTTGAGATTGTTGTTGAATTTGTTGGTGTTTTTCAATGTTGAGGTTGTTGCTGTTTTTCAATGTTGAGTTTGTTGTTGAATTTGTTGGTGTTTTTCAATGTTGAGTTTGTTGTTGAATTTGTTGGTGTTTTTCAATTTCGAGCTTGTTGTTGAATTTGTTAGTGTTTTTCAATGTTGTGGTTGATGTTGAATTTGTTGGTGTTTTTCAATGTTGAGGTTGTTGTTGAATTTGTTGGTGTTTTTCAATGTTGAGGTTGTTGTTGTTTTTCAATGTTGAGGTTGTTGTTGAATTTGCTGGTGCTTTTCAATGTGAGATTGTTGTTGAATTTGTTGGTGTTTTTCAATGTTGAGGTTGTTGCTGTTTTTCAATGTTGAGTTTGTTGTTGAATTTGTTGGTGTTTTTCAATGTTGAGTTTGTTGTTGAATTTGTTGGTGTTTTTCAATTTCGAGGTTGTTGTTGAATTTGTTAGTGTTTTTCAATGTTGAGGTTGTTGTTGAATTTGTTGGTGTTTTTCAATGTTGAGGTTGTTGTTGAATTTGTTGGTGTTTTTCAATGTTGAGGTTGTTGTTGTTTTTCAATGTTGAGGTTGTTGTTGAATTTGTTGGTGTTTTTCAATGTTGAGGTTGTTGTTGAATTTGTTGGTGTTTTTCAATGTTGAGGTTGTTGTTGAATTTGCTGGTGTTTTTCAATGTTGAGGTTGTTGTTATTTTTCAATGTTGAGGTTGTTGTTGAGTTTGTTGGTGTTTTTCAATGTTGAGGTTGCTGTTGAATTTGTTGGTGTTTTTAAATGTTGAGGTTGTTGTTGAATTTGTTGGTGTTTTTCAATGTTGAGGTTGTTGTTGTTTTTAAATGTTGAGGTTGTTGTTGAATTTGTTGGTGTTTTTTCAATTTTGAGGTTGTTGGTGTTTTTCAATGTTGAGGTTGATTTTGAATTTGAGGGTGTTTTTCAATGTCGAGGTTGTTGTTTAATTTGTTGGTGTTTTTCAATGTTGAGGTTGTTTTTGTTTTTCAATGTTGAGGTTGTTGTTGAATTTGTTGGTGTTTTTCAATGTTGAGATGGTTGTTGTTTTTCAATGTTGAGGTTGTTGTTCAATTTGTTGGTGTTTTTAAATGTTGAGGTTGTTGTTGAATTTGCTGGTGTTTTGGAATGTTGAGGTTGTTGTTGTTTTTCAATGTTGAGGTTGTTGTTGAATTTGTTGGTGTTTTTCAATGTTGAGGTTGTTGTTGAATTTTTTGGTGTTTTTCAATGTTGAGGTTGTTGTTGAATTTGTTGGTGTTTTTCAATGTTGAGTTTGTTGTTGTTTTTCAATGTTGAGGTTGTTGTTGAATTTGTTGGTGTTTTTCAATGTTGAGGTTGTTGTTGTTTTTCAATGTTGAGGTTGTTGTTGAATTTGTTGGTGTTTTTCAATGTTGAGGTTGTTGTTGTTTTTCAATGTTGAGGTTGTTGTTGAATTTGTTGGTGCTTTTCAATGTTGAGATTGTTGTTGAATTTGTTGGTGTTTTTCAATGTTGAGGTTGTTGTTGTTTTTCAATGTTGAGTTTGTTGTTGAATTTGTTAGTGTTTTTCAATGTTGAGTTTGTTGTTGAATTTGTTGGTGTTTTTCAATGTTGAGGTTGTTGTTGAATTTGTTGGTGTTTTTCAATGTTGAGGTTGTTGTTGTTTTTCAATGTTGAGGTTGTTGTTGTTATTTGTTGGTGTTTTTCAATTTCGAGGTTGTTGTTGAATTTGTTGGTGTTTTTCAATGTTGAAGTTGTTGTTGAATTTGTTGGTGTTTTTCAATGTTGAGGTTGTTGTTGTTTTTCAATGTTGAGGTTGTTGTTGAATTTGTTGGTGTTTTTCAATGTTGAGGTTGTTTGTTGTTATTCAATGCTGAGGTTGTTGTTGAATTTGTTGGTGTTTTTCAATGTTGAGGTTGTTGTTGAATTTGTTGGTGTTTTTCAATGTTGAGGTTGTTGTTGTTTTTCAATGTTGAGGTTGTTTTTGAATTTGTTGGTGTTTTTCAATGTTTAGGTTGTTGTTGTTTTTCAATGTTGAGGTTGTTGTTGAATTTGTTGGTGTTTTTCAACGTTGAGGTTGTTGTTGAATTTGTTGGTGTTTTTCAATGTTGAGGTTGTTGTTGTTTTTCAATGTTGAGGTTGTTGTTGAATTTGTTGGTGTTTTTCAATGTTGAGTTTGTTGTTGTTTTTCAATGTTAAGGTTGTTGTTGAATTTGTTGGTGTTTTTCAATGTTGAGGTTGTTGTTGTTTTTCAATGTTGAGGTTGTTGTTGAATTTGTTGGTGTTTTTCAATGTTGAGGTTGTTGTTGAATTTGTTGGTGTTTTTCAATGTTGAGGTTGTTGTTGAATTTGTTGGTGTTTTTCAATGTTGAGGTTGTTGTTATTTTTCAATGTTGAGGTTGTTGTTGAGTTTGTTGGTGTTTTTCAATGTTGAGGTTGCTGTTGAATTTGTTGGTGTTTTTAAATGTTGAGGTTGTTGTTGAATTTGTTGGTGTTTTTCAATGTTGAGGTTGTTGTTGTTTTTAAATGTTGAGGTTGTTGTTGAATTTGTTGGTGTTTTTTCAATTTTGAGGTTGTTGGTGTTTTTCAATGTTGAGGTTGATTTTGAATTTGAGGGTGTTTTTCAATGTCGAGGTTGTTGTTTAATTTGTTGGTGTTTTTCAATGTTGAGGTTGTTGTTGTTTTTCAATGTTGAGGTTGTTGTTGAATTTGTTGGTGTTTTTCAATGTTGAGATTGTTGTTGTTTTTCAATGTTGAGGTTGTTGTTCAATTTGTTGGTGTTTTTAAATGTTGAGGTTGTTGTTGAATTTGCTGGTGTTTTGCAATGCTGAGGATGTTGTTGTTTTTCAATGTTGAGGTTGTTGTTCAATTTGTTGGTGTTTTTCAATGTTGAGGTTGTTGTTGTTTTTCAATGTTGAGGTTGTTGTTGTATTTGTTGGTGTTTTTCAATTTCGAGGTTGTTGTTGAATTTGTTGTTGTTTTTCAATGTTGAAGTTGTTGTTGAATTTGTTGGTGTTTTTCAATGTTGAGGTTGTTGTTGTTTTTCAATGTTGAGGTTTTTGTTGAATTTGTTGGTGTTTTTCAATGTTGAGGTTGTTGTTGAATTTGTTGGTGTTTTTCAATGTTGAGGTTGTTGTTGTTTTTCAATGTTGAGGTTGTTGTTGAATTTGTTGGTGTTTTTCAATGTTGAGTTTGTTGTTGTTTTTCAATGTTGAGGTTGTTGTTGAATTTGTTGGTGTTTTTCAATGTTGAGGTTGTTGTTGTTTTTCACTGTTGAGGTTGTTGTTGAATTTGTTGGTGTTTTTCAATGTTGAGGTTGTTGTTGTTTTTCAATGTTGAGGTTGTTGTTGAATTTGCTGGTGCTTTTCAATGTTGAGATTGTTGTTGAATTTGTTGGTGTTTTTCAATGTTGAGGTTGTTGCTGTTTTTCAATGTTGAGTTTGTTGTTGAATTTGTTGGTGTTTTTCAATGTTGAGTTTGTTGTTGAATTTGTTGGTGTTTTTCAATTTCGAGCTTGTTGTTGAATTTGTTAGTGTTTTTCAATGTTGTGGTTGATGTTGAATTTGTTGGTGTTTTTCAATGTTGAGGTTGTTGTTGAATTTGTTGGTGTTTTTCAATGTTGAGGTTGTTGTTGTTTTTCAATGTTGAGGTTGTTGTTGAATTTGTTGGTGTTTTTCAATGTTGAGGTTGTTGTTGAATTTGTTGGTGTTTTTCAATGTTGAGGTTGTTGTTGAATTTGCTGGTGTTTTTCAATGTTGAGGTTGTTGTTATTTTTCAATGTTGAGGTTGTTGTTGAGTTTGTTGGTGTTTTTCAATGTTGAGGTTGCTGTTGAATTTGTTGGTGTTTTTAAATGTTGAGGTTGTTGTTGAATTTGTTGGTGTTTTTCAATGTTGAGGTTGTTGTTGTTTTTAAATGTTGAGGTTGTTGTTGAATTTGTTGGTGTTTTTTCAATTTTGAGGTTGTTGGTGTTTTTCAATGTTGAGGTTGATTTTGAATTTGAGGGTGTTTTTCAATGTCGAGGATGTTGTTTAATTTGTTGGTGTTTTTCAATGTTGAGGTTGTTGTTGTTTTTCAATGTTGAGGTTGTTGTTGAATTTGTTGGTGTTTTTCAATGTTGAGATTGTTGTTGTTTTTCAATGTTGAGGTTGTTGTTCAATTTGTTGGTGTTTTTAAATGTTGAGGTTGTTGTTGAATTTGCTGGTGTTTTGCAATGTTGAGGTTGTTGTTGTTTTTCAATGTTGAGGTTGTTGTTGAATTTGTTGGTGTTTTTCAATGTTGAGGTTGTTGTTGTTTTTCAATGTTGAGGTTGTTGTTGTATTTGTTGGTGTTTTTCAATTTCGAGGTTGTTGTTGAATTTGTTGTTGATTTTCAATGTTGAAGTTGTTGTTGAATTTGTTGGTGTTTTTCAATGTTGAGGTTGTTGTTGTTTTTCAATGTTGAGGTTGTTGTTGAATTTGTTGGTGTTTTTCAATGTTGAGGTTGTTGTTGAATTTGTTGGTGCTTTTCAATGTTGAGGTTGTTGTTGAATTTGTTGGTGTTTTTCAATGTTGAGGTTGTTGTTGAATTTGTTGGTGTTTTTCAATGTTGAGGTTGTTGTTGAATTTGTTGGTGTTTTTCAATGTTGAGGTTGTTGTTATTTTTCAATGTTGAGGTTGTTGTTGAATTTGTTGGTGTTTTTCAATGTTGAGGTTGTTGTTGAATTTGTTGGTGTTTTTCAAAGTTGAGGTTGTTGTTGAATTTGTTGGTGTTTTTCAATGTTGAGGTTGTTGTTATTTTTCAATGTTGAGGTTGTGGTTGAGTTTGTTGGTGTTTTTCAATGTTGAGGTTGTTGTTGAATTTGTTGGTGTTTTTCAATGTTGAGGTTCTTGTTGAATTTGTTGGTGTTTTTCAATGTTGAGGTTGTTGTTGTTTTTAAATGTTGAGGTTGTTGTTGAACTTGTTGATGTTTTTTCAATTTTGAGGTTGTTCGTGTTTTTCAATGCTGAGGTTGATTTTGAATTTGAGGGTGTTTTTCAATGTCGAGGTTGTTGTTGAATTTGTTGGTGTTTTTGAATATGGAGGTTGTTGTTGTTTTTCAATGTTGAGGTTGTTGTTGAATTTGTTGTTGTTTTTCAATGTTGAGATTGTTGTTGTTTTTCAATGTTGAGGTTGTTGTTGAATTTGTTGGTGTTTTTAAATGTTGAGGTTGTTGTTGAATTTGCTGGTGTTTTGCAATGTTGAGGTTGCTGTTGTTGTTCAATGTTGAGGTTGTTGTTGAATTTGTTGGTGTTTTTCAATGTTGAGGTTGTTGTTGTTTTTCAATGTTGAGGTTGTTGTTGTATTTGTTGGTGTTTTTCAATTTCGAGGTTGTTGTTGAATTTGTTGGTGTTTTTCAATGTTGAAGTTGTTGTTGAATTTGTTGGTGTTTTTCAATGTTGAGTTTGTTGTTGTTTTTCAACGTTGAGGTTGTTGTTGAATTTGTTGGTGTTTTTCAAAGTTGAGGTTGTTGTTGTTTTTCAATGCTGAGGTTGTTGTTGAATTTGTTGGTGTTTTTCAATGTTGAGGTTGTTGTTGAATTTGTTGGTGTTTTTCAATGTTGAGGTTGTTGTTGTTTTTCAATGTTGAGGTTGTTGTTGAATTTGTTGGTGTTTTTCAATGTTTAGGTTGTTGTTGTTTTTCAATGTTGAGGTTGTTGTTGAATTTGTTGGTGTTTTTCAACGTTGAGGTTGTTGTTGAATTTGTTGGTGTTTTTCAATGTTGAGGTTGTTGTTGTTTTTCAATGTTGAGGTTGTTGTTGAATTTGTTGGTGTTTTTCAATGTTGAGTTTGTTGTTGTTTTTCAATGTTAAGGTTGTTGTTGAATTTGTTGGTGTTTTTCAATGTTGACGTTGTTGTTGTTTTTCAATGTTGAGGTTGTTGTTGAATTTGTTGGTGTTTTTCAATGTTGAGGTTGTTGTTGTCTTTCAATGTTGGGGTTGTTGTTGAATTTGTTGGTGTTTTTCAATTTTGAGGATGTTGTTGTTTTTCAATGTTGAGGTTGTTGTTGAATTTGTTGGTGTTTTTCAATGTTCAGGTTTTTGTTGTTTTTCAATGTTGAGGTTGTTGTTGTATTTGTTGGTGTTTTTCAATTTCGAGGTTGTTGTTGAATTTGTTGGTGTTTTTCAATGTTGAAGTTGTTGTTGAATTTGCTGGTGTTTTTCAATGTTGAGGTTGTTGTTGTTTTTCAATGTTGAGGTTGTTGTTGAATTTGTTGGTGTTTTTCAATGTTGAGGTTGTTGTTGTTTTTCAATGCTGAGGTTGTTGTTGAATTTGTTGGTGTTTTTCAATGTTGAGGTTGTTGCTGAATTTGTTGGTGTTTTTCAATGTTGAGGTTGTTGTTGTTTTTCAATGTTGAGGTTGTTGTTGAATTTGTTGGTGTTTTTCAATGTTTCGGTTGTTGTTGTTTTTCAATGTTGAGGTTGTTGTTGAATTTGTTGGTGTTTTTCAATGTTGAGGTTGTTGTTGAATTTGTTGGTGTTTTTCAATGTTGAGGTTGTTGTTGAATTTGTTGGTGTTTTTCAATGTTGAGGTTGTTGTTATTTTTCAATGTTCAGGTTGTTGTTGAGTTTGTTGGTGTTTTTCAATGTTGAGGTTGCTGTTGAATTTGTTGGTGTTTTTAAATGTTGAGGTTGTTGTTGAATTTGTTGGTGTTTTTCAATGTTGAGGTTGTTTTTGAATTTGTTGGTGTTTTTCAATGTTTAGGTTGTTGTTGTTTTTCAATGTTGAGGTTGTTGTTGAATTTGTTGGTGTTTTTCAACGTTGAGGTTGTTGTTGAATTTGTTGGTGTTTTTCAATGCTGAGGTTGTTGTTGTTTTTCAATGTTGAGGTTGTTGTTGAATTTGTTGGTGTTTTTCAATGTTGAGTTTGTTGTTGTTTTTCAATGTTAAGGTTGTTGTTGAATTTGTTGGTGTTTTTCAATGTTGAGGTTGTTGTTGTTTTTCAATGTTGAGGTTGTTGTTGAATTTGTTGGTGTTTTTCAATGTTGAGGTTGTTGTTGAATTTGTTGGTGTTTTTCAATGTTGAGGTTGTTGTTGAATTTGTTGGTGTTTTTCAATGTTGAGGTTGTTGTTATTTTTCAATGTTGAGGTTGTTGTTGAGTTTGTTGGTGTTTTTCAATGTTGAGGTTGCTGTTGAATTTGTTGGTGTTTTTAAATGTTGAGGTTGTTGTTGAATTTGTTGGTGTTTTTCAATGTTGAGGTTGTTGTTGTTTTTAAATGTTGAGGTTGTTGTTGAATTTGTTGGTGTTTTTTCAATTTTGAGGTTGTTGGTGTTTTTCAATGTTGAGGTTGATTTTGAATTTGAGGGTGTTTTTCAATGTCGAGGTTGTTGTTTAATTTGTTGGTGTTTTTCAATGTTGAGGTTGTTGTTGTTTTTCAATGTTGAGGTTGTTGTTGAATTTGTTGGTGTTTTTCAATGTTGAGATTGTTGTTGTTTTTCAATGTTGAGGTTGTTGTTCAATTTGTTGGTGTTTTTAAATGTTGAGGTTGTTGTTGAATTTGCTGGTGTTTTGCAATGTTGAGGATGTTGTTGTTTTTCAATGTTGAGGTTGTTGTTCAATTTGTTGGTGTTTTTCAATGTTGAGGTTGTTGTTGTTTTTCAATGTTGAGGTTGTTTTTGTATTTGTTGGTGTTTTTCAATTTCGAGGTTGTTGTTGAATTTGTTGTTGTTTTTCAATGTTGAAGTTGTTGTTGAATTTGTTGGTGTTTTTCAATGTTGAGGTTGTTGTTGTTTTTCAATGTTGAGGTTTTTGTTGAATTTGTTGGTGTTTTTCCATGTTGAGGTTGTTGTTGAATTTGTTGGTGTTTTTCAATGTTAAGGTTGTTGTTGTTTTTCAATGTTGAGGTTGTTGTTGAATTTGTTGGTGTTTTTCAATGTTGAGTTTGTTGTTGTTTTTCAATGTTGAGGTTGTTGTTGAATTTGTTGGTGTTTTTCAATGTTGAGGTTGTTGTTGTTTTTCAATGTTGAGGTTGTTGTTGAATTTGTTGGTGTTTTTCAATGTTGAGGTTGTTGTTGTTTTTCAATGTTGAGGTTGTTGTTGAATTTGCTGGTGCTTTTCAATGTTGAGATTGTTGTTGAATTTGTTGGTGTTTTTCAATGTTGAGGTTGTTGCTGTTTTTCAATGTTGAGTTTGTTGTTGAATTTGTTGGTGTTTTTCAATGTTGAGTTTGTTGTTGAATTTGTTGGTGTTTTTCAATTTCGAGCTTGTTGTTGAATTTGTTAGTGTTTTTCAATGTTGAGGTTGTTGTTGAATTTGTTGGTGTTTTTCAATGTTGAGGTTGTTGTTGAATTTGTTGGTGTTTTTCAATGTTGAGGTTGTTGTTGTTTTTCAATGTTGAGGTTGTTGTTGAATTTGTTGGTGTTTTTCAATGTTGAGGTTGTTGTTGAATTTGTTGGTGTTTTTCAATGTTGAGGTTGTTGTTGAATTTGCTGGTGTTTTTCAATGTTGAGGTTGTTGTTATTTTTCAATGTTGAGGTTGTTGTTGAGTTTGTTGGTGTTTTTCAATGTTGAGGTTGCTGTTGAATTTGTTGGTGTTTTTAAATGTTGAGGTTGTTGTTGAATTTGTTGGTGTTTTTCAATGTTGAGGTTGTTGTTGTTTTTAAATGTTGAGGTTGTTGTTGAATTTGTTGGTGTTTTTTCAATTTTGAGGTTGTTGGTGTTTTTCAATGTTGAGGTTGATTTTGAATTTGAGGGTGTTTTTCAATGTCGAGGATGTTGTTTAATTTGTTGGTGTTTTTCAATGTTGAGGTTGTTGTTGTTTTTCAATGTTGAGGTTGTCGTTGAATTTGTTGGTGTTTTTCAATGTTGAGATTGTTGTTGTTTTTCAATGTTGAGGTTGTTGTTCAATTTGTTGGTGTTTTTAAATGTTGAGGTTGTTGTTGAATTTGCTGGTGTTTTGCAATGTTGAGGTTGTTGTTGTTTTTCAATGTTGCGGTTGTTGTTGAATTTGTTGGTGTTTTTCAATGTTGAGGTTGTTGTTGAATTTGTTGGTGTTTTTCAATGTTGAGGTTGTTGTTGTTTTTCAATGTTGAGGTTGTTTTTGAATTTGTTGGTGTTTTTCAATGTTTAGGTTGTTGTTGTTTTTCAATGTTGAGGTTGTTGTTGAATTTGTTGGTGTTTTTCAACGTTGAGGTTGTTGTTGAATTTGTTGGTGTTTTTCAATGTTGAGGTTGTTGTTGTTTTTCAATGTTGAGGTTGTTGTTGAATTTGTTGGTGTTTTTCAATGTTGAGTTTGTTGTTGTTTTTCAATGTTAAGGTTGTTGTTGAATTTGTTGGTGTTTTTCAATGTTGAGGTTGTTGTTGTTTTTCAATGTTGAGGTTGTTGTTGAATTTGTTGGTGTTTTTCAATGTTGAGGTTGTTGTTGAATTTGTTGGTGTTTTTCAATGTTGAGGTTGTTGTTGAATTTGTTGGTGTTTTTCAATGTTGAGGTTGTTGTTATTTTTCAATGTTGAGGTTGTTGTTGAGTTTGTTGGTGTTTTTCAATGTTGAGGTTGCTGTTGAATTTGTTGGTGTTTTTAAATGTTGAGGTTGTTGTTGAATTTGTTGGTGTTTTTCAATGTTGAGGTTGTTGTTGTTTTTAAATGTTGAGGTTGTTGTTGAATTTGTTGGTGTTTTTCAATGTTGAGGTTGTTGTTGTTTTTCAATGTTGAGGTTGTTGTTGAATTTGCTGGTGCTTTTCAATGTTGAGATTGTTGTTGAATTTGTTGGTGTTTTTCAATGTTGAGGTTGTTGCTGTTTTTCAATGTTGAGTTTGTTGTTGAATTTGTTGGTGTTTTTCAAAGTTGAGTTTGTTTTTGAATTTGTTGGTGTTTTTCAATTTCGAGCTTGTTGTTGAATTTGTTAGTGTTTTTCAATGTTGAGGTTGTTGTTGAATTTGTTGGTGTTTTTCAATGTTGAGGTTGTTGTTGAATTTGTTGTTGTTTTTCAATGTTGAGGTTGTTGTTGTTTTTCAATGTTGAGGTTGTTGTTGAATTTGTTGGTGTTTTTCAATGTTGAGGTTGTTGTTGAATTTGTTGGTGTTTTTCAATGTTGAGGTTGTTGTTGAATTTGCTGGTGTTTTTCAATGTTGAGGTTGTTGTTATTTTTCAATGTTGAGGTTGTTGTTGAGTTTGTTGGTGTTTTTCAATGTTGAGGTTGCTGTTGAATTTGTTGGTGTTTTTAAATGTTGAGGTTGTTGTTGAATTTGTTGGTCTTTTTCAATGTTGAGGTTGTTGTTGTTTTTAAATGTTGAGGTTGTTGTTGAATTTGTTGGTGTTTTTTCAATTTTGAGGTTGTTGGTGTTTTTCAATGTTGAGGTTGATTTTGAATTTGAGGGTGTTTTTCAATGTCGAGGATGTTGTTTAATTTGTTGGTGTTTTTCAATGTTGAGGTTGTTGTTGTTTTTCAATGTTGAGGTTGTTGTTGAATTTGTTGGTGTTTTTCAATGTTGAGATTGTTGTTGTTTTTCAATGTTGAGGTTGTTGTTCAATTTGTTGGTGTTTTTAAATGTTGAGGTTGTTGTTGAATTTGCTGGTGTTTTGCAATGTTGAGGTTGTTGTTGTTTTTCAATGTTGAGGTTGTTGTTGAATTTGTTGGTGTTTTTCAATGTTGAGGTTGTTGTTGTTTTTCAATGTTGAGGTTGTTGTTGTATTTGTTGGTGTTTTTCAATTTCGAGGTTGTTGTTGAATTTGTTGTTGATTTTCAATGTTGAAGTTGTTGTTGAATTTGTTGGTGTTTTTCAATGTTGAGGTTGTTGTTGTTTTTCAGTGTTGAGGTTGTTGTTGAATTTGTTGGTGTTTTTCAATGTTGAGGTTGTTGTTGAATTTGTTGGTGTTTTTCAATGTTGAGGTTGTTGTTGAATTTGTTGGTGTTTTTCAATGTTGAGGTTGTTGTTGAATTTGTTGGTGTTTTTCAATGTTGAGGTTGTTGTTGAATTTGTTGGTGTTTTTCAATGTTGAGGTTGTTGTTATTTTTCAATGTTGAGGTTGTTGTTGAATTTGTTGGTGTTTTTCAACGTTGAGGTTGTTGTTGAATTTGTTGGTGTTTTTCAAAGTTGAGGTTGTTGTTGAATTTGTTGGTGTTTTTCAATGTTGAGGTTGTTGTTATTTTTCAATGTTGAGGTTGTGGTTGAGTTTGTTGGTGTTTTTCAATGTTGAGGTTGTTGTTGAATTTGTTGGTGTTTTTCAATGTTGAGGTTCTTGTTGAATTTGTTGGTGTTTTTCAATGTTGAGGTTGTTGTTGTTTTTAAATGTTGAGGTTGTTGTTGAACTTGTTGATGTTTTTTCAATTTTGAGGTTGTTCGTGTTTTTCAATGCTGAGGTTGATTTTGAATTTGAGGGTGTTTTTCAATGTCGAGGTTGTTGTTGAATTTGTTGGTGTTTTTGAATATGGAGGTTGTTGTTGTTTTTCAATGTTGAGGTTGTTGTTGAATTTGTTGTTGTTTTTCAATGTTGAGATTGTTGTTGTTTTTCAATGTTGAGGTTGTTGTTGAATTTGTTGGTGTTTTTAAATGTTGAGGTTGTTGTTGAATTTGCTGGTGTTTTGCAAAGTTGAGGTTGCTGTTGTTGTTCAATGTTGAGGTTGTTGTTGAATTTGTTGGTGTTTTTCAATGTTGAGGTTGTTGTTGTTTTTCAATGTTGAGGTTGTTGTTGTATTTGTTGGTGTTTTTCAATTTCGAGGTTGTTGTTGAATTTGTTGGTGTTTTTCAATGTTGAAGTTGTTGTTGAATTTGTTGGTGTTTTTCAATGTTGAGGTTGTTGTTGTTTTTCAACGTTGAGGTTGTTGTTGAATTTGTTGGTGTTTTTCAAAGTTGAGGTTGTTGTTGTTTTTCAATGCTGAGGTTGTTGTTGAATTTGTTGGTGTTTTTCAATGTTGAGGTTGTTGTTGAATTTGTTGGTGTTTTTCAATGTTGAGGTTGTTGTTGTTTTTCAATGTTGAGGTTGTTGTTGAATTTGTTGGTGTTTTTCAATGTTTAGGTTGTTGTTGTTTTTCAATGTTGAGGTTGTTGTTGAATTTGTTGGTGTTTTTCAACGTTGAGGTTGTTGTTGAATTTGTTGGTGTTTTTCAATGTTGAGGTTGTTGTTGTTTTTCAATGTTGAGGTTGTTGTTGAATTTGTTGGTGTTTTTCAATGTTGAGGTTGTTGTTGTTTTTCAATGTTGAGGTTGTTGTTGAATTTGTTGGTGTTTTTCAATGTTGAGGTTGTTGTTGTCTTTCAATGTTGGGGTTGTTGTTGAATTTGTTGGTGTTTTTCAATTTTGAGGATGTTGTTGTTTTTCAATGTTGAGGTTGTTGTTGAATTTGTTGGTGTTTTTCAATGTTCAGGTTTTTGTTGTTTTTCAATGTTGAGGTTGTTGTTGTATTTGTTGGTGTTTTTCAATTTCGAGGTTGTTGTTGAATTTGTTGGTGTTTTTCAATGTTGAAGTTGTTGTTGAATTTGCTGGTGTTTTTCAATGTTGAGGTTGTTGTTGTTTTTCAATGTTGAGGTTGTTGTTGAATTTGTTGGTGTTTTTCAATGTTGAGGTTGTTGTTGTTTTTCAATGCTGAGGTTGTTGTTGAATTTGTTGGTGTTTTTCAATGTTGAGGTTGTTGCTGAATTTGTTGGTGTTTTTCAATGTTGAGGTTGTTGTTGTTTTTCAATGTTGAGGTTGTTGTTGAATTTGTTGGTGTTTTTCAATGTTTCGGTTGTTGTTGTTTTTCAATGTTGAGGTTGTTGTTGAATTTGTTGGTGTTTTTCAATGTTGAGGTTGTTGTTGAATTTGTTGGTGTTTTTCAATGTTGAGGTTGTTGTTGAATTTGTTGGTCTTTTTCAATGTTGAGGTTGTTGTTATTTTTCAATGTTGAGGTTGTTGTTGAGTTTGTTGGTGTTTTTCAATGTTGAGGTTGCTGTTGAATTTGTTGGTGTTTTTAAATGTTGAGGTTGTTGTTGAATTTGTTGGTGTTTTTCAATGTTGAGGTTGTTTTTGAATTTGTTGGTGTTTTTCAATGTTTAGGTTGTTGTTGTTTTTCAATGTTGAGGTTGTTGTTGAATTTGTTGGTGTTTTTCAACGTTGAGGTTGTTGTTGAATTTGTTGGTGTTTTTCAATGCTGAGGTTGTTGTTGTTTTTCAATGTTGAGGTTGTTGTTGAATTTGTTGGTGTTTTTCAATGTTGAGTTTGTTGTTGTTTTTCAATGTTAAGGTTGTTGTTGAATTTGTTGGTGTTTTTCAATGTTGAGGTTGTTGTTGTTTTTCAATGTTGAGGTTGTTGTTGAATTTGTTGGTGTTTTTCAATGTTGAGGTTGTTGTTGAATTTGTTGGTGTTTTTCAATGTTGAGGTTGTTGTTGAATTTGTTGGTGTTTTTCAATGTTGAGGTTGTTGTTATTTTTCAATGTTGAGGTTGTTGTTGAGTTTGTTGGTGTTTTTCAATGTTGAGGTTGCTGTTGAATTTGTTGGTGTTTTTAAATGTTGAGGTTGTTGTTGAATTTGTTGGTGTTTTTCAATGTTGAGGTTGTTGTTGTTTTTAAATGTTGAGGTTGTTGTTGAATTTGTTGGTGTTTTTTCAATTTTGAGGTTGTTGGTGTTTTTCAATGTTGAGGTTGATTTTGAATTTGAGGGTGTTTTTCAATGTCGAGGTTGTTGTTTAATTTGTTGGTGTTTTTCAATGTTGAGGTTGTTGTTGTTTTTCAATGTTGAGGTTGTTGTTGAATTTGTTGGTGTTTTTCAATGTTGAGATTGTTGTTGTTTTTCAATGTTGAGGTTGTTGTTCAATTTGTTGGTGTTTTTAAATGTTGAGGTTGTTGTTGAATTTGCTGGTGTTTTGCAATGTTGAGGATGTTGTTGTTTTTCAATGTTGAGGTTGTTGTTCAATTTGTTGGTGTTTTTCAATGTTGAGGTTGTTGTTGTTTTTCAATGTTGAGGTTGTTGTTGTATTTGTTGGTGTTTTTCAATTTCGAGGTTGTTGTTGAATTTGTTGTTGTTTTTCAATGTTGAAGTTGTTGTTGAATTTGTTGGTGTTTTTCAATGTTGAGGTTGTTGTTGTTTTTCAATGTTGAGGTTTTTGTTGAATTTGTTGGTGTTTTTCCATGTTGAGGTTGTTGTTGAATTTGTTGGTGTTTTTCAATGTTGAGGTTGTTGTTGTTTTTCAATGTTGAGGTTGTTGTTGAATTTGTTGGTGTTTTTCAATGTTGAGTTTGTTGTTGTTTTTCAATGTTGAGGTTGTTGTTGAATTTGTTGGTGTTTTTCAATGTTGAGGTTGTTGTTGTTTTTCAATGTTGAGGTTGTTGTTGAATTTGTTGGTGTTTTTCAATGTTGAGGTTGTTGTTGTTTTTCAATGTTGAGGTTGTTGTTGAATTTGCTGGTGCTTTTCAATGTTGAGATTGTTGTTGAATTTGTTGGTGTTTTTCAATGTTGAGGTTGTTGCTGTTTTTCAATCTTGAGTTTGTTGTTGAATTTGTTGGTGTTTTTCAATGTTGAGTTTGTTGTTGAATTTGTTGGTGTTTTTCAATTTCGAGGTTGTTGTTGAATTTGTTAGTGTTTTTCAATGTTGAGGTTGTTGTTGAATTTGTTGGTGTTTTTCAATGTTGAGGTTGTTGTTGAATTTGTTGGTGTTTTTCAATGTTGAGGTTGTTGTTGTTTTTCAATGTTGAGGTTGTTGTTGTTATTTGTTGGTGTTTTTCAATGTTGAGGTTGTTGTTGAATTTGTTGGTGTTTTTCAATGTTGAAGTTGTTGTTGAATTTGTTGGTGTTTTTCAATGTTGAGGTTGTTGTTGTTTTTCAATGTTGATGTTGTTGTTGAATTTGTTGGTGTTTTTCAATGTTGAGGTTGTTGTTGTTTTTCAATGCTGAGGTTGTTGTTGAATTTGTTGGTGTTTTTCAATGTTGAGGTTGTTGTTGAATTTGTTGGTGTTTTTCAATGTTGAGGTTGTTGTTGTTTTTCAATGTTGAGGTTGTTGTTGAATTTGTTGGTGTTTTTCAATGTTTAGGTTGTTGTTGTTTTTCAATGTTGAGGTTGTTGTTGAATTTGTTGGTGTTTTTCAACGTTGAGGTTGTTGTTGAATTTGTTGGTGTTTTTCAATGTTGAGGTTGTTGTTGTTTTTCAATGTTGAGGTTGTTGTTGAATTTGTTGGTGTTTTTCAATGTTGAGTTTGTTGTTGTTTTTCAATGTTAAGGTTGTTGTTGAATTTGTTGGTGTTTTTCAATGTTGAGGTTGTTGTTGTTTTTCAATGTTGAGATTGTTGTTGAATTTGTTGATGTTTTTCAATGTTGAGGTTGTTGTTGTTTTTAAATGTTGAGGTTGTTGTTGAATTTGTTGGTGTTTTTCAATTTTGAGGATGTTGTTGTTTTTCAATGTTGAGGTTGTTGTTGAATTTGTTGGTGTTTTACAATGTTGAGGTTTTTGTTGTTTTTCAATGTTGAGGTTGTTGTTGTATTTGTTGGTGTTTTTCAATTTCGAGGTTGTTGTTGAATTTGTTGGTGTTTTTCAATGTTGAAGTTGTTGTTGAATTTGCTGGTGTTTTTCAATGTTGAGGTATTTGTTTTTTTTCAATGTTGAGATTGTTGTTGAATTTGTTGGTGTTTTTCAATGTTGAGGTTGTTGTTGTTTTTCAATGCTGAGGTTGTTGTTGAATTTGTTGATGTTTTTCAATGTTGAGGTTGTTGTTGAATTTGTTGGTGTTTTTCAATGATGAGGTTGTTGTTGTTTTTCAATGTTGAGGTTGTTGTTGAATTTGTTGGTGTTTTTCAATGTTTCGGTTGTTGTTGTTTTTCAACGTTGAGGTTGTTGTTGAATTTGTTGGTGTTTTTCAATGTTGAGGTTGTTGTTGAATTTGATGGTGTTTTTCAATGTTGAGGTTGTTGTTGAATTTGTTGGTGTTTTTCAATGTTGAGGTTGTTGTTATTTTTCAATGTTGAGGTTGTTGTTGAGTTTGTTGGTGTTTTTCAATGTTGAGGTTGCTGTTGAATTTGTTGGTGTTTTTAAATGTTGAGGTTGTTGTTGAATTTGTTGGTGTTTTTCAATGTTGAGGTTGTTGTTGTTTTTAAATGTTGAGGTTGTTGTTGAAGTTGTTGGTGTTTTTTCAATTTTGAGGTTGTTGGTGTTTTTCAATGTGGAGGTTGATTTTGAATTTGAGGGTGTTTTTCAATGTCGAGGTTGTTGTTTAATTTGTTGGTGTTTTTCAATGTTGAGGTTGTTGTTGTTTATCAATGTTGAGGCTGTTGTTGAATTTGTTGGTGTTTTTGAATGTTGAGATTGTTGTTGTTTTTCAATGTTGAGGTTGTTGTTCAATTTGTTGGTGTTTTTAAATGTTGAGGTTGTTGTTGAATTTGCTGGTGTTTTGCAATGTTGAGGTTGTTGTTGTTTTTCAATGTTGAGGTTGTTGTTGAATTTGTTGGTGTTTTTCAATGTTGAGGTTGTTGTTGTTTTTCAATTTTGAGGTTGTTGTTGTATTTGTTGGTGTTTTTCAATTTCGAGGTTGTTGTTGAATTTGTTGTTGTTTTTCAATGTTGAAGTTGTTGTTGAATTTGTTGGTGTTTTTCAATGTTGAGGTTGTTGTTGTTTTTCAATGTTGAGGTTGTTGTTGAATTTGTTGGTGTTTTTCAATGTTGAGGTTGTTGTTGAATTTGTTGGTGTTTTTCAATGTTGAGGTTGTTGTTGTTTTTCAATGTTGAGGTTGTTGTTGAATTTGTTGGTGTTTTTGAATGTTGAGTTTGCTGTTGTTTTTCAATGTTGAGGTCGTTGTTGACTTTGTTGGTGTTTTTCAATGTTGAGGTTGTTGTTGTTTTTCAATGTTGAGGTTGTTGTTGAATTTGTTGGTGTTTTTCAATGTTGAGGTTGTTGTTGAATTTGTTGGTGTTTTTCAATGTTGAGGTTGTTGTTGTTTTTCAATGTTGAGGTTGTTGTTGAATTTGTTGGTGTTTTTCAATGTTGAGTTTGTTGTTTTTTTTCAATGTTGAGGTTGTTGTTGAATTTGTTGGTGTTTTTCAATGTTGAGGTTGTTGTTGTTTTTCAATGTAGAGGTTGTTGTTGAATTTGTTGGTGTTTTTCAATGTTGAGGTTGTTGTTGTTTTTCAATGTTGAGGTTGTTGTTGAATTTGTTGGTGCTTTTCAATGTTGAGATTGTTGTTGAATTTGTTGGTGTTTTTCAATGTTGAGGTTGTTGTTGTTTTTCAATGTTGAGTTTGTTGTTGAATTTGTTGGTGTTTTTCAATGTTGAGTTTGTTGTTCAATTTGTTGTTGTTTTTCAATTTCGAGGTTGTTGTTGAATTTGTTAGTGTTTTTCAATGTTGAGGTTGTTGTTGAATTTGTTGGTGTTTTTCAATGTTGAGGTTGTTGTTGAATTTGTTGGTGTTTTTCAATGTTGAGGTTGTTGTTGTTTTTCAATGTTGAGGTTGTTGTTGTTATTTGTTGGTGTTTTTCAATTTCGAGGTTGTTGTTGAATTTGTTGGTGTTTTTCAATGTTGAAGTTGTTGTTGAATTTGTTGGTTTTTTTCAATGTTGAGGTTGTTGTTGTTTTTCAATGTTGATGTTGTTGTTGAATTTGTTGGTGTTTTTCAATGCTGAGGTTGTTGTTGTTTTTCAATGCTGAGGTTGTTGTTGAATTTGTTGGTGTTTTTCAATGTTGAGGTTGTTGTTGAATTTGTTGGTGTTTTTCAATGTTGAGGTTGTTGTTGAATTTGTTGTTGTTTTTCAATGTTGAGGTTGTTGTTGTTTTTCAATGTTGAGGTTGTTGTTGAATTTGTTGGTGTTTTTCAATGTTGAGGTTGTTGTTGAATTTGTTGGTGTTTTTCAATGTTGAGGTTGTTGTTGAATTTGCTGGTGTTTTTCAATGTTGAGGTTGTTGTTATTTTTCAATGTTGAGGTTGTTGTTGAGTTTGTTGGTGTTTTTCAATGTTGAGGTTGCTGTTGAATTTGTTGGTGTTTTTAAATGTTGAGGTTGTTGTTGAATTTGTTGGTGTTTTTCAATGTTGAGGTTGTTGTTGTTTTTAAATGTTGAGGTTGTTGTTGAATTTGTTGGTGTTTTTTCAATTTTGAGGTTGTTGGTGTTTTTCAATGTTGAGGTTGATTTTGAATTTGAGGGTGTTTTTCAATGTCGAGGATGTTGTTTAATTTGTTGGTGTTTTTCAATGTTGAGGTTGTTGTTGTTTTTCAATGTTGAGGTTGTTGTTGAATTTGTTGGTGTTTTTCAATGTTGAGATTGTTGTTGTTTTTCAATGTTGAGGTTGTTGTTCAATTTGTTGGTGTTTTTAAATGTTGAGGTTGTTGTTGAATTTGCTGGTGTTTTGCAATGTTGAGGTTGTTGTTGTTTTTCAATGTTGAGGTTGTTGTTGAATTTGTTGGTGTTTTTCAATGTTGAGGTTGTTGTTGTTTTTCAATGTTGAGGTTGTTGTTGTATTTGTTGGTGTTTTTCAATTTCGAGGTTGTTGTTGAATTTGTTGTTGATTTTCAATGTTGAAGTTGTTGTTGAATTTGTTGGTGTTTTTCAATGTTGAGGTTGTTGTTGTTTTTCAGTGTTGAGGTTGTTGTTGAATTTGTTGGTGTTTTTCAATGTTGAGGTTGTTGTTGAATTTGTTGGTGTTTTTCAATGTTGAGGTTGTTGTTGAATTTGTTGGTGTTTTTCAATGTTGAGGTTGTTGTTGAATTTGTTGGTGTTTTTCAATGTTGAGGTTGTTGTTGAATTTGTTGGTGTTTTTCAATGTTGAGGTTGTTGTTATTTTTCAATGTTGAGGTTGTTGTTGAATTTGTTGGTGTTTTTCAACGTTGAGGTTGTTGTTGAATTTGTTGGTGTTTTTCAAAGTTGAGGTTGTTGTTGAATTTGTTGGTGTTTTTCAATGTTGAGGTTGTTGTTATTTTTCAATGTTGAGGTTGTGGTTGAGTTTGTTGGTGTTTTTCAATGTTGAGGTTGTTGTTGAATTTGTTGGTGTTTTTCAATGTTGAGGTTCTTGTTGAATTTGTTGGTGTTTTTCAATGTTGAGGTTGTTGTTGTTTTTAAATGTTGAGGTTGTTGTTGAACTTGTTGATGTTTTTTCAATTTTGAGGTTGTTCGTGTTTTTCAATGCTGAGGTTGATTTTGAATTTGAGGGTGTTTTTCAATGTCGAGGTTGTTGTTGAATTTGTTGGTGTTTTTGAATATGGAGGTTGTTGTTGTTTTTCAATGTTGAGGTTGTTGTTGAATTTGTTGTTGTTTTTCAATGTTGAGATTGTTGTTGTTTTTCAATGTTGAGGTTGTTGTTGAATTTGTTGGTGTTTTTAAATGTTGAGGTTGTTGTTGAATTTGCTGGTGTTTTGCAAAGTTGAGGTTGCTGTTGTTGTTCAATGTTGAGGTTGTTGTTGAATTTGTTGGTGTTTTTCAATGTTGAGGTTGTTGTTGTTTTTCAATGTTGAGGTTGTTGTTGTATTTGTTGGTGTTTTTCAATTTCGAGGTTGTTGTTGAATTTGTTGGTGTTTTTCAATGTTGAAGTTGTTGTTGAATTTGTTGGTGTTTTTCAATGTTGAGGTTGTTGTTGTTTTTCAACGTTGAGGTTGTTGTTGAATTTGTTGGTGTTTTTCAAAGTTGAGGTTGTTGTTGTTTTTCAATGCTGAGGTTGTTGTTGAATTTGTTGGTGTTTTTCAATGTTGAGGTTGTTGTTGAATTTGTTGGTGTTTTTCAATGTTGAGGTTGTTGTTGTTTTTCAATGTTGAGGTTGTTGTTGAATTTGTTGGTGTTTTTCAATGTTTAGGTTGTTGTTGTTTTTCAATGTTGAGGTTGTTGTTGAATTTGTTGGTGTTTTTCAACGTTGAGGTTGTTGTTGAATTTGTTGGTGTTTTTCAATGTTGAGGTTGTTGTTGTTTTTCAATGTTGAGGTTGTTGTTGAATTTGTTGGTGTTTTTCAATGTTGAGGTTGTTGTTGTTTTTCAATGTTGAGGTTGTTGTTGAATTTGTTGGTGTTTTTCAATGTTGAGGTTGTTGTTGTCTTTCAATGTTGGGGTTGTTGTTGAATTTGTTGGTGTTTTTCAATTTTGAGGATGTTGTTGTTTTTCAATGTTGAGGTTGTTGTTGAATTTGTTGGTGTTTTTCAATGTTCAGGTTTTTGTTGTTTTTCAATGTTGAGGTTGTTGTTGTATTTGTTGGTGTTTTTCAATTTCGAGGTTGTTGTTGAATTTGTTGGTGTTTTTCAATGTTGAAGTTGTTGTTGAATTTGCTGGTGTTTTTCAATGTTGAGGTTGTTGTTGTTTTTCAATGTTGAGGTTGTTGTTGAATTTGTTGGTGTTTTTCAATGTTGAGGTTGTTGTTGTTTTTCAATGCTGAGGTTGTTGTTGAATTTGATGGTGTTTTTCAATGTTGAGGTTGTTGCTGAATTTGTTGGTGTTTTTCAATGTTGAGGTTGTTGTTGTTTTTCAATGTTGAGGTTGTTGTTGAATTTGTTGGTGTTTTTCAATGTTTCGGTTGTTGTTGTTTTTCAATGTTGAGGTTGTTGTTGAATTTGTTGGTGTTTTTCAATGTTGAGGTTGTTGTTGAATTTGTTGGTGTTTTTCAATGTTGAGGTTGTTGTTGAATTTGTTGGTCTTTTTCAATGTTGAGGTTGTTGTTATTTTTCAATGTTGAGGTTGTTGTTGAGTTTGTTGGTGTTTTTCAATGTTGAGGTTGCTGTTGAATTTGTTGGTGTTTTTAAATGTTGAGGTTGTTGTTGAATTTGTTGGTGTTTTTCAATGTTGAGGTTGTTTTTGAATTTGTTGGTGTTTTTCAATGTTTAGGTTGTTGTTGTTTTTCAATGTTGAGGTTGTTGTTGAATTTGTTGGTGTTTTTCAACGTTGAGGTTGTTGTTGAATTTGTTGGTGTTTTTCAATGCTGAGGTTGTTGTTGTTTTTCAATGTTGAGGTTGTTGTTGAATTTGTTGGTGTTTTTCAATGTTGAGTTTGTTGTTGTTTTTCAATGTTAAGGTTGTTGTTGAATTTGTTGGTGTTTTTCAATGTTGAGGTTGTTGTTGTTTTTCAATGTTGAGGTTGTTGTTGAATTTGTTGGTGTTTTTCAATGTTGAGGTTGTTGTTGAATTTGTTGGTGTTTTTCAATGTTGAGGTTGTTGTTATTTTTCAATGTTGAGGTTGTTGTTGAGTTTGTTGGTGTTTTTCAATGTTGAGGTTGCTGTTGAATTTGTTGGTGTTTTTAAATGTTGAGGTTGTTGTTGAATTTGTTGGTGTTTTTCAATGTTGAGGTTGTTGTTGTTTTTAAATGTTGAGGTTGTTGTTGAATTTGTTGGTGTTTTTTCAATTTTGAGGTTGTTGGTGTTTTTCAATGTTGAGGTTGATTTTGAATTTGAGGGTGTTTTTCAATGTCGAGGTTGTTGTTTAATTTGTTGGTGTTTTTCAATGTTGAGGTTGTTGTTGTTTTTCAATGTTGAGGTTGTTGTTGAATTTGTTGGTGTTTTTCAATGTTGAGATTGTTGTTGTTTTTCAATGTTGAGGTTGTTGTTCAATTTGTTGGTGTTTTTAAATGTTGAGGTTGTTGTTGAATTTGCTGGTGTTTTGCAATGTTGAGGATGTTGTTGTTTTTCAATGTTGAGGTTGTTGTTCAATTTGTTGGTGTTTTTCAATGTTGAGGTTGTTGTTGTTTTTCAATGTTGAGGTTGTTGTTGTATTTGTTGGTGTTTTTCAATTTCGAGGTTGTTGTTGAATTTGTTGTTGTTTTTCAATGTTGAAGTTGTTGTTGAATTTGTTGGTGTTTTTCAATGTTGAGGTTGTTGTTGTTTTTCAATGTTGAGGTTTTTGTTGAATTTGTTGGTGTTTTTCCATGTTGAGGTTGTTGTTGAATTTGTTGGTGTTTTTCAATGTTGAGGTTGTTGTTGTTTTTCAATGTTGAGGTTGTTGTTGAATTTGTTGGTGTTTTTCAATGTTGAGTTTGTTGTTGTTTTTCAATGTTGAGGTTGTTGTTGAATTTGTTGGTGTTTTTCAATGTTGAGGTTGTTGTTGTTTTTCAATGTTGAGGTTGTTGTTGAATTTGTTGGTGTTTTTCAATGTTGAGGTTGTTGTTGTTTTTCAATGTTGAGGTTGTTGTTGAATTTGCTGGTGCTTTTCAATGTTGAGATTGTTGTTGAATTTGTTGGTGTTTTTCAATGTTGAGGTTGTTGCTGTTTTTCAATGTTGAGTTTGTTGTTGAATTTGTTGGTGTTTTTCAATGTTGAGTTTGTTGTTGAATTTGTTGGTGTTTTTCAATTTCGAGGTTGTTGTTGAATTTGTTAGTGTTTTTCAATGTTGAGGTTGTTGTTGAATTTGTTGGTGTTTTTCAATGTTGAGGTTGTTGTTGAATTTGTTGGTGTTTTTCAATGTTGAGGTTGTTGTTGTTTTTCAATGTTGAGGTTGTTGTTGTTATTTGTTGGTGTTTTTCAATGTTGAGGTTGTTGTTGAATTTGTTGGTGTTTTTCAATGTTGAAGTTGTTGTTGAATTTGTTGGTGTTTTTCAATGTTGAGGTTGTTGTTGTTTTTCAATGTTGATGTTGTTGTTGAATTTGTTGGTGTTTTTCAATGTTGAGGTTGTTGTTGTTTTTCAATGCTGAGGTTGTTGTTGAATTTGTTGGTGTTTTTCAATGTTGAGGTTGTTGTTGAATTTGTTGCTGTTTTTCAATGTTGAGGTTGTTGTTGTTTTTCAATGTTGAGGTTGTTGTTGAATTTGTTGGTGTTTTTCAATGTTTAGGTTGTTGTTGTTTTTCAATGTTGAGGTTGTTGTTGAATTTGTTGGTGTTTTTCAATGTTGAGGTTGTTGTTGAATTTGTTGGTGTTTTTCAATGTTGAGGTTGTTGTTGAATTTGTTGATCTTTTTCAATGTTGAGGTTGTTGTTATTTTTCAATGTTGAGGTTGTTGTTGAGTTTGTTGGTGTTTTTCAATGTTGAGGTTGCTGTTGAATTTGTTGGTGTTTTTAAATGTTGAGGTTGTTGTTGAATTTGTTGGTGTTTTTCAATGTTGAGGTTGTTTTTGAATTTGTTGGTGTTTTTCAATGTTTAGGTTGTTGTTGTTTTTCAATGTTGAGGTTGTTGTTGAATTTGTTGGTGTTTTTCAACGTTGAGGTTGTTGTTGAATTTGTTGGTGTTTTTCAATGCTGAGGTTGTTGTTGTTTTTCAATGTTGAGGTTGTTGTTGAATTTGTTGGTGTTTTTCAATGTTGAGTTTGTTGTTGTTTTTCAATGTTAAGGTTGTTGTTGAATTTGTTGGTGTTTTTCAATGTTGAGGTTGTTGTTGTTTTTCAATGTTGAGGTTGTTGTTGAATTTGTTGGTGTTTTTCAATGTTGAGGTTGTTGTTGAATTTGTTGGTGTTTTTCAATGTTGAGGTTGTTGTTGAATTTGTTGGTGTTTTTCAATGTTGAGGTTGTTGTTATTTTTCAATGTTGAGGTTGTTGTTGAGTTTGTTGGTGTTTTTCAATGTTGAGGTTGCTGTTGAATTTGTTGGTGTTTTTAAATGTTGAGGTTGTTGTTGAATTTGTTGGTGTTTTTCAATGTTGAGGTTGTTGTTGTTTTTAAATGTTGAGGTTGTTGTTGAATTTGTTGGTGTTTTTTCAATTTTGAGGTTGTTGGTGTTTTTCAATGTTGAGGTTGATTTTGAATTTGAGGGTGTTTTTCAATGTCGAGGTTGTTGTTTAATTTGTTGGTGTTTTTCAATGTTGAGGTTGTTGTTGTTTTTCAATGTTGAGGTTGTTGTTGAATTTGTTGGTGCTTTTCAATGTTGAGATTGTTGTTGTTTTTCAATGTTGAGGTTGTTGTTCAATTTGTTGGTGTTTTTAAATGTTGAGGTTGTTGTTGAATTTGCTGGTGTTTTGCAATGTTGAGGATGTTGTTGTTTTTCAATGTTGAGGTTGTTGTTCAATTTGTTGGTGTTTTTCAATGTTGAGGTTGTTGTTGTTTTTCAATGTTGAGGTTGTTGTTGTATTTGTTGGTGTTTTTCAATTTCGAGGTTGTTGTTGAATTTGTTGTTGTTTTTCAATGTTGAAGTTGTTGTTGAATTTGTTGGTGTTTTTCAATGTTGAGGTTGTTGTTGTTTTTCAATGTTGAGGTTTTTGTTGAATTTGTTGGTGTTTTTCCATGTTGAGGTTGTTGTTGAATTTGTTGGTGTTTTTCAATGTTGAGGTTGTTGTTGTTTTTCAATGTTGAGGTTGTTGTTGAATTTGTTGGTGTTTTTCAATGTTGAGTTTGTTGTTGTTTTTCAATGTTGAGGTTGTTGTTGAATTTGTTGGTGTTTTTCAATGTTGAGGTTGTTGTTGTTTTTCAATGTTGAGGTTGTTGTTGAATTTGTTGGTGTTTTTCAATGTTGAGGTTGTTGTTGTTTTTCAATGTTGAGGTTGTTGTTGAATTTGCTGGTGCTTTTCAATGTTGAGATTGTTGTTGAATTTGTTGGTGTTTTTCAATGTTGAGGTTGTTGCTGTTTTTCAATGTTGAGTTTGTTGTTGAATTTGTTGGTGTTTTTCAATGTTGAGTTTGTTGTTGAATTTGTTGGTGTTTTTCAATTTCGAGGTTGTTGTTGAATTTGTTAGTGTTTTTCAATGTTGAGGTTGTTGTTGAATTTGTTGGTGTTTTTCAATGTTGAGGTTGTTGTTGAATTTGTTGGTGTTTTTCAATGTTGAGGTTGTTGTTGTTTTTCAATGTTGAGGTTGTTGTTGTTATTTGTTGGTGTTTTTCAATGTTGAGGTTGTTGTTGAATTTGTTGGTGTTTTTCAATGTTGAAGTTGTTGTTGAATTTGTTGGTGTTTTTCAATGTTGAGGTTGTTGTTGTTTTTCAATGTTGATGTTGTTGTTGAATTTGTTGGTGTTTTTCAATGTTGAGGTTGTTGTTGTTTTTCAATGCTGAGGTTGTTGTTGAATTTGTTGGTGTTTTTCAATGTTGAGGTTGTTGTTGAATTTGTTGCTGTTTTTCAATGTTGAGGTTGTTGTTGTTTTTCAATGTTGAGGTTGTTGTTGAATTTGTTGGTGTTTTTCAATGTTTAGGTTGTTGTTGTTTTTCAATGTTGAGGTTGTTGTTGAATTTGTTGGTGTTTTTCAACGTTGAGGTTGTTGTTGAATTTGTTGGTGTTTTTCAATGTTGAGGTTGTTGTTGTTTTTCAATGTTGAGGTTGTTGTTGAATTTGTTGGTGTTTTTCAATGTTGAGTTTGTTGTTGTTTTTCAATGTTAAGGTTGTTGTTGAATTTGTTGGTGTTTTTCAATGTTGAGGTTGTTGTTGTTTTTCAATGTTGAGATTGTTGTTGAATTTGTTGATGTTTTTCAATGTTGAGGTTGTTGTTGTTTTTAAATGTTGAGGTTGTTGTTGAATTTGTTGGTGTTTTTCAATTTTGAGGATGTTGTTGTTTTTCAATGTTGAGGTTGTTGTTGAATTTGTTGGTGTTTTTCAATGTTGAGGTTTTTGTTGTTTTTCAATGTTGAGGTTGTTGTTGTATTTGTTGGTGTTTTTCAATTTCGAGGTTGTTGTTGAATTTGTTGGTGTTTTTCAATGTTGAGATTGTTGTTGAATTTGTTGGTGTTTTTCAATGTTGAGGTTGTTGTTGTTTTTCAATGCTGAGGTTGTTGTTGAATTTGTTGATGTTTTTCAATGTTGAGGTTGTTGTTGAATTTGTTGGTGTTTTTCAATGATGAGGTTGTTGTTGTTTTTCAATGTTGAGGTTGTTGTTGAATTTGTTGGTGTTTTTCAATGTTTCGGTTGTTGTTGTTTTTCAACGTTGAGGTTGTTGTTGAATTTGTTGGTGTTTTTCAATGTTGAGGTTGTTGTTGAATTTGATGGTGTTTTTCAATGTTGAGGTTGTTGTTGAATTTGTTGGTGTTTTTCAATGTTGAGGTTGTTGTTATTTTTCAATGTTGAGGTTGTTGTTGAGTTTGTTGGTGTTTTTCAATGTTGAGGTTGCTGTTGAATTTGTTGGTGTTTTTAAATGTTGAGGTTGTTGTTGAATTTGTTGGTGTTTTTCAATGTTGAGGTTGTTGTTGTTTTTAAATGTTGAGGTTGTTGTTGAAGTTGTTGGTGTTTTTTCAATTTTGAGGTTGTTGGTGTTTTTCAATGTGGAGGTTGATTTTGAATTTGAGGGTGTTTTTCAATGTCGAGGTTGTTGTTTAATTTGTTGGTGTTTTTCAATGTTGAGGTTGTTGTTGTTTATCAATGTTGAGGCTGTTGTTGAATTTGTTGGTGTTTTTGAATGTTGAGATTGTTGTTGTTTTTCAATGTTGAGGTTGTTGTTCAATTTGTTGGTGTTTTTAAATGTTGAGGTTGTTGTTGAATTTGCTGGTGTTTTGCAATGTTGAGGTTGTTGTTGTTTTTCAATGTTGAGGTTGTTGTTGAATTTGTTGGTGTTTTTCAATGTTGAGGTTGTTGTTGTTTTTCAATTTTGAGGTTGTTGTTGTATTTGTTGGTGTTTTTCAATTTCGAGGTTGTTGTTGAATTTGTTGTTGTTTTTCAATGTTGAAGTTGTTGTTGAATTTGTTGGTGTTTTTCAATGTTGAGGTTGTTGTTTTTCAATGTTGAGGTTGTTGTTGAATTTGTTGGTGTTTTTCAATGTTGAGGTTGTTGTTGAATTTGTTGGTGTTTTTCAATGTTGAGGTTGTTGTTGTTTTTCAATGTTGAGGTTGTTGTTGAATTTGTTGGTGTTTTTGAATGTTGAGTTTGTTGTTGTTTTTCAATGTTGAGGTCGTTGTTGAATTTGTTGGTGTTTTTCAATGTTGAGGTTGTTGTTGTTTTTCAATGTTGAGGTTGTTGTTGAATTTGTTGGTGTTTTTCAATGTTGAGGTTGTTGTTGAATTTGTTGGTGTTTTTCAATGTTGAGGTTGTTGTTGTTTTTCAATGTTGAGGTTGTTGTTGAATTTGTTGGTGTTTTTCAATGTTGAGTTTGTTGTTTTTTTTCAATGTTGAGGTTGTTGTTGAATTTGTTGGTGTTTTTCAATGTTGAGGTTGTTGTTGTTTTTCAATGTAGAGGTTGTTGTTGAATTTGTTGGTGTTTTTCAATGTTGAGGTTGTTGTTGTTTTTCAATGTTGAGGTTGTTGTTGAATTTGTTGGTGCTTTTCAATGTTGAGATTGTTGTTGAATTTGTTGGTGTTTTTCAATGTTGAGGTTGTTGTTGTTTTTCAATGTTGAGTTTGTTGTTGAATTTGTTGGTGTTTTTCAATGTTGAGTTTGTTGTTCAATTTGTTGTTGTTTTTCAATTTCGAGGTTGTTGTTGAATTTGTTAGTGTTTTTCAATGTTGAGGTTGTTGTTGAATTTGTTGGTGTTTTTCAATGTTGAGGTTGTTGTTGAATTTGTTGGTGTTTTTCAATGTTGAGGTTGTTGTTGTTTTTCAATGTTGAGGTTGTTGTTGTTATTTGTTGGTGTTTTTCAATTTCGAGGTTGTTGTTGAATTTGTTGGTGTTTTTCAATGTTGAAGTTGTTGTTGAATTTGTTGGTGTTTTTCAATGTTGAGGTTGTTGTTGTTTTTCAATGTTGATGTTGTTGTTGAATTTGTTGGTGTTTTTCAATGCTGAGGTTGTTGTTGTTTTTCAATGCTGAGGTTGTTGTTGAATTTGTTGGTGTTTTTCAATGTTGAGGTTGTTGTTGAATTTGTTGGTGTTTTTCAATGTTGAGGTTGTTGTTGTTTTTCAATGTTGAGGTTGTTGTTGAATTTGTTGGTGTTTTTCAATGTTTAGGTTGTTGTTGTTTTTCAATGTTGAGGTTGTTGTTGAATTTGTTGGTGTTTTTCAACGTTGAGGTTGTTGTTGAATTTGTTGGTGTTTTTCAATGTTGAGGTTGTGTTGTTTTTCAATGTTGAGGTTGTTGTTGAATTTGTTGGTGTTTTTCAATGTCGAGTTTGTTGTTGTTTTTCAATGTTAAGGTTGTTGTTGAATTTGTTGGTGTTTTTCAATGTTGAGGTTGTTGTTGTTTTTCAATGTTGAGGTTGTTGTTGAATTTGTTGATGTTTTTCAATGTTGAGGTTGTTGTTGTTTTTAAATGTTGAGGTTGTTGTTGAATTTGTTGGTGTTTTTCAATTTTGAGGATGTTGTTGTTTTTCAATGTTGAGGTTGTTGTTGAATTTGTTGGTGTTTTTCAATGTTGAGGTTTTTGTTGTTTTTCAATGTTGAGGTTGTTGTATTTGTTGGTGTTTTTCAATTTCGAGGTTGTTGTTGAATTTGTTGGTGTTTTTCAATGTTGAAGTTGTTGTTGAATTTGCTGGTGTTTTTCAATGTTGAGGTTGTTGTTTTTTTTCAATGTTGAGGTTGTTGTTGAATTTGTTGGTGTTTTTCAATGTTGAGGTTGTTGTTGTTTTTCAATGCTGAGGTTGTTGTTGAATTTGTTGATGTTTTTCAATGTTGAGGTTGTTGTTGAATTTGTTGGTGTTTTTCAATGATGAGGTTGTTGTTGTTTTTCAATGTTGAGGTTGTTGTTGAATTTGTTGGTGTTTTTCAATGTTTCGGTTGTTGTTGTTTTTCAATGTTGAGGTTGTTGTTGAATTTGTTGGTGTTTTTCAATGTTGAGGTTGTTGTTGAATTTGTTGGTGTTTTTCAATGTTGAGGTTGTTGTTGAATTTGTTGGTGTTTTTCAATGTTGAGGTTGTTGTTATTTTTCAATGTTGAGGTTGTTGTTGAGTTTGTTGGTGTTTTTCAATGTTGAGGTTGCTGTTGAATTTGTTGGTGTTTTTAAATGTTGAGGTTGTTGTTGAATTTGTTGGTGTTTTTCAATGTTGAGGTTGTTGTTGTTTTTAAATGTTGAGGTTGTTGTTGAATTTGTTGTTGTTTTTTCAATTTTGAGGTTGTTGGTGTTTTTCAATGTTGAGGTTGATTTTGAATTTGAGGGTGTTTTTCAATGTCGAGGTTGTTGTTTAATTTGTTGGTGTTTTTCAATGTTGAGGTTGTTGTTGTTTTTCAATGTTGAGGTTGTTGTTGAATTTGTTGGTGTTTTTCAATGTTGAGATTGTTGTTGTTTTTCAATGTTGAGGTTGTTGTTCAATTTGTTGGTGTTTTTAAATGTTGAGGTTGTTGTTGAATTTGCTGGTGTTTTGCAATGTTGAGGTTGTTGTTGTTTTTCAATGTTGAGGTTGTTGTTGAATTTGTTGGTGTTTTTCAATGTTGAGGTTGTTGTTGTTTTTCAATTTTGAGGTTGTTGTTGTATTTGTTGGTGCTTTTCAATTTCGAGGTTGTTGTTGAATTTGTGGTTGTTTTTCAATGTTGAAGTTGTTGTTGAATTTGTTGGTGTTTTTCAATGTTGAGGTTGTTGTTGTTTTTCAATGTTGAGGTTGTTGTTGAATTTGTTGGTGTTTTTCAATGTTGAGGTTGTTGTTGAATTTGTTGGTGTTTTTCAATGTTGAGGTTGTTGTTGTTTTTCAATGTTGAGATTGTTGTTGAATTTGTTGGTGTTTTTCAATGTTGAGTTTGTTGTTGTTCTTCAATGTTGAGGTCGTTGTTGAATTTGTTGGTGTTTTTCAATGTTGAGGTTGTTGTTGTTTTTCAATGTTGAGTTTGTTGTTGAATTTGTTGGTGTTTTTCAATGTTGAGGTTGTTGTTGTTTTTCAATGTTGAGGTTGTTGTTGAATTTGTTGGTGCTTTTCAATGTTGAGATTGTTGTTGAATTTGTTGGTGTTTTTCAATGTTGAGGTTGTTGTTGTTTTTCAATGTTGAGTTTGTTGTTGAATTTGTTGGTGTTTTTCAATGTTGAGTTTGTTGTTCAATTTGTTGGTGTTTTTCAATTTCGAGGTTGTTGTTGAATTTGTTACTGTTTTTCAATGTTGAGGTTGTTGTTGAATTTGTTGGTGTTTTTCAATTTTGAGGTTGTTGTTGAATTTGTTGGTGTTTTTCAATGTCGAGGTTGTTGTTGTTTTTCAATGTTGAGGTTGTTGTTGTTATTTGTTGGTGTTTTTCAATTTCGAGGTTGTTGTTGAATTTGTTGGTGTTTTTCAATGTTGAAGTTGTTGTTGAATTTGTTGGTGTTTTTCAATGTTGAGGTTGTTGTTGTTTTTCAATGTTGAGGTTGTTGTTGAATTTGTTGGTGTTTTTCAATGTTGAGGTTGTTGTTGTTTTTCAATGCTGAGGTTGTTGTTGAATTTGTTGGTGTTTTTCAATGTTGAGGTTGTTGTTGAATTTGTTGGTGTTTTTCAATGTTGAGGTTGTTGGTGTTTTTCAATGTTGAGGTTGTTGTTGAATTTGTTGGTGTTTTTCAATGTTTAGGTTGTTGTTGTTTTTCAATGTTGAGGTTGTTGTTGAATTTGTTGGTGTTTTTCAACGTTGAGGTTGTTGTTGAATTTGTTGGTGTTTTTCAATGTTGAGGTTGTTGTTGTTTTTCAATGTTGAGGTTGTTGTTGAATTTGTTGGTGTTTTTCAATGTTGAGTTTGTTGTTGTTTTTCAATGTTAAGGTTGTTGTTGAATTTGTTGGTGTTTTTCAATGTTGAGGTTGTTGTTGTTTTTCAATGTTGAGGTTGTTGTTGAATTTGTTGGTGTTTTTCAATGTTGAGGTTGTTGTTGTTTTTAAATGTTGGGGTTGTTGTTGAATTTGTTGGTGTTTTTCAATTTTGAGGATGTTGTTGTTTTTCAATGTTGAGGTTGTTGTTGAATTTGTTGGTGTTTTTCAATGTTGAGGTTTTTGTTGTTTTTCAATGTTGAGGTTGTTGTTGTATTTGTTGGTGTTTTTCAATTTCGAGGTTGTTGTTGAATTTGTTGGTGTTTTTCAATGTTGAAGTTGTTGTTGAATTTGCTGGTGTTTTTCAATGTTGAGGTTGTTGTTTTTTTTCAATGTTGAGGTTGTTGTTGAATTTGTTGGTGTTTTTCAATGTTGAGGTTGTTGTTGTTTTTCAATGCTGAGGTTGTTGTTGAATTTGTTGATGTTTTTCAATGTTGAGGTTGTTGTTGAATTTGTTGGTATTTTTCAATGTTGAGGTTGTTGTTGTTTTTCAATGTTGAGGTTGTTGTTGAATTTGTTGGTGTTTTTCAATGTTTCGGTTGTTGTTGTTTTTCAATGTTGAGGTTGTTGTTGAATTTGTTGGTGTTTTTCAATGTTGAGGTTGTTGTTGAATTTGTTGGTGTTTTTCAATGTTGAGGTTGTTGTTGAATTTGTTGGTGTTTTTCATTGTTGAGGTTGTTGTTATTTTTCAATGTTGAGGTTGTTGTTGAGTTTGTTGGTGTTTTTCAATGTTGAGGTTGCTGTTGAATTTGTTGGTGTTTTTTAATGTTGAGGTTGTTGTTGAATTTGTTGGTGTTTTTCAATGTTGAGGTTGTTGTTGTTTTTAAATGTTGAGGTTGTTGTTGAATTTGTTGGTGTTTTTTCAATTTTGAGGTTGTTGGTGTTTTTCAATGTTGAGGTTGATTTTGAATTTGAGGGTGTTTTTCAATGTCGAGGTTGTTGTTTAATTTGTTGGTGTTTTTCAATGTTGAGGTTGTTGTTGTTTTTCAATGTTGAGGTTGTTGTTGAATTTGTTGGTGTTTTTCAATGTTGAGGTTGTTGTTGTTTTTCAATGTTGAGGTTGTTGTTCAATTTGTTGGTGTTTTTAAATGTTGAGGTTGTTGTTGAATTTGCTGGTGTTTTGCAATGTTGAGGTTGTTGTTGTTTTTCAATGTTGAGGTTGTTGTTGAATTTGATGGTGTTTTTCAATGTTGAGGTTGTTGTTGTTTTTCAATGTTGAGGTTGTTGTTGTATTTGTTGGTGTTTTTCAATTTCCAGGTTGTTGTTGAATTTGTTGTTGTTTTTCAATGTTGAAGTTGTTGTTGAATTTGTTGGTGTTTTTCAATGTTGAGGTTGTTGTTGTTTTTCAATGTTGAGGTTGTTGTTGAATTTGTTGGTGTTTTTCAATGATGAGGTTGTTGTTGAATTTGTTGGTGTTTTTCAGTGCTGAGGTTGTTGTTGTTTTTCAATGTTGAGGTTGTTGTGGAATTTGTTGGTGTTTTTCAATGTTGAGTTTGTTGTTGTTTTTCAATGTTGAGGTTGTTGTTGAATTTGTTGGTGTTTTTCAATGTTGAGGTTGTTGTTGTTTTTCAATGTTGAGGTTGTTGTTGAATTTGTTGGTGTTTTTCAATGTTGAGGTTGTTGTTGTTTTTCAATGTTGAGGTTGTTGTTGAATTTGTTGGTGCTTTTCAATGTTGAGATTGTTGTTGAATTTGTTGGTGTTTTTCAATGTTGAGGTTGTTGTTGTTTTTCAATGTTGAGTTTGTTGTTGAATTTGTTGGTGTTTTTCAATGTTGAGTTTGTTGTTGAATTTGTTGGTGTTTTTCAATTTCGAGGTTGTTGTTGAATTTGTTAGTGTTTTTCAATGTTGAGGTTGTTGTTGAATTTGTTGGTGTTTTTCAATGTTGAGGTTGTTGTTGAATTTGTTGGTGTTTTTCAATGTTGAGGTTGTTGTTGTTTTTCAATGTTGAGGTTGTTGTTGTATTTGTTGGTGTTTTTCAATTTCGAGGTTGTTGTTGTATTTGTTGGTGTTTTTCAATGTTGAAGTTGTTGTTGAATTTGTTGGTGTTTTTCAAAGTTGAGGTTGTTGTTGTTTTTCAATGTTGAGGTTGTTGTTGAATTTGTTGGTGTTTTTCAATGTTGAGGTTGTTGTTGTTTTTCAATGCTGAGGTTGTTGTTGAATTTGTTGGTGTTTTTCAATGTTGAGGTTGTTGTTGAATTTGTTGGTGTTTTTCAATGTTGAGGTTGTTGTTGTTTTTCAATGTTGAGGTTGTTGTTGAATTTGTTGGTGTTTTTCAATGTTTAGGTTGTTGTTGTTTTTCAATGTTGAGGTTGTTGTTGAATTTGTTGGTGTTTTTCAATGTTGAGGTTGTTGTTGAATTTGTTGGTGTTTTCCAATGTTGAGGTTGTTGTTGTTTTTCAATGTTGAGGTTGTTGTTGAATTTGTTGGTGTTTTTCAATGTTGAGTTTGTTGTTCTTTTTCAATGTTGAGGTTGTTGTTGAATTTGTTGGTGTTTTTCAATGTTGAGGTTGTTGTTGTTTTTCAATGTTGAGGTTATTGTTGAATTTGTTGGTGTTTTTCAATGTTGAGGTTGTTGTTGTTTTTCAATGTTGAGGTTGTTGTTGAATTTGTTGGTGCTTTTCAATGTTGAGGTTGTTGTTGAATTTGTTGGTGTTTTTCAATGTTGAGGTTGTTGTTGTTTTTCAATGTAGAGGTTGTTGTTGAATTTGTTGGCGTTTTTCAATGTTGAGTTTGTTGTTGAATTTGTTGGTGTTTTTCAATTTCGAGGTTGTTGTTGACTTTGTTGGTGTTTTTCAATGTTGAGGTTGTTGTTGAATTTGTTGGTGTTTTTCAATGTTGAGGTTGTTGTTGAATTTGTTGGTGTTTTTCAATGTTGAGGTTGTTGTTGTTTTTCAAAGTTGAGGTTGTTGTTGAATTTGTTGGTGTTTTTCAATGTTTAGTTTGTTGTTGTTTTTCAATGTTGAGGTTGTTGTTGAATTTGTTGGTGTTTTTCAATGTTGAGGTTGTTGGTGTTTTTCATTGTTGAGGTTGTTGTTGAATTTGTTGGTGTTTTTCAATGTTGAGGTTGTTGTTGAATTTGTTGGTGTTTTTCAATGTTGAGGTTGTTGTTGTTTTTCAATGTTGAGGTTGTTGTTGAGTTTGTTGGTGTTTTTCAATGCTGAGGTTGTTGTTGAATTTGTTGGTGTTTTTCAATGTTGAGGTTGTTGTTGAATTTGTTCTTGTTTTTCAATGCTGAGATTGTTGTTGTTTTTAAATGTTGGGGTTGTTGTTGAATTTGTTGGTGTTTTTCAATTTTGAGGATGTTGTTGTTTTTCAATGTTGAGGTTGTTGTTGAATTTGTTGGTGCTTTTCCATGATGAGGTTGTTGTTGTTTTTCAAAGTTGAGGTTGTTGTTGAATTTGTTGGTGTTTTTCAATCTCGGGGTTGTTGTTGAATTTGTTGGTGTTTTTCTATGTTGAATTTTTTGAAGTTGTTGTTGTTTTTCAATTTGAGGTTGTTGTTGAATTTGTTGGTGTTTTTCAATGTTGAGGTTGTTGTTGAATTTGTTGGTGTTTTTCAATGTTGAGGTTGTTGTTGAATTTGTTGGTGTTTTTCAATGTTGAGGTTGTTGTTATTTTTCAATGTTGAGGTTGTTGTTGAGTTTGTTGGTGTTTTTCAATGTTGAGGTTGCTGTTGAATTTGTTGGTGTTTTTCAATGTTGAGGTTGTTGTTGAATTTGTTGGTGTTTTTCAATGTTGAGGTTGTTGTTGAATTTGTTGGTGTTTTTCAATGTTCAGGTTGTTGTTGAATTTGTTGGTGTTTTTCAATGTTGAGGTTGTTGTTATTTTTCAATGTTCAGGTTGTTGTTGAGTTTGTTGGTGTTTTTCAATGTTGAGGTTGCTGTTGAATTTGTTGTTGTTTTTCAATGTTGAGGTTGTTGTTGAATTTGTTTGCGTTTTTCAATGTTGAGGTTGTTGTTGCTTTTAAATGTTGAGGTTGTTGTTGAATTTGTTGGTGTTTTTTGAATTTTGAGGTTGTTGGTGTTTTTCAATGTTGAGGTTGATTTTGAATTTGACGGTGTTTTTCAATGTCGAGGTTGTTGTTTAATTTGTTGGTGTTTTTCAATGTTGAGTTTGTTGTTGTTTTTCAATGTTGAAGTTGTTGTTGAATTTGTTGGTGTTTTTCAATGTTGAGGTTGTTGTTGTTTTTCAATGTTGAGGTTGTTGTTGAATTTGTTGGTGTTTTTCAATGTTGAGGTTGTTGTTGAATTTGTTGGTGTTTTTCAATGTTGAGGTTGTTGTTGTTTTTCAACGTTGAGGTTGTTGTTGAATTTGTTGGTGTTTTTCAATGTTGAGTTTGATGTTGTTTTTCAATGTTGAGGTTGTTGGTGAATTTGTTGGTGTTTTTGAATGTTGAGGTTGTTTTTGTTTTTCAATGTTGAGGTTGTTGTTGAATTTGTTGGTGTTTTTCAATGTTGAGGTTGTTGTTGTTTTTCAATGTTGAGGTTGTTGTTGAATTTGTTGGTGCTTTTCAATGTTGAGATTGTTGTTGAATTTGTTGGTGTTTTTCAATGTTGAGGTTGTTGTTGTTTTTCAATGTTGAGTTTGTTGTTGAATTTGTTGGTGTTTTTCAATGTTGAGTTTGTTGTTGAATTTGTTGGTGTTTTTCAATTTCGAGGTTGTTGTTGAATTTGTTAGTGTTTTTCAATGTTGAGGTTGTTGTTGAATTAGTTGGTGTTTTTCAATGTTGAGGTTGTTGTTGAATTTGTTGGTGTTTTTCAATGTTGAGGTTGTTGTTGTTTTTCAATGTTGAGGTTGTTATTGTATTTGTAGGTGTTTTTCAATTTCGAGGTTGTTGTTGAATTTGTTGGTGTTTTTCAATGTTGAAGTTGTTGTTGAATTTGTTGGTGTTTTTCAATGTTGAGGTTGTTGTTGTTTTTCAATGTTGAGGTTGTTGTTGAATTTGTTGGTGTTTTTCAATGTTGAGGTTGTTGTTGTTTTTCAATGCTGAGGTTGTTGTTGAATTTGTTGGTGTTTTTCAATGTTGAGGTTGTTGTTGAATTTGTTGGTGTTTTTCAATGTTGAGGTTGTTCTTTTTCAATGTTGAGGTTGTTGTTGAATTTGTTGGTGTTTTTCAATGTTGAGGTTGTTGTTGTTTTTCAATGTTGAGGTTGTTGTTGAATTTGTTGGTGTTTTTCAATGTTTAGGTTGTTGTTGTTTTTCAATGTTGAGGTTGTTGTTGAATTTGTTGGTGTTTTTCAATGTTGAGGTTGTTGTTGAATTTGTTGGTGTTTTTCAATGTTGAGGTTCTTGTTGTTTTTCAACGTTGAGGTTGTTGTTGAATTTGTTGGTGTTTTTCAATGTTGAGTTTGTTGTTCTTTTTCAATGTTGAGGTTGTTGTTGAATTTGTTGGTGTTTTTCAATGTTGAGGTTGTTGTTGTTTTTCAATGTTGAGGTTATTGTTGAACTTGTTGGTGTTTTTCAATGTTGAGGTTGTTGTTGTTTTTCAATGTTGAGGTTGTTGTTGAATTTGTTGGTGCTTTTCAATGTTGAGGTTGTTGTTGAATTTGTTGGTGTTTTTCAATGTTGAGGTTGTTGTTGTTTTTCAATGTAGAGGTTGTTGTTGAATTTGTTGGCGTTTTTCAATGTTGAGTTTGTTGTTGAATTTGTTGGTGTTTTTCAATTTCGAGGTTGTTGTTGAATTTGTTGGTGTTTTTCAATGTTGACGTTGTTGTTGAATTTGTTGGTGTTTTTCAATGTTGAGGTTGTTGTTGAATTTGTTGGTGTTTTTCAATGTTGAGGTTGTTGTTGTTTTTCAATGTTGTGGTTGTTGTTGAATTTGTTGGTGTTTTTCAATGTTTAGTTTGTTGTTGTTTTTCAATGTTGAGGTTGTTGTTGAATTTGTTGGTGTCTTTCAATGTTGAGGTTGTTGTTGTTTTTCAATGTTGAGGTTGTTGTTGAATTTGTTGGTGTTTTTCAATGTTGAGGTTGTTGGTGTTTTTCAATGTTGAGGTTGTTGTTGAATTTGTTGGTGTTTTTCAATGTTGAGGTTGTTGTTGAATTTGTTGGTGTTTTTCAATGTTGAGGTTGTTGTTGTTTTTCAATGTTGAGGTTGTTGTTGAGTTTGTTGGTGTTTTTCAATGTTGAGGTTGTTGTTGAATTTGTTGGTGTTTTTCAATGTTGAGGTTGTTGTTGAATTTGTTGTTGTTTTTCAATGCTGAGGTTGTTGTTGTTTTTAAATGTTGGGGTTGTTGTTGAATTTGTTGGTGTTTTTCAATTTTGAGGATGTTGTTGTTTTTCAATGTTGAGGTTGATTTTGAATTTGAGGGTGTTTTTCAATGTCGAGGTTGTTGTTTAATTTGTTGGTGTTTTTCAATGTTGAGTTTGTTGTTGTTTTTCAATGTTGAAGTTGTTGTTGAATTTGTTGGTGTTTTTCAATGTTGAGGTTGTTGTTGTTTTTCAATGTTGAGGTTGTGTTGAATTTGTTGGTGTTTTTCAATGTTGAGGTTGTTGTTGAATTTGTTGGTGTTTTTCAATGTTGAGGTTGTTGTTGTTTTTCAACGTTGAGGTTGTTGTTGAATTTGTTGGTGTTTTTCAATGTTGAGTTTGATGTTGTTTTTCAATGTTGAGGTTGTTGGTGAATTTGTTGGTGTTTTTGAATGTTGAGGTTGTTTTTGTTTTTCAATGTTGAGGTTGTTGTTGAATTTGTTGGTGTTTTTCAATGTTGAGGTTGTTGTTGTTTTTCAATGTTGAGGTTGTTGTTGAATTTGTTGGTGCTTTTCAATGTTGAGATTGTTGTTGAATTTGTTGGTGTTTTTCAATGTTGAGGTTGTTGTTGTTTTTCAATGTTGAGTTTGTTGTTGAATTTGTTGGTGTTTTTCAATTTCGAGGTTGTTGTTGAATTTGTTAGTGTTTTTCAATGTTGAGGTTGTTGTTGAATTAGTTGGTGTTTTTCAATGTTGAGGTTGTTGTTGAATTTGTTGGTGTTTTTCAATGTTGAGGTTGTTATTGTATTTGTAGGTGTTTTTCAATTTCGAGGTTGTTGTTGAATTTGTTGGTGTTTTTCAATGTTGAAGTTGTTGTTGAATTTGTTGGTGTTTTTCAATGTTGAGGTTGTTGTTGTTTTTCAATGTTGAGGTTTTTGTTGAATTTGTTGGTGTTTTTCAATGTTGAGGTTGTTGTTGTTTTTCAATGCTGAGGTTGTTGTTGAATTTGTTGGTGTTTTTCAATGTTGAGGTTGTTGTTGAATTTGTTGGTGTTTTTCAATGTTGAGGTTGTTCTTTTTCAATGTTGAGGTTGTTGTTGAATTTGTTGGTGTTTTTCAATGTTGAGGTTGTTGTTGAATTTGTTGGTGTTTTTCAATGTTGAGGTTGTTGTTGTTTTTCAATGTTGAGGTTGTTGTTGAATTTGTTGGTGTTTTTCAATGTTTCGGTTGTTGTTGTTTTTCAATGTTGAGGTTGTTGTTGAATTTGTTGGTGTTTTTCAATGTTGAGGTTGTTGTTGAATTTGTTGGTGTTTTTCAATGTTGAGGTTGTTGTTGTTTTTCAATGTTGAGGTTGTTGTTGAATTTGTTGGTGTTTTTCAATGTTGAGTTTGTTGTTCTTTTTCAATGTTGAGGTTGTTGTTGAATTTGTTGGTGTTTTTCAATGTTGAGGTTGTTGTTGTTTTTCAATGTTGAGGTTATTGTTGAATTTGTTGGTGTTTTTCAATGTTGAGGTTGTTGTTGTTTTTCAATGTTGAGGTTGTTGTTGAATTTGTTGGTGCTTTTCAATGTTGAGGTTGTTGTTGAATTTGTTGGTGTTTTTCAATGTTGAGGTTGTTGTTGTTTTTCAATGTAGAGGTTGTTGTTGAATTTGTTGGCGTTTTTCAATGTTGAGTTTGTTGTTGAATTTGTTGGTGTTTTTCAATTTCGAGGTTGTTGTTGAATTTGTTGGTGTTTTTCAATGTTGACGTTGTTGTTGAATTTGTTGGTGTTTTTCAATGTTGAGGTTGTTGTTGAATTTGTTGGTGTTTTTCAATGTTGAGGTTGTTGTTGTTTTTCAATGTTGAGGTTGTTGTTGAATTTGTTGGTGTTTTTCAATGTTTAGGTTGTTGTTGTTTTTCAATGTTGAGGTTGTTGTTGAATTTGTTGGTGTTTTTCAATGTTGAGGTTGTTGTTGAATTTGTTGCTGTTTTCCAATGTTGAGGTTGTTGTTGTTTTTCAATGTTGAGGTTGTTGTTGAATTTGTTGGTGTTTTTCAATGTTGAGTTTGTTGTTCTTTTTCAATGTTGAGGTTGTTGTTGAATTTGTTGGTGTTTTTCAATGTTGAGGTTGTTGTTGTTTTTCAATGTTGAGGTTATTGTTGAATTTGTTGGTGTTTTTCAATGTTGAGGTTGTTGTTGTTTTTCAATGTTGAGGTTGTTGTTGAATTTGTTGGTGCTTTTCAATGTTGAGGTTGTTGTTGAATTTGTTGGTGTTTTTCAATGTTGAGGTTGTTGTTGTTTTTCAATGTAGAGGTTGTTGTTGAATTTGTTGGCGTTTTTCAATGTTGAGTTTGTTGTTGAATTTGTTGGTGTTTTTCAATTTCGAGGTTGTTGTTGACTTTGTTGGTGTTTTTCAATGTTGAGGTTGTTTTTGAATTTGTTGGTGTTTTTCAATGTTGAGGTTGTTGTTGAATTTGTTGGTGTTTTTCAATGTTGAGGTTGTTGTTGTTTTTCAATGTTGAGGTTGTTGTTGAATTTGTTGGTGTTTTTCAATGTTTAGTTTGTTGTTGTTTTTCAATGTTGAGGTTGTTGTTGAATTTGTTGGTGTTTTTCAATGTTGAGGTTGTTGTTGTTTTTCAATGTTGAGGTTGTTGTTGAATTTGTTGGTGTTTTTCAATGTTGAGGTTGTTGGTGTTTTTCAATGTTGAGGTTGTTGTTGAATTTGTTGGTGTTTTTCAATGTTGAGGTTGTTGTTGAATTTGTTGGTGTTTTTCAATGTTGAGGTTGTTGTTGTTTTTCAATGTTGAGGTTGTTGTTGAGTTTGTTGGTGTTTTTCAATGTTGAGGTTGTTGTTGAATTTGTTGGTGTTTTTCAATGTTGAGGTTGTTGTTGAATTTGTTGTTGTTTTTCAATGCTGAGATTTTTGTTGTTTTTAAATGTTGGGGTTGTTGTTGAATTTGTTGGTGTTTTTCAATTTTGAGGATGTTGTTGTTTTTCAATGTTGAGGTTGTTGTTGAATTTGTTGGTGTTTTTCAATGTTGAGTTTGTTGTTGAATTTGTTGGTGTTTTTCAATTTCGAGGTTGTTGTTGAATTTGTTATTGTTTTTCAATGTTGAGGTTGTTGTTGAATTAGTTGGTGTTTTTCAATGTTGAGGTTGTTGTTGAATTTGTTGGTGTTTTTCAATGTTGAGGTTGTTGTTGTTTTTCAATGTTGAGGTTGTTATTGTATTTGTAGGTGTGTTTCAATTTCGAGGTTGTTGTTGAATTTGTTGGTGTTTTTCAATGTTGAAGTTGTTGTTGAATTTGTTGGTGTTTTTCAATGTTGAGGTTGTTGTTGTTTTTCAATGTTGAGGTTGTTGTTGAATTTGTTGGTGTTTTTCAATGTTGAGGTTGTTGTTGTTTTTCAATGCTGAGGTTGTTGTTGAATTTGTTGGTGTTTTTCAATGTTGAGGTTGTTGTTGAATTTGTTGGTGTTTTTCAATGTTGAGGTTGTTCTTTTTCAATGTTGAGGTTGTTGTTGAATTTGTTGGTGTTTTTCAATGTTGAGGTTGTTGGTGAATTTGTTGGTGTTTTTCAATGTTGAGGTTGTTGTTGTTTTTCAATGTTGAGGTTGTTGTTGAATTTGTTGGTGTTTTTCAATGTTTAGGTTGTTGTTGTTTTTCAATGTTGAGGTTGTTGTTGAATTTGTTGGTGTTTTTCAATGTTGAGGTTGTTGTTGAATTTGTTGGTGTTTTTCAATGTTGAGGTTGTTGTTGTTTTTCAATGTTAAGGTTGTTGTTGAATTTGTTGGTGTTTTTCAATGTTGAGTTTGTTGTTCTTTTTCAATGTTGAGGTTGTTGTTGAATTTGTTGGTGTTTTTCAATGTTGAGGTTGTTGTTGTTTTTCAATGTTGAGGTTATTGTTGAATTTGTTGGTGTTTTTCAATGTTGAGGTTGTTGTTGTTTTTCAATGTTGAGGTTGTTGTTGAATTTGTTGGTGTTTTTCAATGTTGAGGTTGTTGTTGAATTTGTTCTTGTTTTTCAATGCTGAGATTGTTGTTGTTTTTAAATGTTGGGGTTGTTGTTGAATTTGTTGGTGTTTTTCAATTTTGAGGATGTTGTTGTTTTTCAATGTTGAGGTTGTTGTTGAATTTGTTGGTGTTTTTCCATGATGAGGTTGTTGTTGTTTTTCAAAGTTGAGGTTGTTGTTGAATTTGTTGGTGTTTTTCAATCTCGGGGTTGTTGTTGAATTTGTTGGTGTTTTTCTATGTTGAATTTTTTGAAGTTGTTGTTGTTTTTCAATTTGAGGTTGTTGTTGAATTTGTTGGTGTTTTTCAATGTTGAGGTTGTTGTTGAATTTGTTGGTGTTTTTCAATGTTGAGGTTGTTGTTGAATTTGTTGGTGTTTTTCAATGTTGAGGTTGTTGTTATTTTTCAATGTTGAGGTTGTTGTTGAGTTTGTTGGTGTTTTTCAATGTTGAGGTTGCTGTTGAATTTGTTGGTGTTTTTCAATGTTGAGGTTGTTGTTGAATTTGTTGGTGTTTTTCAATGTTGAGGTTGTTGTTGAATTTGTTGGTGTTTTTCAATGTTCAGGTTGTTGTTGAATTTGTTGGTGTTTTTCAATGTTGAGGTTGTTGTTATTTTTCAATGTTCAGGTTGTTGTTGAGTTTGTTGGTGTTTTTCAATGTTGAGGTTGCTGTTGAATTTGTTGTTGTTTTTCAATGTTGAGGTTGTTGTTGAATTTGTTTGCGTTTTTCAATGTTGAGGTTGTTGTTGCTTTTAAATGTTGAGGTTGTTGTTGAATTTGTTGGTGTTTTTTGAATTTTGAGGTTGTTGGTGTTTTTCAATGTTGAGGTTGATTTTGAATTTGACGGTGTTTTTCAATGTCGAGGTTGTTGTTTAATTTGTTGGTGTTTTTCAATGTTGAGTTTGTTGTTGTTTTTCAATGTTGAAGTTGTTGTTGAATTTGTTGGTGTTTTTCAATGTTGAGGTTGTTGTTGTTTTTCAATGTTGAGGTTGTTGTTGAATTTGTTGGTGTTTTTCAATGTTGAGGTTGTTGTTGAATTTGTTGGTGTTTTTCAATGTTGAGGTTGTTGTTGTTTTTCAACGTTGAGGTTGTTGTTGAATTTGTTGGTGTTTTTCAATGTTGAGTTTGATGTTGTTTTTCAATGTTGAGGTTGTTGGTGAATTTGTTGGTGTTTTTGAATGTTGAGGTTGTTTTTGTTTTTCAATGTTGAGGTTGTTGTTGAATTTGTTGGTGTTTTTCAATGTTGAGGTTGTTGTTGTTTTTCAATGTTGAGGTTGTTGTTGAATTTGTTGGTGCTTTTCAATGTTGAGATTGTTGTTGAATTTGTTGGTGTTTTTCAATGTTGAGGTTGTTGTTGTTTTTCAATGTTGAGTTTGTTGTTGAATTTGTTGGTGTTTTTCAATGTTGAGTTTGTTGTTGAATTTGTTGGTGTTTTTCAATTTCGAGGTTGTTGTTGAATTTGTTAGTGTTTTTCAATGTTGAGGTTGTTGTTGAATTAGTTGGTGTTTTTCAATGTTGAGGTTGTTGTTGAATTTGTTGGTGTTTTTCAATGTTGAGGTTGTTGTTGTTTTTCAATGTTGAGGTTGTTATTGTATTTGTAGGTGTTTTTCAATTTCGAGGTTGTTGTTGAATTTGTTGGTGTTTTTCAATGTTGAAGTTGTTGTTGAATTTGTTGGTGTTTTTCAATGTTGAGGTTGTTGTTGTTTTTCAATGTTGAGGTTGTTGTTGAATTTGTTGGTGTTTTTCAATGTTGAGGTTGTTGTTGTTTTTCAATGCTGAGGTTGTTGTTGAATTTGTTGGTGTTTTTCAATGTTGAGGTTGTTGTTGAATTTGTTGGTGTTTTTCAATGTTGAGGTTGTTCTTTTTCAATGTTGAGGTTGTTGTTGAATTTGTTGGTGTTTTTCAATGTTGAGGTTGTTGTTGTTTTTCAATGTTGAGGTTGTTGTTGAATTTGTTGGTGTTTTTCAATGTTTAGGTTGTTGTTGTTTTTCAATGTTGAGGTTGTTGTTGAATTTGTTGGTGTTTTTCAATGTTGAGGTTGTTGTTGAATTTGTTGGTGTTTTTCAATGTTGAGGTTCTTGTTGTTTTTCAATGTTGAGGTTGTTGTTGAATTTGTTGGTGTTTTTCAATGTTGAGTTTGTTGTTCTTTTTCCATGTTGAGGTTGTTGTTGAATTTGTTGGTGTTTTTCAATGTTGAGGTTGTTGTTGTTTTTCAATGTTGAGGTTATTGTTGAACTTGTTGGTGTTTTTCAATGTTGAGGTTGTTGTTGTTTTTCAATGTTGAGGTTGTTGTTGAATTTGTTGGTGCTTTTCAATGTTGAGGTTGTTGTTGAATTTGTTGGTGTTTTTCAATGTTGAGGTTGTTGTTGTTTTTCAATGTAGAGGTTGTTGTTGAATTTGTTGGCGTTTTTCAATGTTGAGTTTGTTGTTGAATTTGTTGGTGTTTTTCAATTTCGAGGTTGTTGTTGAATTTGTTGGTGTTTTTCAATGTTGACGTTGTTGTTGAATTTGTTGGTGTTTTTCAATGTTGAGGTTGTTGTTGAATTTGTTGGTGTTTTTCAATGTTGAGGTTGTTGTTGTTTTTCAATGTTGTGGTTGTTGTTGAATTTGTTGGTGTTTTTCAATGTTTAGTTTGTTGTTGTTTTTCAATGTTGAGGTTGTTGTTGAATTTGTTGGTGTCTTTCAATGTTGAGGTTGTTGTTGTTTTTCAATGTTGAGGTTGTTGTTGAATTTGTTGGTGTTTTTCAATGTTGAGGTTGTTGGTGTTTTTCAATGTTGAGGTTGTTGTTGAATTTGTTGGTGTTTTTCAATGTTGAGGTTGTTGTTGAATTTGTTGGTGTTTTTCAATGTTGAGGTTGTTGTTGTTTTTCAATGTTGAGGTTGTTGTTGAGTTTGTTGGTGTTTTTCAATGTTGAGGTTGTTGTTGAATTTGTTGGTGTTTTTCAATGTTGAGGTTGTTGTTGAATTTGTTGTTGTTTTTCAATTTTGAGGATGTTGTTGTTTTTCAATGTTGAGGTTGATTTTGAATTTGAGGGTGTTTTTCAATGTCGAGGTTGTTGTTTAATTTGTTGGTGTTTTTCAATGTTGAGTTTGTTGTTGTTTTTCAATGTTGAAGTTGTTGTTGAATTTGTTGGTGTTTTTCAATGTTGAGGTTGTTGTTGTTTTTCAATGTTGAGGTTGTGTTGAATTTGTTGGTGTTTTTCAATGTTGAGGTTGTTGTTGAATTTGTTGGTGTTTTTCAATGTTGAGGTTGTTGTTGTTTTTCAACGTTGAGGTTGTTGTTGAATTTGTTGGTGTTTTTCAATGTTGAGTTTGATGTTGTTTTTCAATGTTGAGGTTGTTGGTGAATTTGTTGGTGTTTTTGAATGTTGAGGTTGTTTTTGTTTTTCAATGTTGAGGTTGTTGTTGAATTTGTTGGTGTTTTTCAATGTTGAGGTTGTTGTTGTTTTTCAATGTTGAGGTTGTTGTTGAATTTGTTGGTGCTTTTCAATGTTGAGATTGTTGTTGAATTTGTTGGTGTTTTTCAATGTTGAGGTTGTTGTTGTTTTTCAATGTTGAGTTTGTTGTTGAATTTGTTGGTGTTTTTCAATTTCGAGGTTGTTGTTGAATTTGTTAGTGTTTTTCAATGTTGAGGTTGTTGTTGAATTAGTTGGTGTTTTTCAATGTTGAGGTTGTTGTTGAATTTGTTGGTGTTTTTCAATGTTGAGGTTGTTGTTGTTTTTCAATGTTGAGGTTGTTATTGTATTTGTAGGTGTTTTTCAATTTCGAGGTTGTTGTTGAATTTGTTGGTGTTTTTCAATGTTGAAGTTGTTGTTGAATTTGTTGGTGTTTTTCAATGTTGAGGTTGTTGTTGTTTTTCAATGTTGAGGTTTTTGTTGAATTTGTTGGTGTTTTTCAATGTTGAGGTTGTTGTTGTTTTTCAATGCTGAGGTTGTTGTTGAATTTGTTGGTGTTTTTCAATGTTGAGGTTGTTGTTGAATTTGTTGGTGTTTTTCAATGTTGAGGTTGTTCTTTTTCAATGTTGAGGTTGTTGTTGAATTTGTTGGTGTTTTTCAATGTTGAGGTTGTTGTTGAATTTGTTGGTGTTTTTCAATGTTGAGGTTGTTGTTGTTTTTCAATGTTGAGGTTGTTGTTGAATTTGTTGGTGTTTTTCAATGTTTCGGTTGTTGTTGTTTTTCAATGTTGAGGTTGTTGTTGAATTTGTTGGTGTTTTTCAATGTTGAGGTTGTTGTTGAATTTGTTGGTGTTTTTCAATGTTGAGGTTGTTGTTGTTTTTCAATGTTGAGGTTGTTGTTGAATTTGTTGGTGTTTTTCAATGTTGAGTTTGTTGTTCTTTTTCAATGTTGAGGTTGTTGTTGAATTTGTTGGTGTTTTTCAATGTTGAGGTTGTTGTTGTTTTTCAATGTTGAGGTTATTGTTGAATTTGTTGGTGTTTTTCAATGTTGAGGTTGTTGTTGTTTTTCAATGTTGAGGTTGTTGTTGAATTTGTTGGTGCTTTTCAATGTTGAGGTTGTTGTTGAATTTGTTGGTGTTTTTCAATGTTGAGGTTGTTGTTGTTTTTCAATGTAGAGGTTGTTGTTGAATTTGTTGGCGTTTTTCAATGTTGAGTTTGTTGTTGAATTTGTTGGTGTTTTTCAATTTCGAGGTTGTTGTTGAATTTGTTGGTGTTTTTCAATGTTGACGTTGTTGTTGAATTTGTTGGTGTTTTTCAATGTTGAGGTTGTTGTTGAATTTGTTGGTGTTTTTCAATGTTGAGGTTGTTGTTGTTTTTCAATGTTGAGGTTGTTGTTGAATTTGTTGGTGTTTTTCAATGTTTAGGTTGTTGTTGTTTTTCAATGTTGAGGTTGTTGTTGAATTTGTTGGTGTTTTTCAATGTTGAGGTTGTTGTTGAATTTGTTGCTGTTTTCCAATGTTGAGGTTGTTGTTGTTTTTCAATGTTGAGGTTGTTGTTGAATTTGTTGGTGTTTTTCAATGTTGAGTTTGTTGTTCTTTTTCAATGTTGAGGTTGTTGTTGAATTTGTTGGTGTTTTTCAATGTTGAGGTTGTTGTTGTTTTTCAATGTTGAGGTTATTGTTGAATTTGTTGGTGTTTTTCAATGTTGAGGTTGTTGTTGTTTTTCAATGTTGAGGTTGTTGTTGAATTTGTTGGTGCTTTTCAATGTTGAGGTTGTTGTTGAATTTGTTGGTGTTTTTCAATGTTGAGGTTGTTGTTGTTTTTCAATGTAGAGGTTGTTGTTGAATTTGTTGGCGTTTTTCAATGTTGAGTTTGTTGTTGAATTTGTTGGTGTTTTTCAATTTCGAGGTTGTTGTTGACTTTGTTGGTGTTTTTCAATGTTGAGGTTGTTTTTGAATTTGTTGGTGTTTTTCAATGTTGAGGTTGTTGTTGAATTTGTTGGTGTTTTTCAATGTTGAGGTTGTTGTTGTTTTTCAATGTTGAGGTTGTTGTTGAATTTGTTGGTGTTTTTCAATGTTTAGTTTGTTGTTGTTTTTCAATGTTGAGGTTGTTGTTGAATTTGTTGGTGTTTTTCAATGTTGAGGTTGTTGTTGTTTTTCAATGTTGAGGTTGTTGTTGAATTTGTTGGTGTTTTTCAATGTTGAGGTTGTTGGTGTTTTTCAATGTTGAGGTTGTTGTTGAATTTGTTGGTGTTTTTCAATGTTGAGGTTGTTGTTGAATTTGTTGGTGTTTTTCAATGTTGAGGTTGTTGTTGTTTTTCAATGTTGAGGTTGTTGTTGAGTTTGTTGGTGTTTTTCAATGTTGAGGTTGTTGTTGAATTTGTTGGTGTTTTTCAATGTTGAGGTTGTTGTTGAATTTGTTGTTGTTTTTCAATGCTGAGATTTTTGTTGTTTTTAAATGTTGGGGTTGTTGTTGAATTTGTTGGTGTTTTTCAATTTTGAGGATGTTGTTGTTTTTCAATGTTGAGGTTGTTGTTGAATTTGTTGGTGTTTTTCAATGTTGAGTTTGTTGTTGAATTTGTTGGTGTTTTTCAATTTCGAGGTTGTTGTTGAATTTGTTAGTGTTTTTCAATGTTGAGGTTGTTGTTGAATTTGTTGGTGTTTTTCAATGTTGAGGTTGTTGTTGTTTTTCAATGTTGAGGTTTTTGTTGAATTTGTTGGTGTTTTTCAATGTTGAGGTTGTTGTTGTTTTTCAATGCTGAGGTTGTTGTTGAATTTGTTGGTGTTTTTCAATGTTGAGGTTGTTGTTGAATTTGTTGGTGTTTTTCAATGTTGAGGTTGTTCTTTTTCAATGTTGAGGTTGTTGTTGAATTTGTTGGTGTTTTTCAATGTTGAGGTTGTTGTTGAATTTGTTGGTGTTTTTCAATGTTGAGGTTGTTGTTGTTTTTCAATGTTGAGGTTGTTGTTGAATTTGTTGGTGTTTTTCAATGTTTCGGTTGTTGTTGTTTTTCAATGTTGAGGTTGTTGTTGAATTTGTTGGTGTTTTTCAATGTTGAGGTTGTTGTTGAATTTGTTGGTGTTTTTCAATGTTGAGGTTGTTGTTGTTTTTCAATGTTGAGGTTGTTGTTGAATTTGTTGGTGTTTTTCAATGTTGAGTTTGTTGTTCTTTTTCAATGTTGAGGTTGTTGTTGAATTTGTTGGTGTTTTTCAATGTTGAGGTTGTTGTTGTTTTTCAATGTTGAGGTTATTGTTGAATTTGTTGGTGTTTTTCAATGTTGAGGTTGTTGTTGTTTTTCAATGTTGAGGTTGTTGTTGAATTTGTTGGTGCTTTTCAATGTTGAGGTTGTTGTTGAATTTGTTGGTGTTTTTCAATGTTGAGGTTGTTGTTGTTTTTCAATGTAGAGGTTGTTGTTGAATTTGTTGGCGTTTTTCTATGTTGAGTTTGTTGTTGAATTTGTTGGTGTTTTTCAATTTCGAGGTTGTTGTTGAATTTGTTGGTGTTTTTCAATGTTGACGTTGTTGTTGAATTTGTTGGTGTTTTTCAATGTTGAGGTTGTTGTTGAATTTGTTGGTGTTTTTCAATGTTGAGGTTGTTGTTGTTTTTCAATGTTGAGGTTGTTGTTGAATTTGTTGGTGTTTTTCAATGTTTAGGTTGTTGTTGTTTTTCAATGTTGAGGTTGTTGTTGAATTTGTTGGTGTTTTTCAATGTTGAGGTTGTTGTTGAATTTGTTGCTGTTTTCCAATGTTGAGGTTGTTGTTGTTTTTCAATGTTGAGGTTGTTGTTGAATTTGTTGGTGTTTTTCAATGTTGAGTTTGTTGTTCTTTTTCAATGTTGAGGTTGTTGTTGAATTTGTTGGTGTTTTTCAATGTTGAGGTTGTTGTTGTTTTTCAATGTTGAGGTTATTGTTGAATTTGTTGGTGTTTTTCAATGTTGAGGTTGTTGTTGTTTTTCAATGTTGAGGTTGTTGTTGAATTTGTTGGTGCTTTTCAATGTTGAGGTTGTTGTTGAATTTGTTGGTGTTTTTCAATGTTGAGGTTGTTGTTGTTTTTCAATGTAGAGGTTGTTGTTGAATTTGTTGGCGTTTTTCAATGTTGAGTTTGTTGTTGAATTTGTTGGTGTTTTTCAATTTCGAGGTTGTTGTTGACTTTGTTGGTGTTTTTCAATGTTGAGGTTGTTTTTGAATTTGTTGGTGTTTTTCAATGTTGAGGTTGTTGTTGAATTTGTTGGTGTTTTTCAATGTTGAGGTTGTTGTTGTTTTTCAATGTTGAGGTTGTTGTTGAATTTGTTGGTGTTTTTCAATGTTTAGTTTGTTGTTGTTTTTCAATGTTGAGGTTGTTGTTGAATTTGTTGGTGTTTTTCAATGTTGAGGTTGTTGTTGTTTTTCAATGTTGAGGTTGTTGTTGAATTTGTTGGTGTTTTTCAATGTTGAGGTTGTTGGTGTTTTTCAATGTTGAGGTTGTTGTTGAATTTGTTGGTGTTTTTCAATGTTGAGGTTGTTGTTGAATTTGTTGGTGTTTTTCAATGTTGAGGTTGTTGTTGTTTTTCAATGTTGAGGTTGTTGTTGAGTTTGTTGGTGTTTTTCAATGTTGAGGTTGTTGTTGAATTTGTTGGTGTTTTTCAATGTTGAGGTTGTTGTTGAATTTGTTGTTGTTTTTCAATGCTGAGATTTTTGTTGTTTTTAAATGTTGGGGTTGTTGTTGAATTTGTTGGTGTTTTTCAATTTTGAGGATGTTGTTGTTTTTCAATGTTGAGGTTGTTGTTGAATTTGTTGGTGTTTTTCAATGTTGAGTTTGTTGTTGAATTTGTTGGTGTTTTTCAATTTCGAGGTTGTTGTTGAATTTGTTAGTGTTTTTCAATGTTGAGGTTGTTGTTGAATTAGTTGGTGTTTTTCAATGTTGAGGTTGTTGTTGAATTTGTTGGTGTTTTTCAATGTTGAGGTTGTTGTTGTTTTTCAATGTTGAGGTTGTTATTGTATTTGTAGGTGTTTTTCAATTTCGAGGTTGTTGTTGAATTTGTTGGTGTTTTTCAATGTTGAAGTTGTTGTTGAATTTGTTGGTGTTTTTCAATGTTGAGGTTGTTGTTGTTTTTCAATGTTGAGGTTGTTGTTGAATTTGTTGGTGTTTTTCAATGTTGAGGTTGTTGTTGTTTTTCAATGCTGAGGTTGTTGTTGAATTTGTTGGTGTTTTTCAATGTTGAGGTTGTTGTTGAATTTGTTGGTGTTTTTCAATGTTGAGGTTGTTCTTTTTCAATGTTGAGGTTGTTGTTGAATTTGTTGGTGTTTTTCAATGTTGAGGTTGTTGTTGAATTTGTTGGTGTTTTTCAATGTTGAGGTTGTTGTTGTTTTTCAATGTTGAGGTTGTTGTTGAATTTGTTGGTGTTTTTCAATGTTTAGGTTGTTGTTGTTTTTCAATGTTGAGGTTGTTGTTGAATTTGTTGGTGTTTTTCAATGTTGAGGTTGTTGTTGAATTTGTTGGTGTTTTTCAATGTTGAGGTTGTTGTTGTTTTTAAATGTTGAGGTTGTTGTTGAATTTGTTGGTGTTTTTCAATGTTGAGTTTGTTGTTCTTTTTCAATGTTGAGGTTGTTGTTGAATTTGTTGGTGTTTTTCAATGTTGAGGTTGTTGTTGTTTTTCAATGTTGAGGTTATTGTTGAACTTGTTGGTGTTTTTCAATGTTGAGGTTGTTGTTGTTTTTCAATGTTGAGGTTGTTGTTGAATTTGTTGGTGCTATTCAATGTTGAGGTTGTTGTTGAATTTGTTGGTGTTTTTCAATGTTGAGGTTGTTGTTGTTTTTCAATGTAGAGGTTGTTGTTGAATTTGTTGGCGTTTTTCAATGTTGAGTTTGTTGTTGAATTTGTTGGTGTTTTTCAATTTCGAGGTTGTTGTTGAATTTGTTGGTGTTTTTCAATGTTGACGTTGTTGTTGAATTTGTTGGTGTTTTTCAATGTTGAGGTTGTTGTTGAATTTGTTGGTGTTTTTCAATGTTGAGGTTGTTGTTGTTTTTCAATGTTGAGGTTGTTGTTGAATTTGTTGGTGTTTTTCAATGTTTAGTTTGTTGTTGTTTTTCAATGTTGAGGTTGTTGTTGAATTTGTTGGTGTTTTTCAATGTTGAGGTTGTTGTTGTTTTTCAATGTTGAGGTTGTTGTTGAATTTGTTGGTGTTTTTCAATGTTGAGGTTGTTGGTGTTTTTCAATGTTGAGGTTGTTGTTGAATTTGTTGGTGTTTTTCAATGTTGAGGTTGTTGTTGAATTTGTTGGTGTTTTTCAATGTTGAGGTTGTTGTTGTTTTTCAATGTTGAGGTTGTTGTTGAGTTTGTTGGTGTTTTTCAATGTTGAGGTTGTTGTTGAATTTGTTGGTGTTTTTCAATGTTGAGGTTGTTGTTGAATTTGTTGTTGTTTTTCAATGCTGAGGTTGTTGTTGTTTTTAAATGTTGGGGTTGTTGTTGAATTTGTTGGTGTTTTTCAATTTTGAGGATGTTGTTGTTTTTCAATGTTGAGGTTGATTTTGAATTTGAGGGTGTTTTTCAATGTCGAGGTTGTTGTTTAATTTGTTGGTGTTTTTCAATGTTGAGTTTGTTGTTGTTTTTCAATGTTGAAGTTGTTGTTGAATTTGTTGGTGTTTTTCAATGTTGAGGTTGTTGTTGTTTGTCAATGTTGAGGTTGTGTTGAATTTGTTGGTGTTTTTCAATGTTGAGGTTGTTGTTGAATTTGTTGGTGTTTTTCAATGTTGAGGTTGTTGTTGTTTTTCAACGTTGAGGTTGTTGTTGAATTTGTTGGTGTTTTTCAATGTTGAGTTTGATGTTGTTTTTCAATGTTGAGGTTGTTGGTGAATTTGTTGGTGTTTTTGAATGTTGAGGTTGTTTTTGTTTTTCAATGTTGAGGTTGTTGTTGAATTTGTTGGTGTTTTTCAATGTTGAGGTTGTTGTTGTTTTTCAATGTTGAGGTTGTTGTTGAATTTGTTGGTGCTTTTCAATGTTGAGATTGTTGTTGAATTTGTTGGTGTTTTTCAATGTTGAGGTTGTTGTTGTTTTTCAATGTTGAGTTTGTTGTTGAATTTGTTGGTGTTTTTCAATGTTGAGTTTGTTGTTGAATTTGTTGGTGTTTTTCAATTTCGAGGTTGTTGTTGAATTTGTTAGTGTTTTTCAATGTTGAGGTTGTTGTTGAATTAGTTGGTGTTTTTCAATGTTGAGGTTGTTGTTGAATTTGTTGGTGTTTTTCAATGTTGAGGTTGTTGTTGTTTTTCAATGTTGAGGTTGTTATTGTATTTGTAGGTGTTTTTCAATTTCGAGGTTGTTGTTGAATTTGTTGGTGTTTTTCAATGTTGAAGTTGTTGTTGAATTTGTTGGTGTTTTTCAATGTTGAGGTTGTTGTTGTTTTTCAATGTTGAGGTTGTTGTTGAATTTGTTGGTGTTTTTCAATGTTGAGGTTGTTGTTGTTTTTCAATGCTGAGGTTGTTGTTGAATTTGTTGGTGTTTTTCAATGTTGAGGTTGTTGTTGAATTTGTTGGTGTTTTTCAATGTTGAGGTTGTTCTTTTTCAATGTTGAGGTTGTTGTTGAATTTGTTGGTGTTTTTCAATGTTGAGGTTGTTGGTGAATTTGTTGGTGTTTTTCAATGTTGAGGTTGTTGTTGTTTTTCAATGTTGAGGTTGTTGTTGAATTTGTTGGTGTTTTTCAATGTTTAGGTTGTTGTTGTTTTTCAATGTTGAGGTTGTTGTTGAATTTGTTGGTGTTTTTCAATGTTGAGGTTGTTGTTGAATTTGTTGGTGTTTTTCAATGTTGAGGTTGTTGTTGTTTTTCAATGTTAAGGTTGTTGTTGAATTTGTTGGTGTTTTTCAATGTTGAGTTTGTTGTTCTTTTTCAATGTTGAGGTTGTTGTTGAATTTGTTGGTGTTTTTCAATGTTGAGGTTGTTGTTGTTTTTCAATGTTGAGGTTATTGTTGAATTTGTTGGTGTTTTTCAATGTTGAGGTTGTTGTTGTTTTTCAATGTTGAGGTTGTTGTTGAATTTGTTGGTGCTTTTCAATGTTGAGGTTGTTGTTGAATTTGTTGGTGTTTTTCAATGTTGAGGTTGTTGTTGTTTTTCAATGTAGAGGTTGTTGTTGAATTTGTTGGCGTTTTTCAATGTTGAGTTTGTTGTTGAATTTGTTGGTGTTTTTCAATTTCGAGGTTGTTGTTGAATTTGTTGGTGTTTTTCAATGTTGACGTTGTTGTTGAATTTGTTGGTGTTTTTCAATGTTGAGGTTGTTGTTGAATTTGTTGGTGTTTTTCAATGTTGAGGTTGTTGTTCTTTTTCAATGTTGAGGTTGTTGTTGAATTTGTTGGTGTTTTTCAATGTTGAGGTTGTTGTTGTTTTTCAATGTTGAGGTTATTGTTGAACTTGTTGGTGTTTTTCAATGTTGAGGTTGTTGTTGTTTTTCAATGTTGAGGTTGTTGTTGAATTTGTTGGTGCTTTTCAATGTTGAGGTTGTTGTTGAATTTGTTGGTGTTTTTCAATGTTGAGGTTGTTGTTGTTTTTCAATGTAGAGGTTGTTGTTGAATTTGTTGGCGTTTTTCAATGTTGAGTTTGTTGTTGAATTTGTTGGTGTTTTTCAATTTCGAGGTTGTTGTTGAATTTGTTGGTGTTTTTCAATGTTGACGTTGTTGTTGAATTTGTTGGTGTTTTTCAATGTTGAGGTTGTTGTTGAATTTGTTGGTGTTTTTCAATGTTGAGGTTGTTGTTGTTTTTCAATGTTGAGGTTGTTGTTGAATTTGTTGGTGTTTTTCAATGTTTAGTTTGTTGTTGTTTTTCAATGTTGAGGTTGTTGTTGAATTTGTTGGTGTTTTTCAATGTTGAGGTTGTTGTTGTTTTTCAATGTTGAGGTTGTTGTTGAATTTGTTGGTGTTTTTCAATGTTGAGGTTGTTGGTGTTTTTCAATGTTGAGGTTGTTGTTGAATTTGTTGGTGTTTTTCAATGTTGAGGTTGTTGTTGAATTTGTTGGTGTTTTTCAATGTTGAGGTTGTTGTTGTTTTTCAATGTTGAGGTTGTTGTTGAGTTTGTTGGTGTTTTTCAATGTTGAGGTTGTTGTTGAATTTGTTGGTGTTTTTCAATGTTGAGGTTGTTGTTGAATTTGTTGTTGTTTTTCAATGCTGAGGTTGTTGTTGTTTTTAAATGTTGGGGTTGTTGTTGAATTTGTTGGTGTTTTTCAATTTTGAGGATGTTGTTGTTTTTCAATGTTGAGGTTGATTTTGAATTTGAGGGTGTTTTTCAATGTCGAGGTTGTTGTTTAATTTGTTGGTGTTTTTCAATGTTGAGTTTGTTGTTGTTTTTCAATGTTGAAGTTGTTGTTGAATTTGTTGGTGTTTTTCAATGTTGAGGTTGTTGTTGTTTGTCAATGTTGAGGTTGTGTTGAATTTGTTGGTGTTTTTCAATGTTGAGGTTGTTGTTGAATTTGTTGGTGTTTTTCAATGTTGAGGTTGTTGTTGTTTTTCAACGTTGAGGTTGTTGTTGAATTTGTTGGTGTTTTTCAATGTTGAGTTTGATGTTGTTTTTCAATGTTGAGGTTGTTGGTGAATTTGTTGGTGTTTTTGAATGTTGAGGTTGTTTTGTTTTTCAATGTTGAGGTTGTTGTTGAATTTGTTGGTGTTTTTCAATGTTGAGGTTGTTGTTGTTTTTCAATGTTGAGGTTGTTGTTGAATTTGTTGGTGCTTTTCAATGTTGAGATTGTTGTTGAATTTGTTGGTGTTTTTCAATGTTGAGGTTGTTGTTGTTTTTCAATGTTGAGTTTGTTGTTGAATTTGTTGGTGTTTTTCAATGTTGAGTTTGTTGTTGAATTTGTTGGTGTTTTTCAATTTCGAGGTTGTTGTTGAATTTGTTAGTGTTTTTCAATGTTGAGGTTGTTGTTGAATTAGTTGGTGTTTTTCAATGTTGAGGTTGTTGTTGAATTTGTTGGTGTTTTTCAATGTTGAGGTTGTTGTTGTTTTTCAATGTTGAGGTTGTTATTGTATTTGTAGGTGTTTTTCAATTTCGAGGTTGTTGTTGAATTTGTTGGTGTTTTTCAATGTTGAAGTTGTTGTTGAATTTGTTGGTGTTTTTCAATGTTGAGGTTGTTGTTGTTTTTCAATGTTGAGGTTGTTGTTGAATTTGTTGGTGTTTTTCAATGTTGAGGTTGTTGTTGTTTTTCAATGCTGAGGTTGTTGTTGAATTTGTTGGTGTTTTTCAATGTTGAGGTTGTTGTTGAATTTGTTGGTGTTTTTCAATGTTGAGGTTGTTCTTTTTCAATGTTGAGGTTGTTGTTGAATTTGTTGGTGTTTTTCAATGTTGAGGTTGTTGGTGAATTTGTTGGTGTTTTTCAATGTTGAGGTTGTTGTTGTTTTTCAATGTTGAGGTTGTTGTTGAATTTGTTGGTGTTTTTCAATGTTTAGGTTGTTGTTGTTTTTCAATGTTGAGGTTGTTGTTGAATTTGTTGGTGTTATTCAATGTTGAGGTTGTTGTTGAATTTGTTGGTGTTTTTCAATGTTGAGGTTGTTGTTGTTTTTCAATGTTAAGGTTGTTGTTGAATTTGTTGGTGTTTTTCAATGTTGAGTTTGTTGTTCTTTTTCAATGTTGAGGTTGTTGTTGAATTTGTTGGTGTTTTTCAATGTTGAGGTTGTTGTTGTTTTTCAATGTTGAGGTTATTGTTGAATTTGTTGGTGTTTTTCAATGTTGAGGTTGTTGTTGTTTTTCAATGTTGAGGTTGTTGTTGAATTTGTTGGTGCTTTTCAATGTTGAGGTTGTTGTTGAATTTGTTGGTGTTTTTCAATGTTGAGGTTGTTGTTGTTTTTCAATGTAGAGGTTGTTGTTGAATTTGTTGGCGTTTTTCAATGTTGAGTTTGTTGTTGAATTTGTTGGTGTTTTTCAATTTCGAGGTTGTTGTTGAATTTGTTGGTGTTTTTCAATGTTGACGTTGTTGTTGAATTTGTTGGTGTTTTTCAAAGTTGAGGTTGTTGTTGAATTTGTTGGTGTTTTTCAATGTTGAGGTTGTTGTTGTTTTTCAATGTTGAGGTTGTTGTTGAATTTGTTGGTGTTTTTCAATGTTTAGGTTGTTGTTGTTTTTCAATGTTGAGGTTGTTGTTGAATTTGTTGGTGTTTTTCAATGTTGAGGTTGTTGTTGAATTTGTTGCTGTTTTCCAATGTTGAGGTTGTTGTTGTTTTTCAATGTTGAGGTTGTTGTTGAATTTGTTGGTGTTTTTCAATGTTGAGTTTGTTGTTCTTTTTCAATGTTGAGGTTGTTGTTGAATTTGTTGGTGTTTTTCAATGTTGAGGTTGTTGTTGTTTTTCAATGTTGAGGTTATTGTTGAATTTGTTGGTGTTTTTCAATGTTGAGGTTGTTGTTGTTTTTCAATGTTGAGGTTGTTGTTGAATTTGTTGGTGCTTTTCAATGTTGAGGTTGTTGTTGAATTTGTTGGTGTTTTTCAATGTTGAGGTTGTTGTTGTTTTTCAATGTAGAGGTTGTTGTTGAATTTGTTGGCGTTTTTCAATGTTGAGTTTGTTGTTGAATTTGTTGGTGTTTTTCAATTTCGAGGTTGTTGTTGACTTTGTTGGTGTTTTTCAATGTTGAGGTTGTTTTTGAATTTGTTGGTGTTTTTCAATGTTGAGGTTGTTGTTGAATTTGTTGGTGTTTTTCAATGTTGAGGTTGTTGTTGTTTTTCAATGTTGAGGTTGTTGTTGAATTTGTTGGTGTTTTTCAATGTTTAGTTTGTTGTTGTTTTTCAATGTTGAGGTTGTTGTTGAATTTGTTGGTGTTTTTCAATGTTGAGGTTGTTGTTGTTTTTCAATGTTGAGGTTGTTGTTGAATTTGTTGGTGTTTTTCAATGTTGAGGTTGTTGGTGTTTTTCAATGTTGAGGTTGTTGTTGAATTTGTTGGTGTTTTTCAATGTTGAGGTTGTTGTTGAATTTGTTGGTGTTTTTCAATGTTGAGGTTGTTGTTGTTTTTCAATGTTGAGGTTGTTGTTGAGTTTGTTGGTGTTTTTCAATGTTGAGGTTGTTGTTGAATTTGTTGGTGTTTTTCAATGTTGAGGTTGTTGTTGTTTTTCAATGTAGAGGTTGTTGTTGAATTTGTTGGCGTTTTTCAATGTTGAGTTTGTTGTTGAATTTGTTGGTGTTTTTCAATTTCGAGGTTGTTGTTGAATTTGTTGGTGTTTTTCAATGTTGACGTTGTTGTTGAATTTGTTGGTGTTTTTCAATGTTGAGGTTGTTGTTGAATTTGTTGGTGTTTTTCAATGTTGAGGTTGTTGTTGTTTTTCAATGTTGAGGTTGTTGTTGAATTTGTTGGTGTTTTTCAATGTTTAGGTTGTTGTTGTTTTTCAATGTTGAGGTTGTTGTTGAATTTGTTGGTGTTTTTCAATGTTGAGGTTGTTGTTGAATTTGTTGCTGTTTTCCAATGTTGAGGTTGTTGTTGTTTTTCAATGTTGAGGTTGTTGTTGAATTTGTTGGTGTTTTTCAATGTTGAGTTTGTTGTTCTTTTTCAATGTTGAGGTTGTTGTTGAATTTGTTGGTGTTTTTCAATGTTGAGGTTGTTGTTGTTTTTCAATGTTGAGGTTATTGTTGAATTTGTTGGTGTTTTTCAATGTTGAGGTTGTTGTTGTTTTTCAATGTTGAGGTTGTTGTTGAATTTGTTGGTGCTTTTCAATGTTGAGGTTGTTGTTGAATTTGTTGGTGTTTTTCAATGTTGAGGTTGTTGTTGTTTTTCAATGTAGAGGTTGTTGTTGAATTTGTTGGCGTTTTTCAATGTTGAGTTTGTTGTTGAATTTGTTGGTGTTTTTCAATTTCGAGGTTGTTGTTGACTTTGTTGGTGTTTTTCAATGTTGAGGTTGTTTTTGAATTTGTTGGTGTTTTTCAATGTTGAGGTTGTTGTTGAATTTGTTGGTGTTTTTCAATGTTGAGGTTGTTGTTGTTTTTCAATGTTGAGGTTGTTGTTGAATTTGTTGGTGTTTTTCAATGTTTAGTTTGTTGTTGTTTTTCAATGTTGAGGTTGTTGTTGAATTTGTTGGTGTTTTTCAATGTTGAGGTTGTTGTTGTTTTTCAATGTTGAGGTTGTTGTTGAATTTGTTGGTGTTTTTCAATGTTGAGGTTGTTGGTGTTTTTCAATGTTGAGGTTGTTGTTGAATTTGTTGGTGTTTTTCAATGTTGAGGTTGTTGTTGAATTTGTTGGTGTTTTTCAATGTTGAGGTTGTTGTTGTTTTTCAATGTTGAGGTTGTTGTTGAGTTTGTTGGTGTTTTTCAATGTTGAGGTTGTTGTTGAATTTGTTGGTGTTTTTCAATGTTGAGGTTGTTGTTGAATTTGTTGTTGTTTTTCAATGCTGAGATTTTTGTTGTTTTTAAATGTTGGGGTTGTTGTTGAATTTGTTGGTGTTTTTCAATTTTGAGGATGTTGTTGTTTTTCAATGTTGAGGTTGTTGTTGAATTTGTTGGTGTTTTTCCATGATGAGGTTGTTGTTGTTTTTCAAAGTTGAGGTTGTTGTTGAATTTGTTGGTGTTTTTCAATCTCGGGGTTGTTGTTGAATTTGTTGGTGTTTTTCTATGTTGAATTTTTTGAAGTTGTTGTTGTTTTTCAATTTGAGGTTGTTGTTTTTCAATGTTGAGGTTGTTGTTGAATTTGTTGGCGTTTTTAAATGTTGAGGTTGTTGTTGAATTTGTTGGTGTTTTTCAATGTTGAAGTTGTTGTTGAATTTGTTGGTGTTTTTCAATGTTGAGGTTGTTGTTGAATTTGTTGGTGTTTTTCAATGTTGAGGTTGTTGTTGAATTTGTTGGTGTATTTCAATGTTGAGGTTGTTGTTGAATTTGTTGGTGTTTTTCAATGTTGAGGTTGTGGTTATTTTTCAATGTTGAGGTTGTTGTTGAATTTGTTGGTGTTTTTCAATGTTGAGGTTGTTGTTGAATTTGTTGGTGTTTCTCAATGTTGAGGTTGTTGTTGAATTTGTTGGTGTTTTTCAATGTTGAGGTTGTTGTTGTTTTTCAATGTTGAGGTTGTTTTTGTATTTGTTGGTGTTTTTCAATTTCGAGGTTGTTGTTGAATTTGTTGGTGTTTTTCAATGTTGAAGTTGTTGTTGAATCTGTTGGTGTTTTTCAATGTTGAGGTTGTTGTTGTTTTTCAATGTTGAGGTTGTTGTTGAATTTGTTGGTGTTTTTCAATGTTGAGGTTGTTGTTGTTTTTCAATGCTGAGGTTGTTGTTGAATTTGTTGGTGTTTTTCAATGTTGAGGTTGTTGTTGAATTTGTTGGTGTTTTTCAATGTTGAGGTTGTTGTTGTTTTTCAATGTTGAGGTTGTTGTTGAATTTGTTGGTGTTTTTCAATGTTTAGGTTGTTGTTGTTTTTCAATGTTGAGGTTGTTGTTGAATTTGTTGGTGTTTTTCAATGTTGAGGTTGTTGTTGAATTTGTTGGTGTTTTCCAATGTTGAGGTTGTTGTTGTTTTTCAATGTTGAGGTTGTTGTTGAATTTGTTGGTGTTTTTCAATGTTGAGTTTGTTGTTCTTTTTCAATGTTGAGGTTGTTGTTGAATTTGTTGGTGTTTTTCAATGTTGAGGTTGTTGTTGTTTTTCAATGTTGAGGTTATTGTTGAATTTGTTGGTGTTTTTCAATGTTGAGGTTGTTGTTGTTTTTCAATGTTGAGGTTGTTGTTGAATTTGTTGGTGCTTTTCAATGTTGAGGTTGTTGTTGAATTTGTTGGTGTTTTTCAATGTTGAGGTTGTTGTTGTTTTTCAATGTAGAGGTTGTTGTTGAATTTGTTGGCGTTTTTCAATGTTTAGTTTGTTGTTGAATTTGTTGGTGTTTTTCAATTTCGAGGTTGTTGTTGACTTTGTTGGTGTTTTTCAATGTTGAGGCTGTTTTTGAATTTGTTGGTGTTTTTCAATGTTGAGGTTGTTGTTGAATTTGTTGGTGTTTTTCAATGTTGAGGTTGTTGTTGTTTTTCAATGTTGAGGTTGTTGTTGAATTTGTTGGTGTTTTTCAATGTTGAGGTTGTTGGTGTTTTTCAATGTTGAGGTTGTTGTTGAATTTGTTGGTGTTTTTCAATGTTGAGGTTGTTGTTGAATTTGTTGGTGTTTTTCAATGTTGAGGTTGTTGTTGTTTTTCAATGTTGAGGTTGTTGTTGAGTTTGTTGGTGTTTTTCAATGTTGAGGTTGTTGTTGAATTTGTTGGTGTTTTTCAATGTTGACGTTGTTGTTGAATTTGTTGTTGTTTTTCAATGCTGAGATTTTTGTTGTTTTTAAATGTTGGGGTTGTTGTTGAATTTGTTGGTGTTTTTCAATTTTGAGGATGTTGTTGTTTTTCAATGTTGAGGTTGTTGTTGAATTTGTTGGTGTTTTTCCATGATGAGGTTGTTGTTGTTTTTCAAAGTTGAGGTTGTTGTTGAATTTGTTGGTGTTTTTCAATCTCGGGGTTGTTGTTGAATTTGTTGGTGTTTTTCTATGTTGAATTTTTTGAAGTTGTTGTTGTTTTTCAATTTGAGGTTGTTGTTTTTCAATGTTGAGGTTGTTGTTGAATTTGTTGGCGTTTTTAAATGTTGATGTTGTTGTTGAATTTGTTGGTGTTTTTCAATGTTGAAGTTGTTGTTGAATTTGTTGGTGTTTTTCAATGTTGAGGTTGTTGTTGAATTTGTTGGTGTTTTTCAATGTTGAGGTTGTTGTTGAATTTGTTGGTGTATTTCAATGTTGAGGTTGTTGTTGAATTTGTTGGTGTTTTTCAATGTTGAGGTTGTGGTTATTTTTCAATGTTGAGGTTGTTGTTGAATTTGTTGGTGTTTTTCAATGTTGAGGTTGTTGTTGAATTTGTTGGTGTTTTTCAATGTTGAGGTTGTTGTTGAATTTGTTGGTGTTTTTCAATGTTGAGGTTGTTGTTGTTTTTCAATGTTGAGGTTGTTTTTGTATTTGTTGGTGTTTTTCAATTTCGAGGTTGTTGTTGAATTTGTTGGTGTTTTTCAATGTTGAAGTTGTTGTTGAATTTGTTGGTGTTTTTCAATGTTGAGGTTGTTGTTGTTTTTCAATGTTGAGGTTGTTGTTGAATTTGTTGGTGTTTTTCAATGTTGAGGTTGTTGTTGTTTTTCAATGCTGAGGTTGTTGTTGAATTTGTTGGTGTTTTTCAATGTTGAGGTTGTTGTTGAATTTGTTGGTGTTTTTCAATGTTGAGGTTGTTGTTGTTTTTCAATGTTGAGGTTGTTGTTGAATTTGTTGGTGTTTTTCAATGTTTAGGTTGTTGTTGTTTTTCAATGTTGAGGTTGTTGTTGAATTTGTTGGTGTTTTTCAATGTTGAGGTTGTTGTTGAATTTGTTGGTGTTTTCCAATGTTGAGGTTGTTGTTGTTTTTCAATGTTGAGGTTGTTGTTGAATTTGTTGGTGTTTTTCAATGTTGAGTTTGTTGTTCTTTTTCAATGTTGAGGTTGTTGTTGAATTTGTTGGTGTTTTTCAATGTTGAGGTTGTTGTTGTTTTTCAATGTTGAGGTTATTGTTGAATTTGTTGGTGTTTTTCAATGTTGAGGTTGTTGTTGTTTTTCAATGTTGAGGTTGTTGTTGAATTTGTTGGTGCTTTTCAATGTTGAGGTTGTTGTTGAATTTGTTGGTGTTTTTCAATGTTGAGGTTGTTGTTGTTTTTCAATGTAGAGGTTGTTGTTGAATTTGTTGGCGTTTTTCAATGTTTAGTTTGTTGTTGAATTTGTTGGTGTTTTTCAATTTCGAGGTTGTTGTTGACTTTGTTGGTGTTTTTCAATGTTGAGGCTGTTTTTGAATTTGTTGGTGTTTTTCAATGTTGAGGTTGTTGTTGAATTTGTTGGTGTTTTTCAATGTTGAGGTTGTTGTTGTTTTTCAATGTTGAGGTTGTTGTTGAATTTGTTGGTGTTTTTCAATGTTGAGGTTGTTGGTGTTTTTCAATGTTGAGGTTGTTGTTGAATTTGTTGGTGTTTTTCAATGTTGCGGTTGTTGTTGAATTTGTTGGTGTTTTTCAATGTTGAGGTTGTTGTTGTTTTTCAATGTTGAGGTTGTTGTTGAGTTTGTTGGTGTTTTTCAATGTTGAGGTTGTTGTTGAATTTGTTGGTGTTTTTCAATGTTGAGGTTGTTGTTGAATTTGTTGTTGTTTTTCAATGCTGAGATTTTTGTTGTTTTTAAATGTTGGGGTTGTTGTAGAATTTGTTGGTGTTTTTCAATTATGAGGATGTTGTTGTTTTTCAATGTTGAGGTTGTTGTTGAATTTGTTGGTGTTTTTCCATGATGAGGTTGTTGTTGTTTTTCAAAGTTGAGGTTGTTGTTGAATTTGTTGGTGTTTTTCAATCTCGGGGTTGTTGTTGAATTTGTTGGTGTTTTTCTATGTTGAATTTTTTGAAGTTGTTGTTGTTTTTCAATTTGAGGTTGTTGTTGAATTTGATGGTGTTTTTCAATGTTGAGGTTGTTGTTGAATTTGTTGGTGTTTTTCAATGTTGAGGTTGTTGTTGAATTTGTTGGTGTTTTTCAATGTTGAGGTTGTTGTTATTTTTCAATGTTGAGGTTGTTGTTGAATTTGTTGGTGTTTTTCAATGTTGAGGTTGCTGTTGAATTTGTTGGTGTTTTTCAATGTTGAGGTTGCTGTTGAATTTGTTGGTGTTTTTCAATGTTGAGGTTGTTGTTGAATTTGTTGGTGTTTTTCAATGTTCAGGTTGTTGTTGAATTTGTTGGTGTTTTTCAATGTTGAGGTTGTTGTTATTTTTCAATGTTGAGGTTGTTGTTGAGTTTGTTGGTGTTTTTCAATGTTGAGGTTGCTGTTGAATTTGTTGTTGTTTTTCAATGTTGAGGTTGTTGTTGAATTTGTTTGTGTTTTTCAAAGTTGAGGTTGTTGTTGTTTTTAAATGTTGAGGTTGTTGTTGAATTTGTTGGTGTTTTTTCAATTTTGAGGTTGTTGGTGTTTTTCAATGTTGAGGTTGATTTTGAATTTGAGGGTGTTTTTCAATGTCGAGGTTGTTGTTTAATTTGTTGGTGTTTTTCAATGTTGAGTTTGTTGTTGTTTTTCAATGTTGAAGTTGTTGTTGAATTTGTTGGTGTTTTTCAATGTTGAGGTTGTTGTTGTTTTTCAATGTTGAGGTTGTTGTTGAATTTGTTGGTGTTTTTCAATGTTGAGGTTGTTGTTGAATTTGTTGGTGTTTTTCAATGTTGAGGTTGTTGTTGTTTTTCAACGTTGAGGTTGTTGTTGAATTTGTTGGTGTTTTTCAATGTTGAGTTTGTTGTTGTTTTTCAATGTTGAGGTTGTTGTTGAATTTGTTGGTGTTTTTCAATGTTGAGGTTGTTGTTGTTTTTCAATGTTGAGGTTGTTGTTGAATTTGTTGGTGTTTTTCAATGTTGAGGTTGTTGTTGTTTTTCAATGTTGAGGTTGTTGTTGAATTTGTTGGTGCTTTTCAATGTTGAGATTGTTGTTGAATTTGTTGGTGTTTTTCAATGTTGTGGTTGTTGTTGTTTTTCAATGTTGAGTTTGTTGTTGAATTTGTTGGTGTTTTTCAATGTTGAGGTTGTTGTTGAATTTGTTGGTGTTTTTCAATGTTGAGGTTGTTGTTGAATTTGTTGGTGTTTTTCAATGTTCAGGTTGTTGTTGAATTTGTTGGTGTTTTTCAATGTTGAGGTTGTTGTTATTTTTCAATGTTGAGGTTGTTGTTGAGTTTGTTGGTGTTTTTCAATGTTGAGGTTGCTGTTGAATTTGTTGTTGTTTTTCAATGTTGAGGTTGTTGTTGAATTTGTTGGTGTTTTTCAATGTTGAGGTTGTTGTTGTTTTTAAATGTTGAGGTTGTTGTTGAATTTGTTGGTGTTTTTTCAATTTTGAGGTTGTTGGTGTTTTTCAATGTTGAGGTTGATTTTGAATTTGAGGGTGTTTTTCAATGTCGAGGTTGTTGTTTAATTTGTTGGTGTTTTTCAATGTTGAGTTTGTTGTTGTTTTTCAATGATGAAGTTGTTGTTGAATTTGTTGGTGTTTTTCAATGTTGAGGTTGTTGTTGTTTTTCAATGTTGAGGTTGTTGTTGAATTTGTTGGTGTTTTTCAATGTTGAGGTTGTTGTTGAATTTGTTGGTGTTTTTCAATGTTGAGGTTGTTGTTGTTTTTCAACGTTGAGGTTGTTGTTGAATTTGTTGGTGTTTTTCAATGTTGAGGTTGTTGTTGTTTTTCAATGTTGAGGTTGTTGTTGAATTTGTTGGTGTTTTTCAATGTTGAGGTTGTTGTTGTTTTTCAATGTTGAGGTTGTTGTTGAATTTGTTGGTGTTTTTCAATGTTGAGGTTGTTGTTGAATTTGTTGGTGTTTTTCAATGTTGAGTTTGTTGTTGTTTTTCAAAGTTGAGGTTGTTGTTGAATTTGTTGGTGTTTTTCAATGTTGAGGTTGTTGTTGTTTTTCAATGTTGAGGTTGTTGTTGAATTTGTTGGTGTTTTTCAATGTTGAGGTTGTTGTTGTTTTTCAATGTTGAGGTTGTTGTTGAATTTGTTGGTGCTTTTCAATGTTGAGATTGTTGTTGAATTTGTTGGTGTTTTTCAATGTTGAGGTTGTTGTTGTTTTTCAATGTTGAGTTTGTTGTTGAATTTGTTGGTGTTTTTCAATGTTGAGTTTGTTGTTGAATTTGTTGGTGTTTTTCAATTTCGAGGTTGTTGTTGAATTTGTTAGTGTTTTTCAATGTTGAGGTTGTTGTTGAATTTGTTGGTGTTTTTCAATGTTGAGGTTGTTGTTGAATTTGTTGGTGTTTTTCAATGTTGAGGTTGTTGTTGTCTTTCAATGTTGAGGTTGTTGTTGTATTTGTAGGTGTTTTTCAATTTCGAGGTTGTTGTTGAATTTGTTGGTCTTTTTCAATGTTGAAGTTGTTGTTGAATTTGTTGGTGTTTTTCAATGTTGAGGTTGTTGTTGTTTTTCAATGTTGAGGTTGTTGTTGAATTTGTTGGTGTTTTTCAATGTTGAGGTTGTTGTTGTTTTTCAATTTGAGGTTGTTGTTGAATTTGTTGGTGTCTTTCAATGTTGAGGTTGTTGTTGAATTTGTTGGTGTTTTTCAATTTCGAGGTTGTTGTTGAATTTGTTAGTGTTTTTCAATGTTGAGCTTGTTGTTGAATTTGTTGGTGTTTTTCAATGTTGAGGTTTTTGTTGAATTTGTTGGTGTTTTTCAATGTTGAGGTTGTTGTTGTTTTTCAATGTTGAGGTTGTTGTTGAATTTGTTGGTGTTTTTCAATGTTTAGGTTGTTGTTGTTTTTCAATGTTGAGGTTGTTGTTGAATTTGTTGGTGTTTTTCAATGTTGAGGTTGTTGTTGAATTTGTTGGTGTTTTTCAATGTTGAGGTTGTTGTTGTTTTTCAATGTTGAGGTTGTTGTTGAATTTGTTGGTGTTTTTCAATGTTGAGTTTGTTGTTGTTTTTCAAAGTTGATGTTGTTGTTGTTTTTCAATGTTGAGGTTGTTGTTGTATTTGTTGGTGTTTTTCAATTTCGAGGTTGTTGTTGAATTTGTTGGTGTTTTTCAATGTTGAAGTTGTTGTTGAATTTCCTGGTGTTTTTCAATGTTGAGGTTGTTGTTGAATTTGTTGGTGTTTTTCAATGTTGAGGTTGTTGTTGTTTTTCAATGCTGAGGTTGTTGTTGAATTTGTTGGTGTTTTTCAATGTTGAGGTTGTTGTTGAATTTGTTGGTGTTTTTCAATGTTGAGGTTGTTGTTGTTTTTCAATGTTGAGGTTGTTGTTGAATTTGTTGGTGTTTTTCAATGTTTCGGTTGTTGTTGTTTTTCAATGTTGAGGTTGTTGTTGAATTTGTTGGTGTTTTTCAATGTTGAGGTTGTTGTTGAATTTGTTGGTGTTTTTCAATGTTGAGGTTGTTGTTGAATTTGTTGGTGTTTTTCAATGTTGAGGTTGTTGTTATTTTTCAATGTTGAGATTGTTGTTGAGTTTGTTGGTGTTTTTCAATGTTGAGGTTGCTGTTGAATTTGTTGGTTTTTTCAATGTTGAGGTTGTTGTTGAATTTGTTGGTGTTTTTGAATGTTGAGGTTGTTGTTGTTTTTAAATGTTGAGGTTGTTGTTGAATTTGTTGGTGTTTTTTCAATTTTGAGGTTGTTGGTTTTTTTCAATGTTGAGGTTGATTTTGAATTTGAGGGTGTTTTTCAATGTCGAGGTTGTTGTTTAATTTGTTGGTGTTTTTCAATGTTGAGGTTGTTGTTGTTTTTCAATGTTGAGGTTGTTGTTGAATTTGTTGGTGTTTTTCAATGTTGAGATTGTTGTTGTTTTTCAATGTTGAGGTTGTTGTTCAATTTGTTGGTGTTTTTAAATGTTGAGGATGTTGTTGAATTTGCTGGTGTTTTGCAATGTTGAGGTTGTTGTTGTTTTTCAATGTTGAGGTTGTTGTTGAATTTGTGGTGTTTTTCAATGTGGAGGTTGTTGTTGTTTTTCAATGTTGAGGTTGTTGTTGTATTTGTTGGTGTTTTTCAATTTCGAGGTTGTTGTTGAATTTGTTGTTGTTTTTCAATGTTGAAGTTGTTGTTGAATTTGTTGGTGTTTTTCAATGTTGAGGTTGTTGTTGTTTTTCAATGTTGAGGTTGTTGTTGAATTTGTTGGTGTTTTTCAATGTTGATGTTGTTGTTGTTTTTCAATGTTGAGGTTGTTGTTGAATTTGTTGGTGTTTTTCAATGTTGAGTTTGTTGTTGTTTTTCAATGTTGAGGTTGTTGTTGAATTTGTTGGTGTTTTTCAATGTTGAGGTTGTTGTTGTTTTTCAATGTTGAGGTTGTTGTTGAATTTGTTGGTGTTTTTCAATGTTGAGGTTGTTGTTGTTTTTCAATGTTGACGTTGTTGTTGAATTTGTTGGTGCTTTTCAATGTTGAGATTGTTGTTGAATTTGTTGGTGTTTTTCAATGTTGAGGTTGTTGTTGTTTTTCAATGTTGAGTTTGTTGTTGAATTTGTTGGTGTTTTTCAATGTTGAGTTTGTTGTTGAATTTGTTGGTGTTTTTCAATTTCGAGGTTGTTGTTGAATTTGTTAGTGTTTTTCGATGTTGAGGTTGTTGTTGAATTTGTTGGTGTTTTTCAATGTTGAGGTTGTTGTTGAATTTGTTGGTGTTTTTCAATGTTGAGGTTGTTGTTGTTTTTCAATGTTGAGTTTGTTGTTGTTTTTCAATGTTGAGGTTGTTGTTGTTTTTCAATGTTGAGGTTCTTGTTGAATTTGTTGGTGCTTTTCAATGTTGAGGTTGTTGTTGTTTTTCAATGTTGAGGTTGTTGTTGAATTTGTTGGTGCTTTTCAATGTTGAGATTGTTGTTGAATTTGTTGGTGTTTTTCAATGTTGAGGTTGTTGTTGTTTTTCAATGTTGAGTTTGTTGTTGAATTTGTTGGTGTTTTTCAATGTTGAGTTTGTTGTTGTTTTTCAATGTTGAAGTTGTTGTTGAATTTGTTGGTGTTTTTCAATGTTGAGGTTGTTGTTGTTTTTCAATGTTGAGGTTGTTGTTGAATTTGTTGTTGTTTTTCAATGTTGAGGTTGTTGTTGTATTTGTTGGTGTTTTTCAATGTTGAGGTTGTTGTTGTTTTTCAACGTTGAGGTTGTTGTTGAATTTGTTGGTGTTTTTCAATGTTGAGTTTGTTGTTGTTTTTCAATGTTGAGGTTGTTGTTGAATTTGTTGGTGTTTTTCAATGTTGAGGTTGTTGTTGTTTTTCAATGTTGAGGTTGTTGTTGAATTTGTTGGTGTTTTTCAATGTTGAGGTTGTTGTTGTTTTTCAATGTTGAGGTTGTTGTTGAATTTGTTGGTGTTTTTCAATGTTGAGGTTGTTGTTGTTTTTCAATGTTGAGTTTGTTGTTGAATTTGTTGGTGTTTTTCAATGTTGAGGTTGTTGTTGAATTTGTTGGTGTTTTTCAATGTTGAGGTTGTTGTTGAATTTGTTGGTGTTTTTCAATGTTCAGGTTGTTGTTGAATTTGTTGGTGTTTTTCAATGTTGAGGTTGTTGTTATTTTTCAATGTTGAGGATGTTGTTGAGTTTGTTGGTGTTTTTCAATGTTGAGGTTGCTGTTGAATTTGTTGTTGTTTTTCAATGTTGAGGTTGTTGTTGAATTTGTTTGTGTTTTTCAATGTTGAGGTTGTTGTTGTTTTTAAATGTTGAGGTTGTTGTTGAATTTGTTGGTGTTTTTTCAATTTTGAGGTTGTTGGTGTTTTTCAATGTTGAGGTTGATTTTGAATTTGAGGGTGTTTTTCAATGTCGAGGTTGTTGTTTAATTTGTTGGTGTTTTTCAATGTTGAGTTTGTTGTTGTTTTTCAATGTTGAAGTTGTTGTTGAATTTGTTGGTGTTTTTCAATGTTGAGGTTGTTGTTGTTTTTCAATGTTGAGGTTGTTGTTGAATTTGTTGGTGTTTTTCAATGTTGAGGTTGTTGTTGAATTTGTTGGTGTTTTTCAATGTTGAGGTTGTTGTTGTTTTTCAACGTTGAGGTTGTTGTTGAATTTGTTGGTGTTTTTCAATGTTGAGTTTGTTGTTGTTTTTCAAAGTTGAGGTTGTTGTTGAATTTGTTGGTGTTTTTCAATGTTGAGGTTGTTGTTGTTTTTCAATGTTGAGGTTGTTGTTGAATTTGTTGGTGTTTTTCAATGCTGAGGTTGTTGTTGTTTTTCAATGTTGAGGTTGTTGTTGAATTTGTTGGTGCTTTTCAATGTTGAGATTGTTGTTGAATTTGTTGGTGTTTTTCAATGTAGAGGTTGTTGTTGTTTTTCAATGTTGAGTTTGTTGTTGAATTTGTTGGTGTTTTTCAATGTTGAGTTTGTTGTTGAATTTGTTGGTGTTTTTCAATTTCGAGGTTGTTGTTGAATTTGTTAGTGTTTTTCAATGTTGAGGTGGTTGTTGAATTTGTTGGTGTTTTTCAATGTTGAGGTTGTTGTTGAATTTGTTGGTGTTTTTCAATGTTGAGGTTGTTGTTGTCTTTCAATGTTGAGGTTGTTGTTGTATTTGTAGGTGTTTTTCAATTTCGAGGTTGTTGTTGAATTTGTTGGTCTTTTTCAATGTTGAAGTTGTTGTTGAATTTGTTGGTGTTTTTCAATGTTGAGGTTGTTGTTGTTTTTCAATGTTGAGGTTGTTGTTGAATTTGTTGGTGTTTTTCAATGTTGAGGTTGTTGTTGTTTTTCAATTTGAGGTTGTTGTTGAATTTGTTGGTGTCTTTCAATGTTGAGGTTGTTGTTGAATTTGTTGGTGTTTTTCAATTTCGAGGTTGTTGTTGAATTTGTTAGTGTTTTTCAATGTTGAGCTTGTTGTTGAATTTGTTGGTGTTTTTCAATGTTGAGGTTGTTGTTGAATTTGTTGGTGTTTTTCAATGTTGAGGTTGTTGTTGTTTTTCAATGTTGAGGTTGTTGTTGAATTTGTTGGTGTTTTTCAATGTTTAGGTTGTTGTTGTTTTTCAATGTTGAGGTTGTTGTTGAATTTGTTGGTGTTTTTCAATGTTGAGGTTGTTGTTGAATTTGTTGGTGTTTTTCAATGTTGAGGTTGTTGTTGTTTTTCAATGTTGAGGTTGTTGTTGAATTTGTTGGTGTTTTTCAATGTTGAGTTTGTTGTTGTTTTTCAATGTTGATGTTGTTGTTGTTTTTCAATGTTGAAGTTGTTGTTGAATTTCCTGGTGTTTTTCAATGTTGAGGTTGTTGTTGTTTTTCAATGTTGAGGTTGTTGTTGAATTTGTTGGTGTTTTTCAATGTTGAGGTTGTTGTTGTTTTTCAATGCTGAGGTTGTTGTTGAATTTGTTGGTGTTTTTCAATGTTGAGGTTGTTGTTGAATTTGTTGGTGTTTTTCAATGTTGAGGTTGTTGTTGTTTTTCAATGTTGAGGTTGTTGTTGAATTTGTTGGTGTTTTTCAATGTTTCGGTTGTTGTTGTTTTTCAATGTTGAGGTTGTTGTTGAATTTGTTGGTGTTTTTCAATGTTGAGGTTGTTGTTGAATTTGTTGGTGTTTTTCAATGTTGAGGTTGTTGTTGAATTTGTTGGTGTTTTTCAATGTTGAGGTTGTTGTCATTTTTCAATGTTGAGGTTGTTGTTGAGTTTGTTGGTGTTTTTCAATGTTGAGGTTGCTGTTGAATTTGTTGGTTTTTTCAATGTTGAGGTTGTTGTTGAATTTGTTTGTGTTTTTCAATGTTGAGGTTGTTGTTGTTTTTAAATGTTGAGGTTGTTGTTGAATTTGTTGGTGTTTTTTCAATTTTGAGGTTGTTGGTGTTTTTCAATGTTGAGGTTGATTTTGAATTTGAGGGTGTTTTTCAATGTCGAGGTTGTTGTTTAATTTGTTGGTGTTTTTCAATGTTGAGTTTGTTGTTGTTTTTCAATGTTGAAGTTGTTGTTGAATTTGTTGGTGTTTTTCAATGTTGAGGTTGTTGTTGTTTTTCAATGTTGAGGTTGTTGTTGAATTTGTTGGTGTTTTTCAATGTTGAGGTTGTTGTTGAATTTGTTGGTGTTTTTCAATGTTGAGGTTGTTGTTGTTTTTCAACGTTGAGGTTGTTGTTGAATTTGTTGGTGTTTTTCAATGTTGAGTTTGTTGTTGTTTTTCAAAGTTGAGGTTGTTGTTGAATTTGTTGGTGTTTTTCAATGTTGAGGTTGTTGTTGTTTTTCAATGTTGAGGTTGTTGTTGAATTTGTTGGTGTTTTTCAATGTTGAGGTTGTTGTTGTTTTTCAATGTTGAGGTTGTTGTTGAATTTGTTGGTGCTTTTCAATGTTGAGATTGTTGTTGAATTTGTTGGTGTTTTTCAATGTTGAGGTTGTTGTTGTTTTTCAATGTTGAGTTTGTTGTTGAATTTGTTGGTGTTTTTCAATGTTGAGTTTGTTGTTGAATTTGTTGGTGTTTTTCAATTTCGAGGTTGTTGTTGAATTTGTTAGTGTTTTTCAATGTTGAGGTGGTTGTTGAATTTGTTGGTGTTTTTCAATGTTGAGGTTGTTGTTGAATTTGTTGGTGTTTTTCAATGTTGAGGTTGTTGTTGTCTTTCAATGTTGAGGTTGTTGTTGTATTTGTAGGTGTTTTTCAATTTCGAGGTTGTTGTTGAATTTGTTGGTCTTTTTCAATGTTGAAGTTGTTGTTGAATTTGTTGGTGTTTTTCAATGTTGAGGTTGTTGTTGTTTTTCAATGTTGAGGTTGTTGTTGAATTTGTTGGTGTTTTTCAATGTTGAGGTTGTTGTTGTTTTTCAATGTTGAGTTTGTTGTTGAATTTGTTGGTGTTTTTCAATGTTGAGTTTGTTGTTGAATTTGTTGGTGTTTTTCAATTTCGAGGTTGTTGTTGAATTTGTTAGTGTTTTTCGATGTTGAGGTTGTTGTTGAATTTGTTGGTGTTTTTCAATGTTGAGGTTGTTGTTGAATTTGTTGGTGTTTTTCAATGTTGAGGTTGTTGTTGTTTTTCAATGTTGAGTTTGTTGTTGTTTTTCAATGTTGAGGTTGTTGTTGTTTTTCAATGTTGAGGTTCTTGTTGAATTTGTTGGTGCTTTTCAATGTTGAGGTTGTTGTTGTTTTTCAATGTTGAGGTTGTTGTTGAATTTGTTGGTGCTTTTCAATGTTGAGATTGTTGTTGAATTTGTTGGTGTTTTTCAATGTTGAGGTTGTTGTTGTTTTTCAATGTTGAGTTTGTTGTTGAATTTGTTGGTGTTTTTCAATGTTGAGTTTGTTGTTGTTTTTCAATGTTGAAGTTGTTGTTGAATTTGTTGGTGTTTTTCAATGTTGAGGTTGTTGTTGTTTTTCAATGTTGAGGTTGTTGTTGAATTTGTTGTTGTTTTTCAATGTTGAGGTTGTTGTTGTATTTGTTGGTGTTTTTCAATGTTGAGGTTGTTGTTGTTTTTCAACGTTGAGGTTGTTGTTGAATTTGTTGGTGTTTTTCAATGTTGAGTTTGTTGTTGTTTTTCAATGTTGAGGTTGTTGTTGAATTTGTTGGTGTTTTTCAATGTTGAGGTTGTTGTTGTTTTTCAATGTTGAGGTTGTTGTTGAATTTGTTGGTGTTTTTCAATGTTGAGGTTGTTGTTGTTTTTCAATGTTGAGGTTGTTGTTGAATTTGTTGGTGTTTTTCAATGTTGAGGTTGTTGTTGTTTTTCAATGTTGAGTTTGTTGTTGAATTTGTTGGTGTTTTTCAATGTTGAGGTTGTTGTTGAATTTGTTGGTGTTTTTCAATGTTGAGGTTGTTGTTGAATTTGTTGGTGTTTTTCAATGTTCAGGTTGTTGTTGAATTTGTTGGTGTTTTTCAATGTTGAGGTTGTTGTTATTTTTCAATGTTGAGGATGTTGTTGAGTTTGTTGGTGTTTTTCAATGTTGAGGTTGCTGTTGAATTTGTTGTTGTTTTTCAATGTTGAGGTTGTTGTTGAATTTGTTTGTGTTTTTCAATGTTGAGGTTGTTGTTGTTTTTAAATGTTGAGGTTGTTGTTGAATTTGTTGGTGTTTTTTCAATTTTGAGGTTGTTTGTGTTTTTCAATGTTGAGGTTGTTGTTGTTTTTAAATGTTGAGGTTGTTGTTGAATTTGTTGGTGTTTTTTCAATTTTGAGGTTGTTGGTGTTTTTCAATGTTGAGGTTGATTTTGAATTTGAGGGTGTTTTTCAATGTCGAGGTTGTTGTTTAATTTGTTGGTGTTTTTCAATGTTGAGTTTGTTGTTGTTTTTCAATGTTGAAGTTGTTGTTGAATTTGTTGGTGTTTTTCAATGTTGAGGTTGTTGTTGTTTTTCAATGTTGAGGTTGTTGTTGAATTTGTTGGTGTTTTTCAATGTTGAGGTTGTTGTTGAATTTGTTGGTGTTTTTCAATGTTGAGGTTGTTGTTGTTTTTCAACGTTGAGGTTGTTGTTGAATTTGTTGGTGTTTTTCAATGTTGAGTTTGTTGTTGTTTTTCAAAGTTGAGGTTGTTGTTGAATTTGTTGGTGTTTTTCAATGTTGAGGTTGTTGTTGTTTTTCAATGTTGAGGTTGTTGTTGAATTTGTTGGTGTTTTTCAATGTTGAGGTTGTTGTTGTTTTTCAATGTTGAGGTTGTTGTTGAATTTGTTGGTGCTTTTCAATGTTGAGATTGTTGTTGAATTTGTTGGTGTTTTTCAATGTAGAGGTTGTTGTTGTTTTTCAATGTTGAGTTTGTTGTTGAATTTGTTGGTGTTTTTCAATGTTGAGTTTGTTGTTGAATTTGTTGGTGTTTTTCAATTTCGAGGTTGTTGTTGAATTTGTTAGTGTTTTTCAATGTTGAGGTGGTTGTTGAATTTGTTGGTGTTTTTCAATGTTGAGGTTGTTGTTGAATTTGTTGGTGTTTTTCAATGTTGAGGTTGTTGTTGTCTTTCAATGTTGAGGTTGTTGTTGTATTTGTAGGTGTTTTTCAATTTCGAGGTTGTTGTTGAATTTGTTGGTCTTTTTCAATGTTGAAGTTGTTGTTGAATTTGTTGGTGTTTTTCAATGTTGAGGTTGTTGTTGTTTTTCAATGTTGAGGTTGTTGTTGAATTTGTTGGTGTTTTTCAATGTTGAGGTTGTTGTTGTTTTTCAATTTGAGGTTGTTGTTGAATTTGTTGGTGTCTTTCAATGTTGAGGTTGTTGTTGAATTTGTTGGTGTTTTTCAATTTCGAGATTGTTTTTGAATTTGTTAGTGTTTTTCAATGTTGAGCTTGTTGTTGAATTTGGTGGTGTTTTTCAATGTTGAGGTTGTTGTTGAATTTGTTGGTGTTTTTCAATGTTGAGGTTGTTGTTGTTTTTCAATGTTGAGGTTGTTGTTGAATTTGTTGGTGTTTTTCAATGTTTAGGTTGTTGTTGTTTTTCAATGTTGAGGTTGTTGTTGAATTTGTTGGTGTTTTTCAATGTTGAGGTTGTTGTTGAATTTGTTGGTGTTTTTCAATGTTGAGGTTGTTGTTGTTTTTCAATGTTGAGGTTGTTGTTGAATTTGTTGGTGTTTTTCAATGTTGAGTTTGTTGTTGTTTTTCAATGTTGATGTTGTTGTTGTTTTTCAATGTTGAAGTTGTTGTTGAATTTCCTGGTGTTTTTCAATGTTGAGGTTGTTGTTGTTTTTCAATGTTGAGGTTGTTGTTGAATTTGTTGGTGTTTTTCAATGTTGAGGTTGTTGTTGTTTTTCAATGCTGAGGTTGTTGTTGAATTTGTTGGTGTTTTTCAATGTTGAGGTTGTTGTTGAATTTGTTGGTGTTTTTCAATGTTGAGGTTGTTGTTGTTTTTCAATGTTGAGGTTGTTGTTGAATTTGTTGGTGTTTTTCAATGTTTCGGTTGTTGTTGTTTTTCAATGTTGAGGTTGTTGTTGAATTTGTTGGTGTTTTTCAATGTTGAGGTTGTTGTTGAATTTGTTGGTGTTTTTCAATGTTGAGGTTGTTGTTGAATTTGTTGGTGTTTTTCAATGTTGAGGTTGTTGTCATTTTTCAATGTTGAGGTTGTTGTTGAGTTTGTTGGTGTTTTTCAATGTTGAGGTTGCTGTTGAATTTGTTGGTTTTTTCAATGTTGAGGTTGTTGTTGAATTTGTTTGTGTTTTTCAATGTTGAGGTTGTTGTTGTTTTTAAATGTTGAGGTTGTTGTTGAATTTGTTGGTGTTTTTTCAATTTTGAGGTTGTTGGTGTTTTTCAATGTTGAGGTTGATTTTGAATTTGAGGGTGTTTTTCAATGTCGAGGTTGTTGTTTAATTTGTTGGTGTTTTTCAATGTTGAGTTTGTTGTTGTTTTTCAATGTTGAAGTTGTTGTTGAATTTGTTGGTGTTTTTCAATGTTGAGGTTGTTGTTGTTTTTCAATGTTGAGGTTGTTGTTGAATTTGTTGGTGTTTTTCAATGTTGAGGTTGTTGTTGAATTTGTTGGTGTTTTTCAATGTTGAGGTTGTTGTTGTTTTTCAACGTTGAGGTTGTTGTTGAATTTGTTGGTGTTTTTCAATGTTGAGTTTGTTGTTGTTTTTCAAAGTTGAGGTTGTTGTTGAATTTGTTGGTGTTTTTCAATGTTGAGGTTGTTGTTGTTTTTCAATGTTGAGGTTGTTGTTGAATTTGTTGGTGTTTTTCAATGTTGAGGTTGTTGTTGTTTTTCAATGTTGAGGTTGTTGTTGAATTTGTTGGTGCTTTTCAATGTTGAGATTGTTGTTGAATTTGTTGGTGTTTTTCAATGTTGAGGTTGTTGTTGTTTTTCAATGTTGAGTTTGTTGTTGAATTTGTTGGTGTTTTTCAATGTTGAGTTTGTTGTTGAATTTGTTGGTGTTTTTCAATTTCGAGGTTGTTGTTGAATTTGTTAGTGTTTTTCAATGTTGAGGTGGTTGTTGAATTTGTTGGTGTTTTTCAATGTTGAGGTTGTTGTTGTTTTTCAACGTTGAGGTTGTTGTTGAATTTGTTGGTGTTTTTCAATGTTGAGTTTGTTGTTGTTTTTCAAAGTTGAGGTTGTTGTTGAATTTGTTGGTGTTTTTCAATGTTGAGGTTGTTGTTGTTTTTCAATGTTGAGGTTGTTGTTGAATTTGTTGGTGTTTTTCAATGTTGAGGTTGTTGTTGTTTTTCAATGTTGAGGTTGTTGTTGAATTTGTTGGTGCTTTTCAATGTTGAGATTGTTGTGGAATTTGTTGGTGTTTTTCAATGTAGAGGTTGTTGTTGTTTTTCAATGTTGAGTTTGTTGTTGAATTTGTTGGTGTTTTTCAATGTTGAGTTTGTTGTTGAATTTGTTGGTGTTTTTCAATTTCGAGGTTGTTGTTGAATTTGTTAGTGTTTTTCAATGTTGAGGTGGTTGTTGAATTTGTTGGTGTTTTTCAATGTTGAGGTTGTTGTTGAATTTGTTGGTGTTTTTCAATGTTGAGGTTGTTGTTGTCTTTCAATGTTGAGGTTGTTGTTGTATTTGTAGGTGTTTTTCAATTTCGAGGTTGTTGTTGAATTTGTTGGTCTTTTTCAATGTTGAAGTTGTTGTTGAATTTGTTGGTGTTTTTCAATGTTGAGGTTGTTGTTGTTTTTCAATGTTGAGGTTGTTGTTGAATTTGTTGGTGTTTTTCAATGTTGAGGTTGTTGTTGTTTTTCAATTTGAGGTTGTTGTTGAATTTGTTGGTGTCTTTCAATGTTGAGGTTGTTGTTGAATTTGTTGGTGTTTTTCAATTTCGAGGTTGTTTTTGAATTTGTTAGTGTTTTTCAATGTTGAGCTTGTTGTTGAATTTGTTGGTGTTTTTCAATGTTGAGGTTGTTGTTGAATTTGTTGGTGTTTTTCAATGTTGAGGTTGTTGTTGTTTTTCAATGTTGAGGTTGTTGTTGAATTTGTTGGTGTTTTTCAATGTTTAGGTTGTTGTTGTTTTTCAATGTTGAGGTTGTTGTTGAATTTGTTGGTGTTTTTCAATGTTGAGGTTGTTGTTGAATTTGTTGGTGTTTTTCAATGTTGAGGTTGTTGTTGTTTTTCAATGTTGAGGTTGTTGTTGAATTTGTTGGTGTTTTTCAATGTTGAGTTTGTTGTTGTTTTTCAATGTTGATGTTGTTGTTGTTTTTCAATGTTGAAGTTGTTGTTGAATTTCCTGGTGTTTTTCAATGTTGAGGTTGTTGTTGTTTTTCAATGTTGAGGTTGTTGTTGAATTTGTTGGTGTTTTTCAATGTTGAGGTTGTTGTTGTTTTTCAATGCTGAGGTTGTTGTTGAATTTGTTGGTGTTTTTCAATGTTGAGGTTGTTGTTGAATTTGTTGGTGTTTTTCAATGTTGAGGTTGTTGTTGTTTTTCAATGTTGAGGTTGTTGTTGAATTTGTTGGTGTTTTTCAATGTTTCGGTTGTTGTTGTTTTTCAATGTTGAGGTTGTTGTTGAATTTGTTGGTGTTTTTCAATGTTGAGGTTGTTGTTGAATTTGTTGGTGTTTTTCAATGTTGAGGTTGTTGTTGAATTTGTTGGTGTTTTTCAATGTTGAGGTTGTTGTCATTTTTCAATGTTGAGGTTGTTGTTGAGTTTGTTGGTGTTTTTCAATGTTGAGGTTGCTGTTGAATTTGTTGGTTTTTTCAATGTTGAGGTTGTTGTTGAATTTGTTTGTGTTTTTCAATGTTGAGGTTGTTGTTGTTTTTAAATGTTGAGGTTGTTGTTGAATTTGTTGGTGTTTTTTCAATTTTGAGGTTGTTGGTGTTTTTCAATGTTGAGGTTGATTTTGAATTTGAGGGTGTTTTTCAATGTCGAGGTTGTTGTTTAATTTGTTGGTGTTTTTCAATGTTGAGTTTGTTGTTGTTTTTCAATGTTGAAGTTGTTGTTGAATTTGTTGGTGTTTTTCAATGTTGAGGTTGTTGTTGTTTTTCAATGTTGAGGTTGTTGTTGAATTTGTTGGTGTTTTTCAATGTTGAGGTTGTTGTTGAATTTGTTGGTGTTTTTCAATGTTGAGGTTGTTGTTGTTTTTCAACGTTGAGGTTGTTGTTGAATTTGTTGGTGTTTTTCAATGTTGAGTTTGTTGTTGTTTTTCAAAGTTGAGGTTGTTGTTGAATTTGTTGGTGTTTTTCAATGTTGAGGTTGTTGTTGTTTTTCAATGTTGAGGTTGTTGTTGAATTTGTTGGTGTTTTTCAATGTTGAGGTTGTTGTTGTTTTTCAATGTTGAGGTTGTTGTTGAATTTGTTGGTGCTTTTCAATGTTGAGATTGTTGTTGAATTTGTTGGTGTTTTTCAATGTTGAGGTTGTTGTTGTTTTTCAATGTTGAGTTTGTTGTTGAATTTGTTGGTGTTTTTCAATGTTGAGTTTGTTGTTGAATTTGTTGGTGTTTTTCAATTTCGAGGTTGTTGTTGAATTTGTTAGTGTTTTTCAATGTTGAGGTGGTTGTTGAATTTGTTGGTGTTTTTCAATGTTGAGGTTGTTGTTGAATTTGTTGGTGTTTTTCAATGTTGAGGTTGTTGTTGTCTTTCAATGTTGAGGTTGTTGTTGTATTTGTAGGTGTTTTTCAATTTCGAGGTTGTTGTTGAATTTGTTGGTCTTTTTCAATGTTGAAGTTGTTGTTGAATTTGTTGGTGTTTTTCAATGTTGAGGTTGTTGTTGTTTTTCAATGTTGAGGTTGTTGTTGAATTTGTTGGTGTTTTTCAATGTTGAGGTTGTTGTTGTTTTTCAATTTGAGGTTGTTGTTGAATTTGTTGGTGTCTTTCAATGTTGAGGTTGTTGTTGAATTTGTTGGTGTTTTTCAATTTCGAGGTTGTTGTTGAATTTGTTAGTGTTTTTCAATGTTGAGCTTGTTGTTGAATTTGTTGGTGTTTTTCAATGTTGAGGTTGTTGTTGAATTTGTTGGTGTTTTTCAATGTTGAGGTTGTTGTTGTTTTTCAATGTTGAGGTTGTTGTTGAATTTGTTGGTGTTTTTCAATGTTTAGGTTGTTGTTGTTTTTCAATGTTGAGGTTGTTGTTGAATTTGTTGGTGTTTTTCAATGTTGAGGTTGTTGTTGAATTTGTTGGTGTTTTTCAATGTTGAGGTTGTTGTTGTTTTTCAATGTTGAGGTTGTTGTTGAATTTGTTGGTGTTTTTCAATGTTGAGTTTGTTGTTGTTTTTCAATGTTGATGTTGTTGTTGTTTTTCAATGTTGAAGTTGTTGTTGAATTTCCTTGTGTTTTTCAATGTTGAGGTTGTTGTTGTTTTTCAATGTTGAGGTTGTTGTTGAATTTGTTGGTGTTTTTCAATGTTGAGGTTGTTGTTGTTTTTCAATGCTGAGGTTGTTGTTGAATTTGTTGGTGTTTTTCAATGTTGAGGTTGTTGTTGAATTTGTTGGTGTTTTTCAATGTTGAGGTTGTTGTTGTTTTTCAATGTTGAGGTTGTTGTTGAATTTGTTGGTGTTTTTCAATGTTTCGGTTGTTGTTGTTTTTCAATGTTGAGGTTGTTGTTGAATTTGTTGGTGTTTTTCAATGTTGAGGTTGTTGTTGAATTTGTTGGTGTTTTTCAATGTTGAGGTTGTTGTTGAATTTGTTGGTGTTTTTCAATGTTGAGGTTGTTGTTATTTTTCAATGTTGAGGTTGTTGTTGAGTTTGTTGGTGTTTTTCAATGTTGAGGTTGCTGCTGAATTTGTTGGTTTTTTCAATGTTGAGGTTGTTGAATTTGTTGGTGTTTTTGAATGTTGAGGTTGTTGTTGTTTTTAAATGTTGAGGTTGTTGTAGAATTTGTTGGTGTTTTTTCAATTTTGTGGTTGTTGGTTTTTTTCAATGTTGAGGTTGATTTTGAATTTGAGGGTGTTTTTCAATGTCGAGGTTGTTGTTTAATTTGTTGGTGTTTTTCAATGTTGAGGTTGTTGTTGTTTTTCAATGTTGAGGTTGTTGTTGAATTTGTTGGTGTTTTTCAATGTTGAGATTGTTGTTGTTTTTCAATGTTGAGGTTGTTGTTCAATTTGTTGGTGTTTTTAAATGTTGAGGATGTTGTTGAATTTGCTGGTGTTTTGCAATGTTGAGGTTGTTGTTGTTTTTCAATGTTGAGGTTGTTGTTGAATTTGTTGGTGTTTTTCAATGTTGAGGTTGTTGTTGTTTTTCAATGTTGAGGTTGTTGTTGTGTTTGTTGGTGTTTTTCAATTTCGAGGTTGTTGTTGAATTTGTTGTTGTTTTTCAATGTTGAAGTTGTTGTTGAATTTGTTGGTGTTTTTCAATGTTGAGGTTGTTGTTGTTTTTCAATGTTGAGGTTGTTGTTGAATTTGTTGGTGTTTTTCAATGTTGATGTTGTTGTTGTTTTTCAAAGTTGAGGTTGTTGTTGAATTTGTTGGTGTTTTTCAATGTTGAGGTTGTTGTTGTTTTTCAATGTTGAGGTTGTTGTTGAATTTGTTGGTGTTTTTCAATGTTGAGGTTGTTGTTGTTTTTCAATGTTGAGGTTGTTGTTGAATTTGTTGGTGCTTTTCAATGTTGAGATTGTTGTTGAATTTGTTGGTGTTTTTCAATGTTGAGGTTGTTGTTGTTTTTCAATGTTGAGTTTGTTGTTGAATTTGTTGGTGTTTTTCAATGTTGAGTTTGTTGTTGAATTTGTTGGTGTTTTTCAATTTCGAGGTTGTTGTTGAATTTGTTAGTGTTTTTCAATGTTGAGGTGGTTGTTGAATTTGTTGGTGTTTTTCAATGTTGAGGTTGTTGTTGAATTTGTTGGTGTTTTTCAATGTTGAGGTTGTTGTTGTCTTTCAATGTTGAGGTTGTTGTTGTATTTGTAGGTGTTTTTCAATTTCGAGGTTGTTGTTGAATTTGTTGGTCTTTTTCAATGTTGAAGTTGTTGTTGAATTTGTTGGTGTTTTTCAATGTTGAGGTTGTTGTTGTTTTTCAATGTTGAGGTTGTTGTTGAATTTGTTGGTGTTTTTCAATGTTGAGGTTGTTGTTGTTTTTCAATTTGAGGTTGTTGTTGAATTTGTTGGTGTCTTTCAATGTTGAGGTTGTTGTTGAATTTGTTGGTGTTTTTCAATTTCGAGGTTGTTGTTGAATTTGTTAGTGTTTTTCAATGTTGAGCTTGTTGTTGAATTTGTTGGTGTTTTTCAATGTTGAGGTTGTTGTTGAATTTGTTGGTGTTTTTCAATGTTGAGGTTGTTGTTGTTTTTCAATGTTGAGGTTGTTGTTGAATTTGTTGGTGTTTTTCAATGTTTAGGTTGTTGTTGTTTTTCAATGTTGAGGTTGTTGTTGAATTTGTTGGTGTTTTTCAATGTTGAGGTTGTTGTTGAATTTGTTGGTGTTTTTCAATGTTGAGGTTGTTGTTGTTTTTCAATGTTGAGGTTGTTGTTGAATTTGTTGGTGTTTTTCAATGTTGAGTTTGTTGTTGTTTTTCAATGTTGATGTTGTTGTTGTTTTTCAATGTTGAAGTTGTTGTTGAATTTCCTTGTGTTTTTCAATGTTGAGGTTGTTGTTGTTTTTCAATGTTGAGGTTGTTGTTGAATTTGTTGGTGTTTTTCAATGTTGAGGTTGTTGTTGTTTTTCAATGCTGAGGTTGTTGTTGAATTTGTTGGTGTTTTTCAATGTTGAGGTTGTTGTTGAATTTGTTGGTGTTTTTCAATGTTGAGGTTGTTGTTGTTTTTCAATGTTGAGGTTGTTGTTGAATTTGTTGGTGTTTTTCAATGTTTCGGTTGTTGTTGTTTTTCAATGTTGAGGTTGTTGTTGAATTTGTTGGTGTTTTTCAATGTTGAGGTTGTTGTTGAATTTGTTGGTGTTTTTCAATGTTGAGGTTGTTGTTGAATTTGTTGGTGTTTTTCAATGTTGAGGTTGTTGTTATTTTTCAATGTTGAGGTTGTTGTTGAGTTTGTTGGTGTTTTTCAATGTTGAGGTTGCTGCTGAATTTGTTGGTTTTTTCAATGTTGAGGTTGTTGTTGAATTTGTTGGTGTTTTTGAATGTTGAGGTTGTTGTTGTTTTTAAATGTTGAGGTTGTTGTTGAATTTGTTGGTGTTTTTTCAATTTTGAGGTTGTTGGTTTTTTTCAATGTTGAGGTTGATTTTGAATTTGAGGGTGTTTTTCAATGTCGAGGTTGTTGTTTAATTTGTTGGTGTTTTTCAATGTTGAGGTTGTTGTTGTTTTTCAATGTTGAGGTTGTTGTTGAATTTGTTGGTGTTTTTCAATGTTGAGATTGTTGTTGTTTTTCAATGTTGAGGTTGTTGTTCAATTTGTTGGTGTTTTTAAATGTTGAGGATGTTGTTGAATTTGCTGGTGTTTTGCAATGTTGAGGTTGTTGTTGTTTTTCAATGTTGAGGTTGTTGTTGAATTTGTTGGTGTTTTTCAATGTTGAGGTTGTTGTTGTTTTTCAATGTTGAGGTTGTTGTTGTGTTTGTTGGTGTTTTTCAATTTCGAGGTTGTTGTTGAATTTGTTGTTGTTTTTCAATGTTGAAGTTGTTGTTGAATTTGTTGGTGTTTTTCAATGTTGAGGTTGTTGTTGTTTTTCAATGTTGAGGTTGTTGTTGAATTTGTTGGTGTTTTTCAATGTTGATGTTGTTGTTGTTTTTCAATGTTGAGGTTGTTGTTGAATTTGTTGGTGTTTTTCAATGTTGAGTTTGTTGTTGTTTTCCAATGTTGAGGTTGTTGTTGAATTTGTTGGTGTTTTTCAATGTTGAGGTTGTTGTTGTTTTTCAATGTTGAGGTTGTTGTTGAATTTGTTGGTGTTTTTCAATGTTGAGGTTGTTGTTGTTTTTCAATGTTGAGGTTGTTGTTGAATTTGTTGGTGCTTTTCAATGTTGGGATTGTTGTTGAATTTGTTGGTGTTTTTCAATGTTGAGGTTGTTGTTGTTTTTCAATGATGAGTTTGTTGTTGAATTTGTTGGTGTTTTTCAATGTTGAGTTTGTTGTTGAATTTGTTGGTGTTTTTCAATTTCGAGGTTGTTGTTGAATTTGTTTGTGTTTTTCGATGTTGAGGTTGTTGTTGAATTTGTTGGTGTTTTTCAATGTTGAGGTTGTTGTTGAATTTGTTGGTGTTTTTCAATGTTGAGGTTGTTGTTGTTTTTCAATGTTGAGTTTGTTGTTGTTTTTCAATGTTGAGGTTGTTGTTGTTTTTCAATGTTGAGGTTGTTGTTGAATTTGTTGGTGCTTTTCAATGTTGAGGTTGTTGTTGTTTTTCAATGTTGAGGTTGTTGTTGAATTTGTTGGTGCTTTTCAATGTTGAGATTGTTGTTGAATTTGTTGGTGTTTTTCAATGTTGAGGTTGTTGTTGTTTTTCAATGTTGAGTTTGTTGTTGAATTTGTTGGTGTTTTTCAATGTTGAATTTGTTGTTGAATTTGTTGGTATTTTCAATTTCGAGGTTGTTGTTGAATTTGTTAGTGTTTTTCAATGTTGAGGTTGTTGTTGAATTTGTTGGTGTTTTTCAATGTTGAGGTTGTTGTTGAATTTGTTGGTGTTTTTTCAATGTTGAGGTTGTTGGTGTTTTTCAATGTTGAGGTTGTTGTTGTATTTGTTGGTGTTTTTCAATTTCGAGGTTGTTGTTGAATTTTTTAGTGTTTTTCAATGTTGAAGTTGTTGTGAATTTGTTGGTGTTTTTCAATGTTGAGATTGTTGTTGTTTTTCAATGTTGAGGTTGTTGTTGAAGTTGTTGGTGTTTTTCAATGTTGAGGTTGTTGTTGTTTTTCAATGCTGAGGTTGTTGTTGAATTTGTTGGTGTTTTTCAATGTTGAGGTTGTTGTTGAATTTGTTGGTGTTTTTCAATGTTGAGGTTGTTGTTGTTTTTCAATGTTGAGGTTGTTGTTGAATTTGTTGGTTTTTTTCAATGTTTAGGTTGTTGTTGTTTTTCAATGTTGAGGTTGTTGTTGAATTTGTTGGTGTTTTTTCAATGTTGAGGTTGTTGTTGAATTTGTTGGTGTTTTTCAATGTTGAGGTTGTTGTTGAATTTGTTGGTGTTTTTCAATGTTGAGTTTGTTGTTGTTTTTCAATGTTGAGGTTGTTGTTGTTTTTCAATGTTGTGGTTGTTGTTGAATTTGTTGGTGTCTTTCAATGTTGAGGTTGTTGTTGTTTTTCATTGTTGAGGTTGTTGTTGAATTTGTTGGTGCTTTTCAATGTTGAGGTTGTTGTTGAATTTGTTGGCATTTTTCAATGTTGAGGTTGTTGTTGTTTTTCAATGTTGAGGTTGTTGTTGAATTTGTTGGTGTTTTTCAATGTTGCGTTTGTTGTTGAATTTGTTGGTGTTTTTCAATTTCGAGGTTGTTGTTGAATTTGTTGGTGTTTTTCAATGTTGAGGTTGTTGTTGAATTTGTTGGCGTTTTTCAATGTTGAGGTTGTTGTTGAATTTGTTGGTGTTTTTCAATGTTGAGTTTGTTGTTGTTTTTCAAAGTTGATGTTGTTGTTGTTTTTCAATGTTGAGGTTGTTGTTGTATTTGTTGGTGTTTTTCAATTTCGAGGTTGTTGTTGAATTTGTTGGTGTTTTTCAATGTTGAAGTTGTTGTTGAATTTCCTGGTGTTTTTCAATGTTGAGGTTGTTGTTGAATTTGTTGGTGTTTTTCAATGTTGAGGTTGTTGTTGTTTTTCAATGCTGAGGTTGTTGTTGAATTTGTTGGTGTTTTTCAATGTTGAGGTTGTTGTTGAATTTGTTGGTGTTTTTCAATGTTGAGGTTGTTGTTGTTTTTCAATGTTGAGGTTGTTGTTGAATTTGTTGGTGTTTTTCAATGTTTCGGTTGTTGTTGTTTTTCAATGTTGAGGTTGTTGTTGAATTTGTTGGTGTTTTTCAATGTTGAGGTTGTTGTTGAATTTGTTGGTGTTTTTCAATGTTGAGGTTGTTGTTGAATTTGTTGGTGTTTTTCAATGTTGAGGTTGTTGTTATTTTTCAATGTTGAGGTTGTTGTTGAGTTTGTTGGTGTTTTTCAATGTTGAGGTTGCTGTTGAATTTGTTGGTTTTTTCAATGTTGAGGTTGTTGTTGAATTTGTTGGTGTTTTTGAATGTTGAGGTTGTTGTTGTTTTTAAATGTTGAGGTTGTTGTTGAATTTGTTGGTGTTTTTTCAATTTTGAGGTTGTTGGTTTTTTTCAATGTTGAGGTTGATTTTGAATTTGAGGGTGTTTTTCAATGTCGAGGTTGTTGTTTAATTTGTTGGTGTTTTTCAATGTTGAGGTTGTTGTTGTTTTTCAATGTTGAGGTTGTTGTTGAATTTGTTGGTGTTTTTCAATGTTGAGATTGTTGTTGTTTTTCAATGTTGAGGTTGTTGTTCAATTTGTTGGTGTTTTTAAATGTTGAGGATGTTGTTGAATTTGCTGGTGTTTTGCAATGTTGAGGTTGTTGTTGTTTTTCAATGTTGAGGTTGTTGTTGAATTTGTGGTGTTTTTCAATGTGGAGGTTGTTGTTGTTTTTCAATGTTGAGGTTGTTGTTGTATTTGTTGGTGTTTTTCAATTTCGAGGTTGTTGTTGAATTTGTTGTTGTTTTTCAATGTTGAAGTTGTTGTTGAATTTGTTGGTGTTTTTCAATGTTGAGGTTGTTGTTGTTTTTCAATGTTGAGGTTGTTGTTGAATTTGTTGGTGTTTTTCAATGTTGATGTTGTTGTTGTTTTTCAATGTTGAGGTTGTTGTTGAATTTGTTGGTGTTTTTCAATGTTGAGTTTGTTGTTGTTTTTCAATGTTGAGGTTGTTGTTGAATTTGTTGGTGTTTTTCAATGTTGAGGTTGTTGTTGTTTTTCAATGTTGAGGTTGTTGTTGAATTTGTTGGTGTTTTTCAATGTTGAGGTTGTTGTTGTTTTTCAATGTTGACGTTGTTGTTGAATTTGTTGGTGCTTTTCAATGTTGAGATTGTTGTTGAATTTGTTGGTGTTTTTTCAATGTTGAGGTTGTTGTTGTTTTTCAATGTTGAGTTTGTTGTTGAATTTGTTGGTGTTTTTCAATGTTGAGTTTGTTGTTGAATTTGTTGGTGTTTTTCAATTTCGAGGTTGTTGTTGAATTTGTTAGTGTTTTTCGATGTTGAGGTTGTTGTTGAATTTGTTGGTGTTTTTCAATGTTGAGGTTGTTGTTGAATTTGTTGGTGTTTTTCAATGTTGAGGTTGTTGTTGTTTTTCAATGTTGAGTTTGTTGTTGTTTTTCAATGTTGAGGTTGTTGTTGTTTTTCAATGTTGAGGTTCTTGTTGAATTTGTTGGTGCTTTTCAATGTTGAGGTTGTTGTTGTTTTTCAATGTTGAGGTTGTTGTTGAATTTGTTGGTGCTTTTCAATGTTGAGATTGTTGTTGAATTTGTTGGTGTTTTTCAATGTTGAGGTTGTTGTTGTTTTTCAATGTTGAGTTTGTTGTTGAATTTGTTGGTGTTTTTCAATGTTGAGTTTGTTGTTGTTTTTCAATGTTGAAGTTGTTGTTGAATTTGTTGGTGTTTTTCAATGTTGAGGTTGTTGTTGTTTTTCAATGTTGAGGTTGTTGTTGAATTTGTTGTTGTTTTTCAATGTTGAGGTTGTTGTTGAATTTGTTGGTGTTTTTCAATGTTGAGGTTGTTGTTGTTTTTCAACGTTGAGGTTGTTGTTGAATTTGTTGGTGTTTTTCAATGTTGAGTTTGTTGTTGTTTTTCAATGTTGAGGTTGTTGTTGAATTTGTTGGTGTTTTTCAATGTTGAGGTTGTTGTTGTTTTTCAATGTTGAGGTTGTTGTTGAATTTGTTGGTGTTTTTCAATGTTGAGGTTGTTGTTGTTTTTCAATGTTGAGGTTGTTGTTGAATTTGTTGGTGTTTTTCAATGTTGAGGTTGTTGTTGTTTTTCAATGTTGAGTTTGTTGTTGAATTTGTTGGTGTTTTTCAATGTTGAGGTTGTTGTTGAATTTGTTGGTGTTTTTCAATGTTGAGGTTGTTGTTGAATTTGTTGGTGTTTTTCAATGTTCAGGTTGTTGTTGAATTTGTTGGTGTTTTTCAATGTTGAGGTTGTTGTTATTTTTCAATGTTGAGGATGTTGTTGAGTTTGTTGGTGTTTTTCAATGTTGAGGTTGCTGTTGAATTTGTTGTTGTTTTTCAATGTTGAGGTTGTTGTTGAATTTGTTTGTGTTTTTCAATGTTGAGGTTGTTGTTGTTTTTAAATGTTGAGGTTGTTGTTGAATTTGTTGGTGTTTTTTCAATTTTGAGGTTGTTGGTGTTTTTCAATGTTGAGGTTGATTTTGAATTTGAGGGTGTTTTTCAATGTCGAGGTTGTTGTTTAATTTGTTGGTGTTTTTCAATGTTGAGTTTGTTGTTGTTTTTCAATGTTGAAGTTGTTGTTGAATTTGTTGGTGTTTTTCAATGTTGAGGTTGTTGTTGTTTTTCAATGTTGAGGTTGTTGTTGAATTTGTTGGTGTTTTTCAATGTTGAGGTTGTTGTTGAATTTGTTGGTGTTTTTCAATGTTGAGGTTGTTGTTGTTTTTCAACGCTGAGGTTGTTGTTGAATTTGTTGGTGTTTTTCAATGTTGAGTTTGTTGTTGTTTTTCAAAGTTGAGGTTGTTGTTGAATTTGTTGGTGTTTTTCAATGTTGAGGTTGTTGTTGTTTTTCAATGTTGAGGTTGTTGTTGAATTTGTTGGTGTTTTTCAATGTTGAGGTTGTTGTTGTTTTTCAATGTTGAGGTTGTTGTTGAATTTGTTGGTGCTTTTCAATGTTGAGATTGTTGTTGAATTTGTTGGTGTTTTTCAATGTAGAGGTTGTTGTTGTTTTTCAATGTTGAGTTTGTTGTTGAATTTGTTGGTGTTTTTCAATGTTGAGTTTGTTGTTGAATTTGTTGGTGTTTTTCAATTTCGAGGTTGTTGTTGAATTTGTTAGTGTTTTTCAATGTTGAGGTGGTTGTTGAATTTGTTGGTGTTTTTCAATGTTGAGGTTGTTGTTGAATTTGTTGGTGTTTTTCAATGTTGAGGTTGTTGTTGTCTTTCAATGTTGAGGTTGTTGTTGTATTTGTAGGTGTTTTTCAATTTCGAGGTTGTTGTTGAATTTGTTGGTCTTTTTCAATGTTGAAGTTGTTGTTGAATTTGTTGGTGTTTTTCAATGTTGAGGTTGTTGTTGTTTTTCAATGTTGAGGTTGTTGTTGAATTTGTTGGTGTTTTTCAATGTTGAGGTTGTTGTTGTTTTTCAATTTGAGGTTGTTGTTGAATTTGTTGGTGTCTTTCAATGTTGAGGTTGTTGTTGAATTTGTTGGTGTTTTTCAATTTCGAGGTTGTTGTTGAATTTGTTAGTGTTTTTCAATGTTGAGCTTGTTGTTGAATTTGTTGGTGTTTTTCAATGTTGAGGTTGTTGTTGAATTTGTTGGTGTTTTTCAATGTTGAGGTTGTTGTTGTTTTTCAATGTTGAGGTTGTTGTTGAATTTGTTGGTGTTTTTCAATGTTTAGGTTGTTGTTGTTTTTCAATGTTGAGGTTGTTGTTGAATTTGTTGGTGTTTTTCAATGTTGAGGTTGTTGTTGAATTTGTTGGTGTTTTTCAATGTTGAGGTTGTTGTTGTTTTTCAATGTTGAGGTTGTTGTTGAATTTGTTGGGGTTTTTCAATGTTGAGTTTGTTGTTGTTTTTCAATGTTGATGTTGTTGTTGTTTTTCAATGTTGAAGTTGTTGTTGAATTTCCTGGTGTTTTTCAATGTTGAGGTTGTTGTTGTTTTTCAATGTTGAGGTTGTTGTTGAATTTGTTGGTGTTTTTCAATGTTGAGGTTGTTGTTGTTTTTCAATGCTGAGGTTGTTGTTGAATTTGTTGGTGTTTTTCAATGTTAAGGTTGTTGTTGAATTTGTTGGTGTTTTTCAATGTTGAGGTTGTTGTTGTTTTTCAATGTTGAGGTTGTTGTTGAATTTGTTGGTGTTTTTCAATGTTTCGGTTGTTGTTGTTTTTCAATGTTGAGGTTGTTGTTGAATTTGTTGGTGTTTTTCAATGTTGAGGTTGTTGTTGAATTTGTTGGTGTTTTTCAATGTTGAGGTTGTTGTTGAATTTGTTGGTGTTTTTCAATGTTGAGGTTGTTGTCATTTTTCAATGTTGAGGTTGTTGTTGAGTTTGTTGGTGTTTTTCAATGTTGAGGTTGCTGTTGAATTTGTTGGTTTTTTCAATGTTGAGGTTGTTGTTGAATTTGTTTGTGTTTTTCAATGTTGAGGTTGTTGTTGTTTTTAAATGTTGAGGTTGTTGTTGAATTTGTTGGTGTTTTTTCAATTTTGAGGTTGTTGGTGTTTTTCAATGTTGAGGTTGATTTTGAATTTGAGGGTGTTTTTCAATGTCGAGGTTGTTGTTTAATTTGTTGGTGTTTTTCAATGTTGAGTTTGTTGTTGTTTTTCAATGTTGAAGTTGTTGTTGAATTTGTTGGTGTTTTTCAATGTTGAGGTTGTTGTTGTTTTTCAATGTTGAGGTTGTTGTTGAATTTGTTGGTGTTTTTCAATGTTGAGGTTGTTGTTGAATTTGTTGGTGTTTTTCAATGTTGAGGTTGTTGTTGTTTTTCAACGTTGAGGTTGTTGTTGAATTTGTTGGTGTTTTTCAATGTTGAGTTTGTTGTTGTTTTTCAAAGTTGAGGTTGTTGTTGAATTTGTTGGTGTTTTTCAATGTTGAGGTTGTTGTTGTTTTTCAATGTTGAGGTTGTTGTTGAATTTGTTGGTGTTTTTCAATGTTGAGGTTGTTGTTGTTTTTCAATGTTGAGGTTGTTGTTGAATTTGTTGGTGCTTTTCAATGTTGAGATTGTTGTTGAATTTGTTGGTGTTTTTCAATGTTGAGGTTGTTGTTGTTTTTCAATGTTGAGTTTGTTGTTGAATTTGTTGGTGTTTTTCAATGTTGAGTTTGTTGTTGAATTTGTTGGTGTTTTTCAATTTCGAGGTTGTTGTTGAATTTGTTAGTGTTTTTCAATGTTGAGGTGGTTGTTGAATTTGTTGGTGTTTTTCAATGTTGAGGTTGTTGTTGAATTTGTTGGTGTTTTTCAATGTTGAGGTTGTTGTTGTCTTTCAATGTTGAGGTTGTTGTTGTATTTGTAGGTGTTTTTCAATTTCGAGGTTGTTGTTGAATTTGTTGGTCTTTTTCAATGTTGAAGTTGTTGTTGAATTTGTTGGTGTTTTTCAATGTTGAGGTTGTTGTTGTTTTTCAATGTTGAGGTTGTTGTTGAATTTGTTGGTGTTTTTCAATGTTGAGGTTGTTGTTGTTTTTCAATTTGAGGTTGTTGTTGAATTTGTTGGTGTCTTTCAATGTTGAGGTTGTTGTTGAATTTGTTGGTGTTTTTCAATTTCGAGGTTGTTGTTGAATTTGTTAGTGTTTTTCAATGTTGAGCTTGTTGTTGAATTTGTTGGTGTTTTTCAATGTTGAGGTTGTTGTTGAATTTGTTGGTGTTTTTCAATGTTGAGGTTGTTGTTGTTTTTCAATGTTGAGGTTGTTGTTGAATTTGTTGGTGTTTTTCAATGTTTAGGTTGTTGTTGTTTTTCAATGTTGAGGTTGTTGTTGAATTTGTTGGTGTTTTTCAATGTTGAGGTTGTTGTTGAATTTGTTGGTGTTTTTCAATGTTGAGGTTGTTGTTGTTTTTCAATGTTGAGGTTGTTGTTGAATTTGTTGGTGTTTTTCAATGTTGAGTTTGTTGTTGTTTTTCAATGTTGATGTTGTTGTTGTTTTTCAATGTTGAAGTTGTTGTTGAATTTCCTTGTGTTTTTCAATGTTGAGGTTGTTGTTGTTTTTCAATGTTGAGGTTGTTGTTGAATTTGTTGGTGTTTTTCAATGTTGAGGTTGTTGTTGTTTTTCAATGCTGAGGTTGTTGTTGAATTTGTTGGTGTTTTTCAATGTTGAGGTTGTTGTTGAATTTGTTGGTGTTTTTCAATGTTGAGGTTGTTGTTGTTTTTCAATGTTGAGGTTGTTGTTGAATTTGTTGGTGTTTTTCAATGTTTCGGTTGTTGTTGTTTTTCAATGTTGAGGTTGTTGTTGAATTTGTTGGTGTTTTTCAATGTTGAGGTTGTTGTTGAATTTGTTGGTGTTTTTCAATGTTGAGGTTGTTGTTGAATTTGTTGGTGTTTTTCAATGTTGAGGTTGTTGTTATTTTTCAATGTTGAGGTTGTTGTTGAGTTTGTTGGTGTTTTTCAATGTTGAGGTTGCTGTTGAATTTGTTGGTTTTTTCAATGTTGAGGTTGTTCTTGAATTTGTTGGTGTTTTTGAATGTTGAGGTTGTTGTTGTTTTTAAATGTTGAGGTTGTTGTTGAATTTGTTGGTGTTTTTTCAATTTTGAGGTTGTTGGTTTTTTTCAATGTTGAGGTTGATTTTGAATTTGAGGGTGTTTTTCAATGTCGAGGTTGTTGTTTAATTTGTTGGTGTTTTTCAATGTTGAGGTTGTTGTTGTTTTTCAATGTTGAGGTTGTTGTTGAATTTGTTGGTGTTTTTCAATGTTGAGATTGTTGTTGTTTTTCAATGTTGAGGTTGTTGTTCAATTTGTTGGTGTTTTTAAATGTTGAGGATGTTGTTGAATTTGCTGGTGTTTTGCAATGTTGAGGTTGTTGTTGTTTTTCAATGTTGAGGTTGTTGTTGAATTTGTTGGTGTTTTTCAATGTTGAGGTTGTTGTTGTTTTTCAATGTTGAGGTTGTTGTTGTGTTTGTTGGTGTTTTTCAATTTCGAGGTTGTTGTTGAATTTGTTGTTGTTTTTCAATGTTGAAGTTGTTGTTGAATTTGTTGGTGTTTTTCAATGTTGAGGTTGTTGTTGTTTTTCAATGTTGAGGTTGTTGTTGAATTTGTTGGTGTTTTTCAATGTTGATGTTGTTGTTGTTTTTCAATGTTGAGGTTGTTGTTGAATTTGTTGGTGTTTTTCAATGTTGAGTTTGTTGTTGTTTTCCAATGTTGAGGTTGTTGTTGAATTTGTTGGTGTTTTTCAATGTTGAGGTTGTTGTTGTTTTTCAATGTTGAGGTTGTTGTTGAATTTGTTGGTGTTTTTCAATGTTGAGGTTGTTGTTGTTTTTCAATGTTGAGGTTGTTGTTGAATTTGTTGGTGCTTTTCAATGTTGGGATTGTTGTTGAATTTGTTGGTGTTTTTCAATGTTGAGGTTGTTGTTGTTTTTCAATGATGAGTTTGTTGTTGAATTTGTTGGTGTTTTTCAATGTTGAGTTTGTTGTTGAATTTGTTGGTGTTTTTCAATTTCGAGGTTGTTGTTGAATTTGTTTGTGTTTTTCGATGTTGAGGTTGTTGTTGAATTTGTTGGTGTTTTTCAATGTTGAGGTTGTTGTTGAATTTGTTGGTGTTTTTCAATGTTGAGGTTGTTGTTGTTTTTCAATGTTGAGTTTGTTGTTGTTTTTCAATGTTGAGGTTGTTGTTGTTTTTCAATGTTGAGGTTGTTGTTGAATTTGTTGGTGCTTTTCAATGTTGAGGTTGTTGTTGTTTTTCAATGTTGAGGTTGTTGTTGAATTTGTTGGTGCTTTTCAATGTTGAGATTGTTGTTGAATTTGTTGGTGTTTTTCAATGTTGAGGTTGTTGTTGTTTTTCAATGTTGAGTTTGTTGTTGAATTTGTTGGTGTTTTTCAATGTTGAATTTGTTGTTGAATTTGTTGGTATTTTTCAATTTCGAGGTTGTTGTTGAATTTGTTAGTGTTTTTCAATGTTGAGGTTGTTGTTGAATTTGTTGGTGTTTTTCAATGTTGAGGTTGTTGTTGAATTTGTTGGTGTTTTTCAATGTTGAGGTTGTTGGTGTTTTTCAATGTTGAGGTTGTTGTTGTATTTGTTGGTGTTTTTCAATTTCGAGGTTGTTGTTGAATTTTTTAGTGTTTTTCAATGTTGAAGTTGTTGTTGAATTTGTTGGTGTTTTTCAATGTTGAGATTGTTGTTGTTTTTCAATGTTGAGGTTGTTGTTGAAGTTGTTGGTGTTTTTCAATGTTGAGGTTGTTGTTGTTTTTCAATGCTGAGGTTGTTGTTGAATTTGTTGGTGTTTTTCAATGTTGAGGTTGTTGTTGAATTTGTTGGTGTTTTTCAATGTTGAGGTTGTTGTTGTTTTTCAATGTTGAGGTTGTTGTTGAATTTGTTGGTTTTTTTCAATGTTTAGGTTGTTGTTGTTTTTCAATGTTGAGGTTGTTGTTGAATTTGTTGGTGTTTTTCAATGTTGAGGTTGTTGTTGAATTTGTTGGTGTTTTTCAATGTTGAGGTTGTTGTTGAATTTGTTGGTGTTTTTCAATGTTGAGTTTGTTGTTGTTTTTCAATGTTGAGGTTGTTGTTGTTTTTCAATGTTGTGGTTGTTGTTGAATTTGTTGGTGTCTTTCAATGTTGAGGTTGTTGTTGTTTTTCATTGTTGAGGTTGTTGTTGAATTTGTTGGTGCTTTTCAATGTTGAGGTTGTTGTTGAATTTGTTGGCATTTTTCAATGTTGAGGTTGTTGTTGTTTTTCAATGTTGAGGTTGTTGTTGAATTTGTTGGTGTTTTTCAATGTTGCGTTTGTTGTTGAATTTGTTGGTGTTTTTCAATTTCGAGGTTGTTGTTGAATTTGTTGGTGTTTTTCAATGTTGAGGTTGTTGTTGAATTTGTTGGCGTTTTTCAATGTTGAGGTTGTTGTTGAATTTGTTGGTGTTTTTCAATGTTGAGGTTGTTGTTGTTTTTCAATGTTGAGGTCGTTGTTGAATTTGTTGGTGTTTTTCAATGTTTAGTTTGTTGTTGTTTTTCAATGTCGAGGTTGTTGTTGAATTTGTTGGTGTTTTTCAATGTTGAGGTTGTTGTTGTTTTTCAATGTTGAGGTTGTTGTTGAATTTGTTGGTGTTTTTCAATGTTGAGGTTGTTGTTGTTTTTCAATGTTGAGGTTGTTGTTGAATTTGTTGGTGCTTTTCAATGTTGAGATTGTTGTTGAATTTGTTGGTGTTTTTCAATGTTGAGGTTGTTGTTGAATTTGTTGGTGTTTTTCAATGTTGAGTTTGTTGTTGAATTTGTTGGTGTTTTTCAATTTCGAGGTTGTTGTTGAATTTGTTAGTGTTTTTCAATGTTGAGGTTGTTGTTGAATTTGTTGGTGTTTTTCAATGTTGAGGTTGTTGTTGAATTTGTTGGTGTTTTTCAATGTTGAGGTTGTTGTTGTTTTTCAATGTTGAGGTTGTTGTTGTATTTGTTGGTGTTTTTCAATTTCGAGGTTGTTGTTGAATTTGTTGTTCTTTTTCAATGTTGAGGTTGTTGTTGAATTTGTTGGTGTTTTTCAATGTTTATGTTGTTGTTGTTTTTCAATGTTGAGGTTGTTGTTGAATTTGTGGGTGTTTTTCAATGTTGAGGTTGTTGTTGAATTTGTTGGTTTTTTTCAATGTTGAGGTTGTTGTTGTTTTTCAATGTTGAGGTTGTTGTTGAATTTGTTGGTGTTTATCAATGTTGAGTTTGTTGTTGTTTTTCAATGTTGAGGTTGTTGTTGTTTTTCAATGTTGAGGTTGTTGTTGAATTTGTTGGTGTTTTTCAATGTTGAGGTTGTTCTTTTTCAATGTTGAGGTTGTTGTTGAATTTGTTGGTGTTTTTCAATGTTTATGTTGTTGTTGTTTTTCAATGTTGAGGTTGTTGTTGAATTTGTGGGTGTTTTTCAATGTTGAGGTTGTTGTTGAATTTGTTGGTGTTTTTCAATGTTGAGGTTGTTGTTGTTTTTCAATGTTGAGGTTGTTGTTGAATTTGTTGGTGTTTTTCAATGTTGAGTTTGTTGTTGTTTTTCAATGTTGAGGTTGTTGTTGTTTTTCAATGTTGAGGTTGTTGTTGAATTTGTTGGTGCTTTTCAATGTTGAGGTTGTTGTTGTTTTTCAATGTTGAGGTTGTTGTTGAATTTGTTGGTTCTTTTCAATGTTGAGATTGTTGTTGAATTTGTTGGTGTTTTTCCATGTTGAGGTTGTTGTTGTTTTTCAATGTTGAGTTTGTTGTTGAATTTGTTGGGTGTTTTTCAATGTTGAGTTTGTTGTTGAATTTGTTGGTGTTTTTCAATTTCGAGGTTGTTGTTGAATTTGTTAGTGTTTTTCAATGTTGAGGTTGTTGTTGAATTTGTTGGTGTTTTTCAATGTTGAGGTTGTTGTTGAATTTGTTGGTGTTTTTCAATGTTGAGGTTGTTGGTGTTTTTCAATGTTGAGGTTGTTGTTGTATTTGTTGGTGTTTTTCAATTTCGAGGTTGTTGTTGAATTTTTTAGTGTTTTTCAATGTTGAAGTTGTTGAATTTGTTGGTGTTTTTCAATGTTGAGATTGTTGTTATTTTTCAATGTTGAGGTTGTTGTTGAATTTGTTGGTGTTTTTCAATGTTGAGGTTGTTGTTGTTTTTCAATGCTGAGGTTGTTGTTGAATTTGTTGGTGTTTTTCAATGTTGAGGTTGTTGTTGAATTTGTTGGTGTTTTTCAATGTTGAGGTTGTTGTTGTTTTTCAATGTTGAGGTTGTTGTTGAATTTGTTGGTGTTTTTCAATGTTTAGGTTGTTGTTGTTTTTCAATGTTGAGGTTGTTGTTGAATTTGTTGGTGTTTTTCAATGTTGAGGTTGTTGTTGAATTTGTTGGTGTTTTTCAATGTTGAGGTTGTTGTTGTTTTTCAATGTTGAGGTTGTTGTTGAATTTGTTGGTGTTTTTCAATGTTGAGTTTGTTGTTGTTTTTCAATGTTGAGGTTGTTGTTGTTTTTCATTGTTGAGGTTGTTGTTGAATTTGTTGGTGTTTTTCAATGTTGAGGTTGTTGTTGTTTTTCATTGTTGAGGTTGTTGTTGAATTTGTTGGTGCTTTTCAATGTTGAGGTTTTTGTTGAATTTGTTGGCCTTTTTCAATGTTGAGGTTGTTGTTGTTTTTCAATGTTGAGGTTGTTGTTGAATTTGCTGGTGTTTTTCAATGTTGAGTTTGTTGTTGAATTTGTTGGTGTTTTTCAATTTCGAGGTTGTTGTTGAATTTGTTGGTGTTTTTCAATGTTGAGGTTGTTGTTGAATTTGTTGGTGTTTTTCAATGTTGAGGTTGTTGTTGAATTTGTTGGTGTTTTTCAATGTTGAGGTTGTTGTTGTTTTTCAATGTTGAGGTCGTTGTTGAATTTGTTGGTGTTTTTCAATGTTTAGTTTGTTGTTGTTTTTCAATGTCGAGGTTGTTGTTGAATTTGTTGGTGTTTTTCAAGGTTGAGGTTGTTGTTGTTTTTCAATGTTGAGGTTGTTGTTGAATTTGTTGGTGTTTTTCAATGTTGAGGTTGTTGTTGCTTTTCAATGTTGAGGTTGTTGTTGTTTTTCAATGTTCAGGTTGTTGTTGAATTTGTTGGTGTTTTTCAAAGTTGAGGTTGTTGTTGAATTTGTTGGTGTTTTTCAATGTTGAGGTTGTTGTTGTTTTTCAATGTTGAGGTTGTTGTTGAATTTGTTGGTGTTTTTCAATGTTGAGGTTGTTGTTGTTTTTCAATGCTGACGTTGTTGTTGAATTTGTTGGTGTTTTTCAATGTTGAGGTTGTTGTTGAATTTGTTGGTGTTTTTCAATGTTGAGGTTGTTGTTGTTTTTCAATGTTGAGGTTGTTGTTGAATTTGTTGGTGTTTTTCAATGTTTCGGTTGTTGTTGTTTTTCAATGTTGAGGTTACTGTTGAATTTGTTGGTGTTTTTCAATGTTGAGGTTGTTGTTGAATTTGTTGGTGTTTTTCAATGTTGAGGTTGTTGTTGAATTTGTTGGTGTTTTTCAATGTTGAGGTTGTTGTTATTTTTCAATGTTGAGGTTGTTGTTGAGTTTGTTGGTGTTTTCCAATGTTGAGGTTGCTGTTGAATTTGTTGGTTTTTTCAATGTTGAGGTTGTTGTTGAATTTGTTGGTGTTTTTCAATGTTGAGGTTGTTGTTGTTTTTAAATGTTGAGGTTGTTGTTGAATTTGTTGGTGTTTTTTCAATTTTGAGGTTGTTGGTGTTTTTCAATGTTGAGGTTGATTTTGAATTTGAGGGTGTTTTTCAATGTCGAGGTTGTTGTTTAATTTGTTGGTGTTTTTCAATGTTGAGGTTGTTGTTGTTTTTCAATGTTGAGGTTGTTGTTGAATTTGTTGGTGTTTTTCAATGTTGAGATTGTTGTTGTTTTTCAATGTTGAGGTTGTTGTTCAATTTGTTGGTGTTTTTAAATGTTGAGGTTGTTGTTGAATTTGCTGCTGTTTTGCAATGTTGAGGTTGTTGTTGTTTTTCAATGTTGAGGTTGTTGTTGAATTTGTTGGTGTTTTTCAATGTTGAGGTTGTTGTTGTTTTTCAATGTTGAGGTTGTTGTTGTATTTGTTGGTGTTTTTCAATTTCGAGGTTGTTGTTGAATTTGTTGTTGTTTTTCAATGTTGAAGTTGTTGTTGAATTTGTTGGTGTTTTTCAATGTTGAGGTTGTTGTTGTTTTTCAATGTTGAGGTTGTTGTTGAATTTGTTGGTGTTTTTCAATGTTGAGGTTGTTGTTGAATTTGTTGGTGTTTTTCAATGCTGATGTTGTTGTTGTTTTTCAATGTTGAGGTTGTTGTTGAATTTGTTGGTGTTTTTCAATGTTGAGTTTGTTGTTGTTTTTCAATGTTGAGGTTGTTGTTGAATTTGTTGGTGTTTTTCAATGTTGAGGTTGTTGTTGTTTTTCAATGTTGAGGTTGTTGTTGAATTTGTTGGTGTTTTTCAATGTTGAGGTTGTTGTTGTTTTTCAATGTTGAGGTTGTTGTTGAATTTGTTGGTGCTTTTCAATGTTGAGATTGTTGTTGAATTTGTTGGTGTTTTTCAATGTTGAGGTTGTTGTTGTTTTTCAATGTTGAGTTTGTTGTTGAATTTGTTGGTGTTTTTCAATGTTGAGTTTGTTGTTGAATTTGTTGGTGTTTTTCAATTTCGAGGTTGTTGTTGAATTTGTTAGTGTTTTTCAATGTTGAGGTTGTTGTTGAATTTGTTGGTGTTTTTAAATGTTGAGGTTGTTGTTGAATTTGTTGGTGTTTTTCAATGTTGAGGTTGTTGTTGTTTTTCAATGTTGAGGTTGTTGTTGTATTTGTTGGTGTTTTTCAATTTCGAGGTTGTTGTTGAATTTGTTGGTGTTTTTCAATGTTGAAGTTGTTGTTGAATTTGTTGGTGTTTTTCAATGTTGAGGTTGTTGTTGTTTTTCAATGTTGAGGTTGTTGTTGAATTTGTTGGTGTTTTTCAATGTTTATGTTGTTGTTGTTTTTCAATGTTGAGGTTGTTGTTGAATTTGTGGGTGTTTTTCAATGTTGAGGTTGTTGTTGAATATGTTGGTGTTTTTCAATGTTGAGGTTGTTGTTGTTTTTCAATGTTGAGGTTGTTGTTGAATTTGTTGGTGTTTTTCAATGTTGAGTTTGTTGTTGTTTTTCAATGTTGAGGTTGTTGTTGTTTTTCAATGTTGAGGTTGTTGTTGAATTTGTTGGTGCTTTTCAATGTTGAGGTTGTTGTTGTTTTTCAATGTTGAGGTTGTTGTTGAATTTGTTGGTGCTTTTCAATGTTGAGATTGTTGTTGAATTTGTTGGTGTTTTTCAATGTTGAGATTGTTGTTGTTTTTCAATGTTGAGGTTGTTGTTCAATTTGTTGGTGTTTTTAAATGTTGAGGTTGTTGTTGAATTTGCTGGTGTTTTGCAATGTTGAGGTTGTTGTTGTTTTTCAATGTTGAGGTTGTTGTTGAATTTGTTGGTGTTTTTCAATGTTGAGGTTGTTGTTGTTTTTCAATGTTGAGGTTGTTGTTGTATTTGTTGGTGTTTTTCAATTTCGAGGTTGTTGTTGAATTTGTTGTTGTTTTTCAATGTTGAAGTTGTTGTTGAATTTGTTGGTGTTTTTCAATGTTGAGGTTGTTGTTGTTTTTCAATGTTGAGGTTGTTGTTGAATTTGTTGGTGTTTTTCAATGTTGAGGTTGTTGTTGAATTTGTTGGTGTTTTTCAATGTTGATGTTGTTGTTGTTTTTCAATGTTGAGGTTGTTGTTGAATTTGTTGGTGTTTTTCAATGTTGAGTTTGTTGTTGTTTTTCAATGTTGAGGTTGTTGTTGAATTTGTTGGTGTTTTTCAATGTTGAGTTTGTTGTTGTTTTTCAATGTTGAGGTTGTTGTTGAATTTGTTGGTGTTTTTCAATGTTGAGGTTGTTGTTGTTTTTCAATGTTGAGGTTGTTGTTGAATTTGTTGGTGCTTTTCAATGTTGAGATTGTTGTTGAATTTGTTGGTGTTTTTCAATGTTGAGGTTGTTGTTGTTTTTCAATGTTGAGTTTGTTGTTGAATTTGTTGGTGTTTTTCAATGTTGAGTTTGTTGTTGAATTTGTTGGTGTTTTTCAATTTCGAGGTTGTTGTTGAATTTGTTAGTGTTTTTCAATGTTGAGGTTGTTGTTGAATTTGTTGGTGTTTTTAAATGTTGAGGTTGTTGTTGAATTTGTTGGTGTTTTTCAATGTTGAGGTTGTTGTTGTTTTTCAATGTTGAGGTTGTTGTTGTATTTGTTGGTGTTTTTCAATTTCGAGGTTGTTGTTGAATTTGTTGGTGTTTTTCAATGTTGAAGTTGTTGTTGAATTTGTTGGTGTTTTTCAATGTTGAGGTTGTTGTTGTTTTTCAATGTTGAGGTTGTTGTTGAATTTGTTGGTGTTTTTCAATGTTTATGTTGTTGTTGTTTTTCAATGTTGAGGTTGTTGTTGAATTTGTGGGTGTTTTTCAATGTTGAGGTTGTTGTTGAATATGTTGGTGTTTTTCAATGTTGAGGTTGTTGTTGTTTTTCAATGTTGAGGTTGTTGTTGAATTTGTTGGTGTTTTTCAATGTTGAGTTTGTTGTTGTTTTTCAATGTTGAGGTTGTTGTTGTTTTTCAATGTTGAGGTTGTTGTTGAATTTGTTGGTGCTTTTCAATGTTGAGGTTGTTGTTGTTTTTCAATGTTGAGGTTGTTGTTGAATTTGTTGGTGCTTTTCAATGTTGAGATTGTTGTTGAATTTGTTGGTGTTTTTCAATGTTGAGATTGTTGTTGTTTTTCAATGTTGAGGTTGTTGTTCAATTTGTTGGTGTTTTTAAATGTTGAGGTTGTTGTTGAATTTGCTGGTGTTTTGCAATGTTGAGGTTGTTGTTGTTTTTCAATGTTGAGGTTGTTGTTGAATTTGTTGGTGTTTTTCAATGTTGAGGTTGTTGTTGTTTTTCAATGTTGAGGTTGTTGTTGTATTTGTTGGTGTTTTTCAATTTCGAGGTTGTTGTTGAATTTGTTGTTGTTTTTCAATGTTGAAGTTGTTGTTGATTTTGTTGGTGTTTTTCAATGTTGAGGTTGTTGTTGTTTTTCAATGTTGAGGTTGTTGTTGAATTTGTTGGTGTTTTTCAATGTTGAGGTTGTTGTTGAATTTGTTGGTGTTTTTCAATGTTGATGTTGTTGTTGTTTTTCAATGTTGAGGTTGTTGTTGAATTTGTTGGTGTTTTTCAATGTTGAGTTTGTTGTTGTTTTTCAATGTTGAGGTTGTTGTTGAATTTGTTGGTGTTTTTCAATGTTGAGGTTGTTGTTGTTTTTCAATGTTGAGGTTGTTGTTGAATTTGTTGGTGTTTTTCAATGTTGAGGCTGTTGTTGTTTTTCAATGTTGAGGTTGTTGTTGAATTTGTTGGTGCTTTTCAATGTTGAGATTGTTGTTGAATTTGTTGGTGTTTTTCAATGTTGAGGTTGTTGTTGTTTTTCAATGTTGAGTTTGTTGTTGAATTTGTTGGTGTTTTTCAATGTTGAGTTTGTTGTTGAATTTGTTGGTGTTTTTCAATTTCGAGGTTGTTGTTGAATTTGTTAGTGTTTTTCAATGTTGAGGTTGTTGTTGAATTTGTTGGTGTTTTTCAATGTTGAGGTTGTTGTTGTTTTTCAATGTTGAGGTTGTTGTTGTATTTGTTGGTGTTTTTCAATTTCGAGGTTGTTGTTGAATTTGTTGGTGTTTTTCAATGTTGAAGTTGTTGTTGAATTTGTTGGTGTTTTTCAATGTTGAGGTTGTTGTTGTTTTTCAATGTTGAGGTTGTTGTTGAATTTGTTGGTGTTTTTCAATGTTTATGTTGTTGTTGTTTTTCAATGTTGAGGTTGTTTTTGAATTTGTGGGTGTTTTTCAATGTTGAGGTTGTTGTTGAATTTGTTGGTGTTTTTCAATGTTGAGGTTGTTGTTGTTTTTCAATGTTTTGGTTGTTGTAGAATTTGTTGGTGTTTTTCAATGTTGAGTTTGTTGTTGTTTTTCAATGTTGAGGTTGTTGTTGTTGTTCAATGTTGAGGTTGTTGTTGAATTTGTTGGTGCTTTTCAATGTTGAGGTTGTTGTTGTTTTTCAATGTTGAGGTTGTTGCTGAATTTGTTGGTGCTTTTCAATGTTGAGATTGTTGTTGAATTTGTTGGTGTTTTTCAATGTTGAGGTTGTTGTTGTTTTTCAATGTTGAGTTTGTTGTTGAATTTGTTGGGTGTTTTTCAATGTTGAGTTTGTTGTTGAATTTGTTGGTGTTTTTCAATTTCGAGGTTGTTGTTGAATTTGTTAGTGTTTTTCAATGTTGAGGTTGTTGTTGAATTTGTTGGTGTTTTTCAATGTTGAGGTTGTTGTTGAATTTGTTGGTGTTTTTCAATGTTGAGGTTGTTGGTGTTTTTCAATGTTGAGGTTGTTGTTGTATTTGTTGGTGTTTTTCAATTTCGAGGTTGTTGTTGAATTTTTTAGTGTTTTTCAATGTTGAAGTTGTTGAATTTGTTTGTGTTTTTCAATGTTGAGATTGTTGTTGTTTTTCAATGTTGAGGTTGTTGTTGAATTTGTTGGTGTTTTTCAATGTTGAGGTTGTTGTTGTTTTTCAATGCTGAGGTTGTTGTTGAATTTGTTGGTGTTTTTCAATGTTGAGGTTGTTGTTGAATTTGTTGGTGTTTTTCAATGTTGAGGTTGTTGTTGTTTTTCAATGTTGAGGTTGTTGTTCAATTTGTTGGTGTTTTTCAATGTTGAGGTTGTTGTTGTTTTTCATTGTTGAGGTTGTTGTTGAATTTGTTGGTGCTTTTCAATGTTGAGGTTGTTGTTGAATTTGTTGGCATTTTTCAATGTTGAGGTTGTTGTTGTTTTTCAATGTTGAGGTTGTTGTTGAATTTGTTGGTGTTTTTCAATGTTGAGTTTGTTTTTGAATTTGTTGGTGTTTTTCAATTTCGAGGTTGTTGTTGAATTTGTTAGTGTTTTTCAATGTTGAGGTTGTTGTTGAATTTGTTGGTGTTTTTCAATGTTGAGGTTGTTGTTGAATTTGTTGGTGTTTTTCAATGTTGAGGTTGCTGTTGTTTTTCAATGTTGAGGTTGTTGTTGTATTTGTTGGTGTTTTTCAATTTCGAGGTTGTTGTTGAATTTGTTGGTGTTTTTCAATGTTGAAGTTGTTGCTGAATTTGTTGGTGTTTTTCAATGTTGAGGTTGTTGTTGTTTTTCAATGTTGAGGTTGTTGTTGAATTTGTTGGTGTTTTTCAATGTTTATGTTGTTGTTGTTTTTCAATGTTGAGGTTGTTGTTGAATTTGTGGGTGTTTTTCAATGTTGAGGTTGTTGTTGAATTTGTTGGTGTTTTTCAATGTTGAGGGTGTTGTTGTTTTTCAATGTTGAGGTTGTTGTTGAATTTGTTGGTGTTTTTCAATGTTGAGTTTGTTGTTGTTTTTCAATGTTGAGGTTGTTGTTGTTTTTCAATGTTGAGGTTGTTGTTGAATTTGTTGGTGCTTTTCAATGTTGAGGTTGTTGTTGTTTTTCAATGTTGAGGTTGTTGTTGAATTTGTTGGTGCTTTTCAATGTTGAGATTGTTGTTGAATTTGTTGGTGTTTTGCAATGTTGAGATTGTTGTTGTTTTTCAATGTTGAGGTTGTTGTTCAATTTGTTGGTGTTTTTAAATGTTGAGGTTGTTGTTGAATTTGCTGGTGTTTTGCAATGTTGAGGTTGTTGTTGTTTTTCAATGTTGAGGTTGTTGTTGAATTTGTTGGTGTTTTTCAATGTTGAGGTTGTTGTTGTTTTTCAATGTTGAGAATGTTGTTGTTGTATTTGTTGGTGTTTTTCAATTTCGAGGTTGTTGTTGAATTTGTTGTTGTTTTTCAATGTTGAAGTTGTTGTTGAATTTGTTGGTGTTTTTCAATGTTGAGGTTGTTGTTGTTTTTCAATGTTGAGGTTGTTGTTGAATTTGTTGGTGTTTTTCAATGTTTCGGTTGTTGTTGTTTTTCAATGTTGAGGTTACTGTTGAATTTGTTGGTGTTTTTCAATGTTGAGGTTGTTGTTGAATTTGTTGGTGTTTTTCAATGTTGAGGTTGTTGTTGAATTTGTTGGTGTTTTTCAATGTTGAGGTTGTTGTTATTTTTCAATGTTGAGGTTGTTGTTGAGTTTGTTGGTGTTTTCCAATGTTGAGGTTGCTGTTGAATTTGTTGGTTTTTTCAATGTTGAGGTTGTTGTTGAATTTGTTGGTGTTTTTCAATGTTGAGGTTGTTGTTGTTTTTAAATGTTGAGGTTGTTGTTGAATTTGTTGGTGTTTTTTCAATTTTGAGGTTGTTGGTGTTTTTCAATGTTGAGGTTATTTTGAATTTGAGGGTGTTTTTCAATGTCGAGGTTGTTGTTTAATTTGTTGGTGTTTTTCAATGTTGAGGTTGTTGTTGTTTTTCAATGTTGAGGTTGTTGTTGAATTTGTTGGTGTTTTTCAATGTTGAGATTGTTGTTGTTTTTCAATGTTGAGGTTGTTGTTCAATTTGTTGGTGTTTTTAAATGTTGAGGTTGTTGTTGAATTTGCTGGTGTTTTGCAATGTTGAGGTTGTTGTTGTTTTTCAATGTTGAGGTTGTTGTTGAATTTGTTGGTGTTTTTCAATGTTGAGGTTGTTGTTGTTTTTCAATGTTGAGGTTGTTGTTGTATTTGTTGGTGTTTTTCAATTTCGAGGTTGTTGTTGAATTTGTTGTTGTTTTTCAATGTTGAAGTTGTTGTTGAATTTGTTGGTGTTTTTCAATGTTGAGGTTGTTGTTGTTTTTCAATGTTGAGGTTGTTGTTGAATTTGTTGGTGTTTTTCAATGTTGAGGTTGTTGTTGAATTTGTTGGTGTTTTTCAATGTTGATGTTGTTGTTGTTTTTCAATGTTGAGGTTGTTGTTGAATTTGTTGGTGTTTTTCAATGTTGAGTTTGTTGTTGTTTTTCAATGTTGAGGTTGTTGTTGAATTTGTTGGTGTTTTTCAATGTTGAGGTTGTTGTTGTTTTTCAATGTTGAGGTTGTTGTTGAATTTGTTGGTGTTTTTCAATGTTGAGGTTGTTGTTGTTTTTCAATGTTGAGGTTGTTGTTGAATTTGTTGGTGCTTTTCAATGTTGAGATTGTTGTTGAATTTCTTGGTGTTTTTCAATGTTGAGGTTGTTGTTGTTTTTCAATGTTGAGGTTGTTGTTGAATTTGTTGGTGTTTTTCAATGTTGAGGTTGTTGTTGAATTTGTTGGTGTTTTTCAATGTTGAGGTTGTTGTTGTTTTTCAATGTTGAGGTTGTTGTTGTATTTGTTGGTGTTTTTCAATTTCGAGGTTGTTGTTGAATTTGTTGGTGTTTTTCAATGTTGAAGTTGTTGTTGAATTTGTTGGTGTTTTTCAATGTTGAGGTTGTTGTTGTTTTTCAATGTTGAGGTTGTTGTTGAATTTGTTGGTGTTTTTCAATGTTTATGTTGTTGTTGTTTTTCAATGTTGAGGTTGTTGTTGAATTTGTGGGTGTTTTTCAATGTTGAGGTTGTTGTTGAATATGTTGGTGTTTTTCAATGTTGAGGTTGTTGTTGTTTTTCAATGTTGAGGTTGTTGTTGAATTTGTTGGTGTTTTTCAATGTTGAGTTTGTTGTTGTTTTTCAATGTTGAGGTTGTTGTTGTTTTTCAATGTTGAGGTTGTTGTTGAATTTGTTGGTGCTTTTCAATGTTGAGGTTGTTGTTGTTTTTCAATGTTGAGGTTGTTGTTGAATTTGTTGGTGCTTTTCAATGTTGAGATTGTTGTTGAATTTGTTGGTGTTTTTCAATGTTGAGATTGTTGTTGTTTTTCAATGTTGAGGTTGTTGTTCAATTTGTTGGTGTTTTTAAATGTTGAGGTTGTTGTTGAATTTGCTGGTGTTTTGCAATGTTGAGGTTGTTGTTGTTTTTCAATGTTGAGGTTGTTGTTGAATTTGTTGGTGTTTTTCAATGTTGAGGTTGTTGTTGTTTTTCAATGTTGAGGTTGTTGTTGTATTTGTTGGTGTTTTTCAATTTCGAGGTTGTTGTTGAATTTGTTGTTGTTTTTCAATGTTGAAGTTGTTGTTGATTTTGTTGGTGTTTTTCAATGTTGAGGTTGTTGTTGTTTTTCAATGTTGAGGTTGTTGTTGAATTTGTTGGTGTTTTTCAATGTTGAGGTTGTTGTTGAATTTGTTGGTGTTTTTCAATGTTGATGTTGTTGTTGTTTTTCAATGTTGAGGTTGTTGTTGAATTTGTTGGTGTTTTTCAATGTTGAGTTTGTTGTTGAATTTGTTGGTGTTTTTCAATGTTGAGGTTGTTGTTGTTTTTCAATGTTGAGGTTGTTGTTGAATTTGTTGGTGTTTTTCAATGTTTATGTTGTTGTTGTTTTTCAATGTTGAGGTTGTTGTTGAATTTGTTGGTGCTTTTCAATGTTGAGATTGTTGTTGAATTTGTTGGTGTTTTTCAATGTTGAGGTTGTTGTTGTTTTTCAATGTTGAGTTTGTTGTTGAATTTGTTGGTGTTTTTCAATGTTGAGTTTGTTGTTGAATTTGTTGGTGTTTTTCAATTTCGAGGTTGTTGTTGAATTTGTTAGTGTTTTTCAATGTTGAGGTTGTTGTTGAATTTGTTGGTGTTTTTCAATGTTGAGGTTGTTGTTGTTTTTCAATGTTGAGGTTGTTGTTGTATTTGTTGGTGTTTTTCAATTTCGAGGTTGTTGTTGAATTTGTTGGTGTTTTTCAATGTTGAAGTTGTTGTTGAATTTGTTGGTGTTTTTCAATGTTGAGGTTGTTGTTGTTTTTCAATGTTGAGGTTGTTGTTGAATTTGTTGGTGTTTTTCAATGTTTATGTTGTTGTTGTTTTTCAATGTTGAGGTTGTTTTTGAATTTGTGGGTGTTTTTCAATGTTGAGGTTGTTGTTGAATTTGTTGGTGTTTTTCAATGTTGAGGTTGTTGTTGTTTTTCAATGTTGAGGTTGTTGTAGAATTTGTTGGTGTTTTTCAATGTTGAGTTTGTTGTTGTTTTTCAATGTTGAGGTTGTTGTTGTTTTTCAATGTTGAGGTTGTTGTTGAATTTGTTGGTGCTTTTCAATGTTGAGATTGTTGTTGTTTTTCAATGTTGAGGTTGTTGCTGAATTTGTTGGTGCTTTTCAATGTTGAGATTGTTGTTGAATTTGTTGGTGTTTTTCAATGTTGAGGTTGTTGTTGTTTTTCAATGTTGAGTTTGTTGTTGAATTTGTTGGGTGTTTTTCAATGTTGAGTTTGTTGTTGAATTTGTTGGTGTTTTTCAATTTCGAGGTTGTTGTTGAATTTGTTAGTGTTTTTCAATGTTGAGGTTGTTGTTGAATTTGTTGGTGTTTTTCAATGTTGAGGTTGTTGTTGAATTTGTTGGTGTTTTTCAATGTTGAGGTTGTTGGTGTTTTTCAATGTTGAGGTTGTTGTTGTATTTGTTGGTGTTTTTCAATTTCGAGGTTGTTGTTGAATTTTTTAGTGTTTTTCAATGTTGAAGTTGTTGAATTTGTTGGTGTTTTTCAATGTTGAGATTGTTGTCGTTTTTCAATGTTGAGGTTGTTGTTGAATTTGTTGGTGTTTTTCAATGTTGAGGTTGTTGTTGTTTTTCAATGCTGAGGTTGTTGTTGAATTTGTTGGTGTTTTTCAATGTTGAGGTTGTTGTTGAATTTGTTGGTGTTTTTCAATGTTGAGGTTGTTGTTGTTTTTCAATGTTGAGGTTGTTGTTCAATTTGTTGGTGTTTTTCAATGTTGAGGTTGTTGTTGTTTTTCATTGTTGAGGTTGTTGTTGAATTTGTTGGTGCTTTTCAATTTTGAGGTTGTTGTTGAATTTGTTGGCATTTTTCAATGTTGAGGTTGTTGTTGTTTTTCAATGTTGAGGTTGTTGTTGAATTTGTTGGTGTTTTTCAATGTTGAGTTTGTTTTTGAATTTGTTGGTGTTTTTCAATTTCGAGGTTGTTGTTGAATTTGTTAGTGTTTTTCAATGTTGAGGTTGTTGTTGAATTTGTTGGTGTTTTTCAATGTTGAGGTTGTTGTTGAATTTGTTGGTGTTTTTCAATGTTGAGGTTGCTGTTGTTTTTCAATGTTGAGGTTGTTGTTGTATTTGTTGGTGTTTTTCAATTTCGAGGTTGTTGTTGAATTTGTTGGTGTTTTTCAATGTTGAAGTTGTTGCTGAATTTGTTGGTGTTTTTCAATGTTGAGGTTGTTGTTGTTTTTCAATGTTGAGGTTGTTGTTGAATTTGTTGGTGTTTTTCCAATGTTTATGTTGTTGTTGTTTTTCAATGTTGAGGTTGTTGTTGAATTTGTGGGTGTTTTTCAATGTTGAGGTTGTTGTTGAATTTGTTGGTGTTTTTCAATGTTGAGGTTGTTGTTGTTTTTCAATGTTGAGGTTGTTGTTGAATTTGTTGGTGTTTTTCAATGTTGAGTGTGTTGTTGTTTTTCAATGTTGAGGTTGTTGTTGTTTTTCAATGTTGAGGTTGTTGTTGAATTTGTTGGTGCTTTTCAATGTTGAGGTTGTTGTTGTTTTTCAATGTTGAGGTTGTTGTTGAATTTGTTGGTGCTTTTCAATGTTGAGATTGTTGTTGAATTTGTTGGTGTTTTTCAATGTTGAGATTGTTGTTGTTTTTCAATGTTGAGGTTGTTGTTCAATTTGTTGGTGTTTTTAAATGTTGAGGTTGTTGTTGAATTTGCTGGTGTTTTGCAATGTTGAGGTTGTTGTTGTTTTTCAATGTTGAGGTTGTTGTTGAATTTGTTGGTGTTTTTCAATGTTGAGGTTGTTGTTGTTTTTCAATGTTGAGGTTGTTGTTGTATTTGTTGGTGTTTTTCAATTTCGAGGTTGTTTTTGAATTTGTTGTTTTTTTTCAATGTTGAAGTTGTTGTTGAATTTGTTGGTGTTTTTCAATGTTGAGGTTGTTGTTGTTTTTCAATGTTGAGGTTGTTGTTGAATTTGTTGGTGTTTTTCAATGTTGAGGTTGTTGTTGAATTTGTTGGTGTTTTTCAATGTTGATGTTGTTGTTGTTTTTCAATGTTGAGGTTGTTGTTGAATTTGTTGGTGTTTTTCAATGTTGAGTTTGTTGTTGTTTTTCAATGTTGAGGTTGTTGTTGAATTTGTTGGTGTTTTTCAATGTTGAGGTTGTTGTTGTTTTTCAATGTTGAGGTTGTTGTTGAATTTGTTGGTGTTTTTCAATGTTGAGGTTGTTGTTGTTTTTCAATGTTGAGGTTGTTGTTCAATTTGTTGGTGCTTTTCAATGTTGAGATTTTTGTTGAATTTGTTGGTGTTTTTCAATGTTGAGGTTGTTGTTGTTTTTCAATGTTGAGTTTGTTGTTGAATTTGTTGGTGTTTTTTCAATGTTGAGTTTGTTGTTGAATTTGTTGGTGTTTTTCAATTTCGAGGTTGTTGTTGAATTTGTTAGTGTTTTTCAATGTTGAGGTTGTTGTTGAATTTGTTGGTGTTTTTCAATGTTGAGGTTGTTGTTGAATTTGTTGGTGTTTTTCAATGTTGAGGTTGTTGTTGTTTTGCAATGTTGAGGTTGTTGTTGTATTTGTTGGTGTTTTTCAATTTCGAGGTTGTTGTTGAATTTGTTGGTGTTTTTCAATGTTGAAGTTGTTGTTGAATTTGTTGGTGTTTTTCAATGTTGAGGTTGTTGTTGTTTTTCAATGTTGAGGTTGTTGTTGAATTTGTTGGTGTTTTTCAATGCTGAGGTTGTTGTTGTTTTTCAATGCTGAGGTTGTTGTTGAATTTGTTGGTGTTTTTCAATGTTGAGGTTGTTGTTGAATTTGTTGGTGTTTTTCAATGTTGAGGTTGTTCTTTTTCAATGTTGAGGTTGTTGTTGAATTTGTTGGTGTTTTTCAATGTTTATGTTGTTGTTGTTTTTCAATTTTGAGGTTGTTGTTGAATTTGTTGGTGTTTTTCAATTTCGAGGTTGTTGTTGAATTTGTTAGTGTTTTTCAATGTTGAGGTTGTTGTTGAATTTGTTGGTGTTTTTCAATGTTGAGGTTGTTGTTGAATTTGTTGGTGTTTTTCAATTTCGAGGTTGTTGTTGAATTTGTTAGTGTTTTTCAATGTTGAGGTTGTTGTTGAATTTGTTGGTGTTTTTCAATGTTGAGGTTGTTGTTGAATTTGTTGGTGTTTTTCAATGTTGAGGTTGCTGTTGTTTTTCAATGTTGAGGTTGTTGTTGTATTTGTTGGTGTTTTTCAATTTCGAGGTTGTTGTTGAATTTGTTGGTGTTTTTCAATGTTGAAGTTGTTGCTGAATTTGTTGGTGTTTTTCAATGTTGAGGTTGTTGTTGTTTTTCAATGTTGAGGTTGTTGTTGAATTTGTTGGTGTTTTTCAATGTTTATGTTGTTGTTGTTTTTCAATGTTGAGGTTGTTGTTGAATTTGTGGGTGTTTTTCAATGTTGAGGTTGTTGTTGAATTTGTTGGTGTTTTTCAATGTTGAGGTGTTGTTGTTTTTCAATGTTGAGGTTGTTGTTGAATTTGTTGGTGTTTTTCAATGTTGAGTTTGTTGTTGTTTTTCAATGTTGAGGTTGTTGTTGTTTTTCAATGTTGAGGTTGTTGTTGAATTTGTTGGTGCTTTTCAATGTTGAGGTTGTTGTTGTTTTTCAATGTTGAGGTTGTTGTTGAATTTGTTGGTGCTTTTCAATGTTGAGATTGTTGTTGAATTTGTTGGTGTTTTTCAATGTTGAGATTGTTGTTGTTTTTCAATGTTGAGGTTGTTGTTCAATTTGTTGGTGTTTTTCAATGTTGAGGTTGTTGTTGAATTTGCTGGTGTTTTGCAATGTTGAGGTTGTTGTTGTTTTTCAATGTTGAGGTTGTTGTTGTATTTGTTGGTTTTTTTCAATTTCGAGGTTGTTGTTGAATTTGTTGTTGTTTTTCAATGTTGAAGTTGTTGTTGAATTTGTTGGTGTTTTTCAATGTTGAGGTTGTTGTTGTTTTTCAATGTTGAGGTTGTTGTTGAATTTGTTGGTGTTTTTCAATGTTGAGGTTGTTGTTGAATTTGTTGGTGTTTTTCAATGTTGATGTTGTTGTTGTTTTTCAATGTTGAGGTTGTTGTTGAATTTGTTGGTGTTTTTCAATGTTGAGTTTGTTGTTGTTTTTCAATGTTGAGGTTGTTGTTGAATTTGTTGCTGTTTTTCAATGTTGAGGTTGTTGTTGTTTTTCAATGTTGAGGTTGTTGTTGAATTTGTTGGTGTTTTTCAATGTTGAGGTTGTTGTTGTTTTTCAATGTTGAGGTTGTTGTTGAATTTGTTGGTGCTTTTCAATGTTGAGATTGTTGTTGAATTTGTTGGTGTTTTTCAATGTTGAGGTTGTTGTTGTTTTTCAATGTTGAGTTTGTTGTTGAATTTGTTGGTGTTTTTCAATGTTGAGTTTGTTGTTGAATTTGTTGGTGTTTTTCAATTTCGAGGTTGTTGTTGAATTTGTTAGTGTTTTTCAATGTTGAGGTTGTTGTTGAATTTGTTGGTGTTTTTCAATGTTGAGGTTGTTGTTGAATTTGTTGGTGTTTTTCAATGTTGAGGTTGCTGTTGTTTTTCAATGTTGAGGTTGTTGTTGTATTTGTTGGTGTTTTTCAATTTCGAGGTTGTTGTTGAATTTGTTGGTGTTTTTCAATGTTGAAGTTGTTGCTGAATTTGTTGGTGTTTTTCAATGTTGAGGTTGTTGTTGTTTTTCAATGTTGAGGTTGTTGTTGAATTTGTTGGTGTTTTTCAATGTTTATGTTGTTGTTGTTTTTCAATGTTGAGGTTGTTGTTGAATTTGTGGGTGTTTTTCAATGTTGAGGTTGTTGTTGAATTTGTTGGTGTTTTTCAATGTTGAGGTTGTTGTTGTTTTTCAATGTTGAGGTTGTTGTTGAATTTGTTGGTGTTTTTCAATGTTGAGTTTGTTGTTGTTTTTCAATGTTGAGGTTGTTGTTGTTTTTCAATGTTGAGGTTGTTGTTGAATTTGTTGGTGCTTTTCAATGTTGAGGTTGTTGTTGTTTTTCAATGTTGAGGTTGTTGTTGAATTTGTTGGTGCTTTTCAATGTTGAGATTGTTGTTGAATTTGTTGGTGTTTTTCAATGTTGAGATTGTTGTTGTTTTTCAATGTTGAGGTTGTTGTTCAATTTGTTGGTGTTTTTAAATGTTGAGGTTGTTGTTGAATTTGCTGGTGTTTTGCAATGTTGAGGTTGTTGTTGTTTTTCAATGTTGAGGTTGTTGTTGAATTTGTTGGTGTTTTTCAATGTTGAGGTTGTTGTTGTTTTTCAATGTTGAGGTTGTTGTTGTATTTGTTGGTGTTTTTCAATTTCGAGGTTGTTGTTGAATTTGTTGTTGTTTTTCAATGTTGAAGTTGTTGTTGAATTTGTTGGTGTTTTTCAATGTTGAGGTTGTTGTTGTTTTTCAATGTTGAGGTTGTTGTTGAATTTGTTGGTGTTTTTCAATGTTGAGGTTGTTGTTGAATTTGTTGGTGTTTTTCAATGTTGATGTTGTTGTTGTTTTTCAATGTTGAGGTTGTTGTTGAATTTGTTGGTGTTTTTCAATGTTGAGTTTGTTGTTTTTTTGCAATGTTGAGGTTGTTGTTGAATTTGTTGCTGTTTTTCAATGTTGAGGTTGTTGTTGTTTTTCAATGTTGAGGTTGTTGTTGAATTTGTTGGTGTTTTTCAATGTTGAGGTTGTTGCTTTTTTTCAATGTTGAGGTTGTTGTTGAATTTGTTGGTGCTTTTCAATGTTGAGATTGTTGTTGAATTTGTTGGTGTTTTTCAATGTTGAGGTTGTTGTTGTTTTTCAATGTTGAGTTTGTTGTTGAATTTGTTGGTGTTTTTCAATGTTGAGTTTGTTGTTGAATTTGTTGGTGTTTTTCAATTTCGAGGTTGTTGTTGAATTTGTTAGTGTTATTCAATGTTGAGGTTGTTGTTGTATTTGTTGGTGTTTTTCAATTTCGAGGTTGTTGTTGAATTTGTCGTTGTTTTTCAATGTTGAAGTTGTTGTTGAATTTGTTGGTGTTTTTCAATGTTGAGGTTGTTGTTGTTTTTCAATGTTGAGGTTGTTGTTGAATTTGTTGGTGTTTTTCAATGTTTATGTTGTTGTTGTTTTTCAATGTTGAGGTTGTTGTTGAATTTGTGGGTGTTTTTCAATGTTGAGGTTGTTGTTGAATTTGTTGGTGTTTTTCAATGTTGAGGTTGTTGTTGTTTTTCAATGTTGAGGTTGTTGTTGAATTTGTTGGTGTTTTTCAATGTTGAGTTTGTTGTTGTTTTTGAATGTTGAGGTTGTTGTTGTTTTTCAATGTTGAGGTTGTTGTTGAATTTGTTGGTGCTTTTCAATGTTGAGGTTGTTGTTGTTTTTCAATGTTGAGGTTGTTGTTGAATTTGTTGGTGCTTTTCAATGTTGAGATTGTTGTTGAATTTGCTGGTGTTTTTCAATGTTGAGGTTGTTGTTGTTTTTCAATGTTGAGTTTGTTGTTGAATTTGTTGGGTGTTTTTCAATGTTGAGTTTGTTGTTGAATTTATTGGTGTTTTTCAATTTCGAGGTTGTTGTTGAATTTGTTAGAGTTTTTCATTGTTGAGGTTGTTGTTGAATTTGTTGGTGTTTTTCAATGTTGAGGTTGTTGTTGAATTTGTTGGTGTTTTTCAATGTTGAGGTTGTTGGTGTTTTTCAATGTTGAGGTTGTTGTTGTCTTTGTTGGTGTTTTTCAATTTCGAGGTTGTTGTTGAATTTTTTAGTGTTTTTCAATGTTGAAGTTGTTGAATTTGTTGGTGTTTTTCAATGTTGAGATTGTTGTTGTTTTTCAATGTTGAGGTTGTTGTTGAATTTGTTGGTGTTTTTCAATGTTGAGGTTGTTGTTGTTTTTCAATGCTGAGGTTGTTGTTGAATTTGTTGGTGTTTTTCAATGTTGAGGTTGTTGTTGAATTTGTTGGTGTTTTTCAATGTTGAGGTTGTTGTTGTTTTTCAATGTTGAGGTTGTTGTTGAATTTGTTGGTGTTTTTCAATGTTTAGGTTGTTGTTGTTTTTCAATGTTGAGGTTGTTGTTGAATTTGTTGGTGTTTTTCAATGTTGAGGTTGTTGTTGAATTTGTTGGTGTTTTTCAATGTTGAGGTTGTTGTTTTTCAATGTTGAGGTTGTTGTTGAATTTGTTGGTGTTTTTCAATGTTGAGTTTGTTGTTGTTTTTCAATGTTGAGGTTGTTGTTGTTTTTCAATGTTGAGGTTGTTGTTGAATTTGTTGGTGTTTTTCAATGTTGAGGTTGTTGTTGTTTTTCATTGTTGAGGTTGTTGTTGAATTTGTTGGTGTTTTTCAATGTTGAGTTTGTTGTTGAATTTGTTGGTGTTTTTCAATTTCGAGGTTGTTGTTGAATTTGTTGGTGTTTTTCAATGTTGAGGTTGTTGTTGAATTTGTTGGTGTTTTTCAATGTTGAGGTTGTTGTTGTATTTGTTGGTGTTTTTCAATTTCGAGGTTGTTGTTGAATTTTTTAGTGTTTTTCAATGTTGAAGTTGTTGAATTTGTTGGTGTTTTTCAATGTTGAGATTGTTGTTGTTTTTCAATGTTGAGGTTGTTGTTGAATTTGTTGGTGTTTTTCAATGTTGAGGTTGTTGTTGTTTTTCAATGCTGAGGTTGTTGTTGAATTTGTTGGTGTTTTTCAATGTTGAGGTTGTTGTTGAATTTGTTGGTGTTTTTCAATGTTGAGGTTGTTGTTGTTTTTCAATGTTGAGGTTGTTGTTGAATTTGTTGGTGTTTTTCAATGTTTCGGTTGTTGTTGTTTTTCAATGTTGAGGTTGTTGTTGAATTTGTTGGTGTTTTTCAATGTTGAGGTTGTTGTTGAATTTGTTGGTGTTTTTCAATGTTGAGGTTGTTGTTTTTCAATGTTGAGGTTGTTGTTGAATTTGTTGGTGTTTTTCAATGTTGAGTTTGTTGTTGTTTTTCAATGTTGAGGTTGTTGTTGTTTTTCAATGTTGAGGTTGTTGTTGAATTTGTTGGTGTTTTTCAATGTTGAGGTTGTTGTTGTTTTTCATTGTTGAGGTTGTTGTTGAATTTGTTGGTGTTTTTCAATGTTGAGTTTGTTGTTGAATTTGTTGGTGTTTTTCAATTTCGAGGTTGTTGTTGAATTTGTTGGTGTTTTTCAATGTTGAGGTTGTTGTTGAATTTGTTGGTGTTTTTCAATGTTGAGGTTGTTGTTGAATTTGTTGGTGTTTTTCAATGTTGAGGTTGTTGTTGTTTTTCAATGTTGAGGTCGTTGTTGAATTTGTTGGTGTTTTTCAATGTTTAGTTTGTTGTTGTTTTTCAATGTCGAGGTTGTTGTTGAATTTGTTGGTGTTTTTCAAGGTTGAGGTTGTTGTTGTTTTTCAATGTTGAGGTTGTTGTTGAATTTGTTGGTGTTTTTCAATGTTGAGGTTGTTGTTGTTTTTCAATGTTGAGGTTGTTGTTGTTTTTCAATGTTCAGGTTGTTGTTGAATTTGTTGGTGTTTTTCAAAGTTGAGGTTGTTGTTGAATTTGTTGGTGTTTTTCAATGTTGAGGTTGTTGTTGTTTTTCAATGTTGAGGTTGTTGTTGAATTTGTTGGTGTTTTTCAATGTTGAGGTTGTTGTTGTTTTTCAATGCTGAGGTTGTTGTTGAATTTGTTGGTGTTTTTCAATGTTGAGGTTGTTGTTGAATTTGTTGGTGTTTTTCAATGTTGAGGTTGTTGTTGTTTTTCAATGTTGAGGTTGTTGTTGAATTTGTTGGTGTTTTTCAATGTTTCGGTTGTTGTTGTTTTTCAATGTTGAGGTTGTTGTTGAATTTGTTGGTGTTTTTCAATGTTGAGGTTGTTGTTGAATTTGTTGGTGTTTTTCAATGTTGAGGTTGTTGTTGAATTTGTTGGTGTTTTTCAATGTTGAGGTTGTTCTTATTTTTCAATGTTGAGGTTGTTGTTGAGTTTGGTGGTGTTTTTCAATGTTGAGGTTGCTGTTGAATTTGTTGGTTTTTTCAATGTTGAGGTTGTTGTTGAATTTGTTGGTGTTTTTCAATGTTGAGGTTGTTGTTGTTTTTAAATGTTGAGGTTGTTGTTGAATTTGTTGGTGTTTTTTCAATTTTGAGGTTGTTGGTGTTTTTCAATGTTGAGGTTGATTTTGAATTTGAGGGTGTTTTTCAATGTCGAGGTTGTTGTTTAATTTGTTGGTGTTTTTCAATGTTGAGGTTGTTGTTGTTTTTCAATGTTGAGGTTGTTGTTGAATTTGTTGGTGTTTTTCAATGTTGAGATTGTTGTTGTTTTTCAATGTTGAGGTTGTTGTTCAATTTGTTGGTGTTTTTAAATGTTGAGGTTGTTGTTGAATTTGCTGGTGTTTTGCAATGTTGAGGTTGTTGTTGTTTTTCAATGTTGAGGTTGTTGTTGAATTTGTTGGTGTTTTTCAATGTTGAGGTTGTTGTTGTTTTTCAATGTTGAGGTTGTTGTTGTATTTGTTGGTGTTTTTCAATTTCGAGGTTGTTGTTGAATTTGTTGTTTTTTTTCAATGTTGAAGTTGTTGTTGAATTTGTTGGTGTTTTTCAATGTTGAGGTTGTTGTTGTTTTTCAATGTTGAGGCTGTTGTTGAATTTGTTGGTGTTTTTCAATGTTGAGGTTGTTGTTGAATTTGTTGGTGTTTTTCAATGTTGATGTTGTTGTTGTTTTTCAATGTTGAGGTTGTTGTTGAATTTGTTGGTGTTTTTCAATGTTGAGTTTGTTGTTGTTTTTCAATGTTGAGGTTGTTGTTGAATTTGTTGGTGTTTTTCAATGTTGAGGTTGTTGTTGTTTTTCAATGTTGAGGTTGTTGTTGAATTTGTTGGTGTTTTTCAATGTTGAGGTTGTTGTTGTTTTTCAATGTTGAGGTTGTTGTTCAATTTGTTGGTGCTTTTCAATGTTGAGATTTTTGTTGAATTTGTTGGTGTTTTTCAATGTTGAGGTTGTTGTTGTTTTTCAATGTTGAGGTTGTTGTTGTTTTTCAATGTTGAGGTTGTTGTTCAATTTGTTGGTGCTTTTCAATGTTGAGATTTTTGTTGAATTTGTTGGTGTTTTTCAATGTTGAGTTTGTTGTTGAATTTGTTGGTGTTTTTCAATTTCGAGGTTGTTGTTGAATTTGTTAGTGTTTTTCAATGTTGAGGTTGTTGTTGAATTTGTTGGTGTTTTTCAATGTTGAGGTTGTTGTTGAATTTGTTGGTGTTTTTCAATGTTGAGGTTGTTGTTGTTTTGCAATGTTGAGGTTGTTGTTGTATTTGTTGGTGTTTTTCAATTTCGAGGTTGTTGTTGAATTTGTTGGTGTTTTTCAATGTTGAAGTTGTTGTTGAATTTGTTGGTGTTTTTCAATGTTGAGGTTGTTGTTGTTTTTCAATGTTGAGGTTGTTGTTGAATTTGTTGGTGTTTTTCAATGCTGAGGTTGTTGTTGTTTTTCAATGCTGAGGTTGTTGTTGAATTTGTTGGTGTTTTTCAATGTTGAGGTTGTTGTTGAATTTGTTGGTGTTTTTCAATGTTGAGGTTGTTCTTTTTCAATGTTGAGGTTGTTGTTGAATTTGTTGGTGTTTTTCAATGTTTATGTTGTTGTTGTTTTTCAATTTTGAGGTTGTTGTTGAATTTGTTGGTGTTTTTCAATTTCGAGGTTGTTGTTGAATTTGTTAGTGTTTTTCAATGTTGAGGTTGTTGTTGAATTTGTTGGTGTTTTTCAATGTTGAGGTTGTTGTTGAATTTGTTGGTGTTTTTCAATTTCGAGGTTGTTGTTGAATTTGTTAGTGTTTTTCAATGTTGAGGTTGTTGTTGAATTTGTTGGTGTTTTTCAATGTTGAGGTTGTTGTTGAATTTGTTGGTGTTTTTCAATGTTGAGGTTGCTGTTGTTTTTCAATGTTGAGGTTGTTGTTGTATTTGTTGGTGTTTTTCAATTTCGAGGTTGTTGTTGAATTTGTTGGTGTTTTTCAATGTTGAAGTTGTTGCTGAATTTGTTGGTGTTTTTCAATGTTGAGGTTGTTGTTGTTTTTCAATGTTGAGGTTGTTGTTGAATTTGTTGGTGTTTTTCAATGTTTATGTTGTTGTTGTTTTTCAATGTTGAGGTTGTTGTTGAATTTGTGGGTGTTTTTCAATGTTGAGGTTGTTGTTGAATTTGTTGGTGTTTTTCAATGTTGAGGTTGTTGTTGTTTTTCAATGTTGAGGTTGTTGTTGAATTTGTTGGTGTTTTTCAATGTTGAGTTTGTTGTTGTTTTTCAATGTTGAGGTTGTTGTTGTTTTTCAATGTTGAGGTTCTGGTTGAATTTGTTGGTGCTTTTCAATGTTGAGGTTGTTGTTGTTTTTCAATGTTGAGGTTGTTGTTGAATTTGTTGGTGCTTTTCAATGTTGAGATTGTTGTTGAATTTGTTGGTGTTTTTCAATGTTGAGATTGTTGTTGTTTTTCAATGTTGAGGTTGTTGTTCAATTTGTTGGTGTTTTTCAATGTTGAGGTTGTTGTTGAATTTGCTGGTGTTTTGCAATGTTGAGGTTGTTGTTGTTTTTCAATGTTGAGGTTGTTGTTGAATTTGTTGGTGTTTTTCAATGTTGAGGTTGTTGTTGTTTTTCAATGTTGAGGTTGTTGTTGTATTTGTTGGTGTTTTTCAATTTCGAGGTTGCTGTTGAATTTGTTGTTGTTTTTCAATGTTGAAGTTGTTGTTGAATTTGTTGGTGTTTTTCAATGTTGAGGTTGTTGTTGTTTTTCAATGTTGAGGTTGTTGTTGAATTTGTTGGTGTTTTTCAATGTTGAGGTTGTTGTTGAATTTGTTGGTGTTTTTCAATGTTGATGTTGTTGTTGTTTTTCAATGTTGAGGTTGTTGTTGAATTTGTTGGTGTTTTTCAATGTTGAGTTTGTTGTTGTTTTTCAATGTTGAGGTTGTTGTTGAATTTGTTGCTGTTATTCAATGTTGAGGTTGTTGTTGTTTTTCAATGTTGAGGTTGTTGTTGAATTTGTTGGTGTTTTTCAATGTTGAGGTTGTTGTTGTTTTTCAATGTTGAGGTTGTTGTTGAATTTGTTGGTGCTTTTCAATGTTGAGATTGTTGTTGAATTTGTTGGTGTTTTTCAATGTTGAGGTTGTTGTTGTTTTTCAATGTTGAGTTTGTTGTTGAATTTGTTGGTGTTTTTCAATGTTGAGTTTGTTGTTGAATTTGTTGGTGTTTTTCAATTTCGAGGTTGTTGTTGAATTTGTTAGTGTTTTTCAATGTTGAGGTTGTTGTTGTATTTGTTGGTGTTTTTCAATTTCGAGGTTGTTGTTGAATTTGTCGGTGTTTTTCAATGTTGAAGTTGTTGTTGAATTTGTTGGTGTTTTTCAATGTTGAGGTTGTTGTTGTTTTTCAATGTTGAGGTTGTTGTTGAATTTGTTGGTGTTTTTCAATGTTTATGTTGTTGTTGTTTTTCAATGTTGAGGTTGTTGTTGAATTTGTGGGTGTTGTTCAATGTTGAGGTTGTTGTTGAATTTGTTGGTGTTTTTCAATGTTGAGGTTGTTGTTGTTTTTCAATGTTGAGGTTGTTGTTGAATTTGTTGGTGTTTTTCAATGTTGAGTTTGTTGTTGTTTTTCAATGTTGAGGTTGTTGTTGTTTTTCAATGTTGAGGTTGTTGTTGAATTTGTTGGTGCTTTTCAATGTTGAGGTTGTTGTTGTTTTTCAATGTTGAGGTTGTTGTTGAATTTGTTGGTGCTTTTCAATGTTGAGATTGTTGTTGAATTTGCTGGTGTTTTTCAATGTTGAGGTTGTTGTTGTTTTTCAATGTTGAGTTTGTTGTTGAATTTGTTGGGTGTTTTTCAATGTTGAGTTTGTTGTTTAATTTGTTGGTGTTTTTCAATTTCGAGGTTGTTGTTGAATTTGTTAGTGTTTTTCAATGTTGAGGTTGTTGTTGAATTTGTTGGTGTTTTTCAATGTTGAGGTTGTTGTTGAATTTGTTGGTGTTTTTCAATGTTGAGGTTGTTGGTGTTTTTCAATGTTGAGGTTGTTGTTGTATTTGTTGGTGTTTTTCAATTTCGAGGTTGTTGTTGAATTTTTTAGTGTTTTTCAATGTTGAGTTTGTTGTTGAATTTGTTGGTGTTTTTCAATTTCGAGGTTGTTGTTGAATTTGTTGGTGCTTTTCAATGTTGAGATTGTTGTTGAATTTGCTGGTGTTTTTCAATGTTGAGGTTGTTGTTGTTTTTCAATGTTGAGTTTGTTGTTGAATTTGTTGGGTGTTTTTCAATGTTGAGTTTGTTGTTTAATTTGTTGGTGTTTTTCAATTTCGAGGTTGTTGTTGAATTTGTTAGTGTTTTTCAATGTTGAGGTTGTTGTTGAATTTGTTGGTGTTTTTCAATGTTGAGGTTGTTGTTGAATTTGTTGGTGTTTTTCAATGTTGAGGTTGTTGGTGTTTTTCAATGTTGAGGTTGTTGTTGTATTTGTTGGTGTTTTTCAATTTCGAGGTTGTTGTTGAATTTTTTAGTGTTTTTCAATGTTGAGTTTGTTGTTGAATTTGTTGGTGTTTTTCAATTTCGAGGTTGTTGTTGAATTTGTTAGTGTTTTTCAATGTTGAGGTTGTTGTTGTATTTGTTGGTGTTTTTCAATTTCGAGGTTGTTGTTGAATTTGTCGGTGTTTTTCAATGTTGAAGTTGTTGTTGAATTTGTTGGTGTTTTTCAATGTTGAGGTTGTTGTTGTTTTTCAATGTTGAGGTTGTTGTTGAATTTGTTGGTGTTTTCAATGTTTATGTTGTTGTTGTTTTTCAATGTTGAGGTTGTTGTTGAATTTGTGGGTGTTGTTCAATGTTGAGGTTGTTGTTGAATTTGTTGGTGTTTTTCAATGTTGAGGTTGTTGTTGTTTTTCAATGTTGAGGTTGTTGTTGAATTTGTTGGTGTTTTTCAATGTTGAGTTTGTTGTTGTTTTTCAATGTTGAGGTTGTTGTTGTTTTTCAATGTTGAGGTTGTTGTTGAATTTGTGGTGCTTTTCAATGTTGAGGTTGTTGTTGTTTTTCAATGTTGAGGTTGTTGTTGAATTTGTTGGTGCTTTTCAATGTTGAGATTGTTGTTGAATTTGCTGGTGTTTTTCAATGTTGAGGTTGTTGTTGTTTTTCAATGTTGAGTTTGTTGTTGAATTTGTTGGGTGTTTTTCAATGTTGAGTTTGTTGTTGAATTTGTTGGTGTTTTTCAATTTCGAGGTTGTTGTTGAATTTGTTAGTGTTTTTCAATGTTGAGGTTGTTGTTGAATTTGTTGGTGTTTTTCAATGTTGAGGTTGTTGTTGAATTTGTTGGTGTTTTTCAATGTTGAGGTTGTTGGTGTTTTTCAATGTTGAGGTTGTTGTTGTATTTGTTGGTGTTTTTCAATTTCGAGGTTGTTGTTGAATTTTTTAGTGTTTTTCAATGTTGAAGTTGTTGAATTTGTTGGTGTTTTTCAATGTTGAGATTGTTGTTGTTTTTCAATGTTGAGGTTGTTGTTGAATTTGTTGGTGTTTTTCAATGTTGAGGTTGTTGTTGTTTTTCAATGCTGAGGTTGTTGTTGAATTTGTTGGTGTTTTTCAATGTAGAGGTTGTTGTTGAATTTGTTGGTGTTTTTCAATGTTGAGGTTGTTGTTGTTTTTCAATGTTGAGGTTGTTGTTGAATTTGTTGGTGTTTTTCAATGTTTAGGTTGTTGTTGTTTTTCAATGTTGAGGTTGTTGTTGAATTTGTTGGTGTTTTTCAATGTTGAGGTTGTTGTTGAATTTGTTGGTGTTTTTCAATGTTGAGGTTGTTGTTTTTCAATGTTGAGGTTGTTGTTGAATTTGTTGGTGTTTTTCAATGTTGAGTTTGTTGTTGTTTTTCAATGTTGAGGTTGTTGTTGTTTTTCAATGTTGAGGTTGTTGTTGAATTTGTTGGTGTTTTTCAATGTTGAGGTTGTTGTTGTTTTTCATTGTTGAGGTTGTTGTTGAATTTGTTGGTGCTTTTCAATGTTGAGGTTGTTGTTGAATTTGTTGGCATTTTTCAATGTTGAGGTTGTTGTTGTTTTTCAATGTTGAGGTTGTTGTTGAATTTGTTGGTGTTTTTCAATGTTGAGTTTGTTGTTGAATTTGTTGGTGTTTTTCAATTTCGAGGTTGTTGTTGAATTTGTTGGTGTTTTTCAATGTTGAGGTTGTTGTTGAATTTGTTGGTGTTTTTCAATGTTGAGGTTGTTGTTGAATTTGTTGGTGTTTTTCAATGTTGAGGTTGTTGTTGTTTTTCAATGCTGAGGTCGTTGTTGAATTTGTTGGTGTTTTTCAATGTTTAGTTTGTTGTTGTTTTTCAATGTCGAGGTTGTTGTTGAATTTGTTGGTGTTTTTCAAGGTTGAGGTTGTTGTTGTTTTTCAATGTTGAGGTTGTTGTTGAATTTGTTGGTGTTTTTCAATGTTGAGGTTGTTGTTGTTTTTCAATGTTGAGGTTGTTGTTGTTTTTCAATGTTCAGGTTGTTGTTGAATTTGTTGGTGTTTTTCAAAGTTGAGGTTGTTGTTGAATTTGTTGGTGTTTTTCAATGTTGAGGTTGTTGTTGTTTTTCAATGTTGAGGTTGTTGTTGAATTTGTTGGTGTTTTTCAATGTTGAGGTTGTTGTTGTTTTTCAATGCTGAGGTTGTTGTTGAATTTGTTGGTGTTTTTCAATGTTGAGGTTGTTGTTGAATTTGTTGGTGTTTTTCAATGTTGAGGTTGTTGTTGTTTTTCAATGTTGAGGTTGTTGTTGAATTTGTTGGTGTTTTTCAATGTTTCGGTTGTTGTTGTTTTTCAATGTTGAGGTTGTTGTAGAATTTGTTGGTGTTTTTCAATGTTGAGGTTGTTGTTGAATTTGTTGGTGTTTTTCAATGTTGAGGTTGTTGTTGAATTTGTTGGTGTTTTTCAATGTTGAGGTTGTTCTTATTTTTCAATGTTGAGGTTGTTGTTGAGTTTGTTGGTGTTTTTCAATGTTGAGGTTGCTGTTGAATTTGTTGGTTTTTTTCAATGTTGAGGTTGTTGTTGAATTTGTTGGTGTTTTTCAATGTTGAGGTTGTTGTTGTTTTTAAATGTTGAGGTTGTTGTTGAATTTGTTAGTGTTTTTTCAATTTTGAGGTTGTTGGTGTTTTTCAATGTTGAGGTTGATTTTGAATTTGAGGGTGTTTTTCAATGTCGAGGTTGTTGTTTAATTTGTTGGTGTTTTTCAATGTTGAGGTTGTTGTTGTTTTTCAATGTTGAGGTTGTTGTTGAATTTGTTGGTGTTTTTCAATGTTGAGATTGTTGTTGTTTTTCAATGTTGAGGTTGTTGTTCAATTTGTTGGTGTTTTTAAATGTTGAGGTTGTTGTTGAATTTGCTGGTGTTTTGCAATGTTGAGGTTGTTGTTGTTTTTCAATGTTGAGGTTGTTGTTGAATTTGTTGGTGTTTTTCAATGTTGAGGTTGTTGTTGTTTTTCAATGTTGAGGTTGTTGTTGTATTTGTTGGTGTTTTTCAATTTCGAGGTTGTTGTTGAATTTGTTGTTTTTTTTTCAATGTTGAAGTTGTTGTTGAATTTGTTGGTGTTTTTCAATGTTGAGGTTGTTGTTGTTTTTCAATGTTGAGGTTGTTGTTGAATTTGTTGGTGTTTTTCAATGTTGAGGTTGTTGTTGAATTTGTTGGTGTTTTTCAATGTTGATGTTGTTGTTGTTTTTCAATGTTGAGGTTGTTGTTGAATTTGTTGGTGTTTTTCAATGTTGAGTTTGTTGTTGTTTTTCAATGTTGAGGTTGTTGTTGAATTTGTTGGTGTTTTTCAATGTTGAGGTTGTTGTTGTTTTTCAATGTTGAGGTTGTTGTTGAATTTGTTGGTGTTTTTCAATGTTGAGGTTGTTGTTGTTTTTCAATGTTGAGGTTGTTGTTCAATTTGTTGGTGCTTTTCAATGTTGAGATTTTTGTTGAATTTGTTGGTGTTTTTCAATGTTGAGGTTGTTGTTGTTTTTCAATGTTGAGTTTGTTGTTGAATTTGTTGGTGTTTTTCAATGTTGAGTTTGTTGTTGAATTTGTTGGTGTTTTTCAATTTCGAGGTTGTTGTTGAATTTGTTAGTGTTTTTCAATGTTGAGGTTGTTGTTGAATTTGTTGGTGTTTTTCAATGTTGAGGTTGTTGTTGAATTTGTTGGTGTTTTTCAATGTTGAGGTTGTTGTTGTTTTTCAATGTTGAGGTTGTTGTTGTATTTGTTGGTGTTTTTCAATTTCGAGGTTGTTGTTGAATTTGTTGGTGTTTTTCAATGTTGAAGTTGTTGTTGAATTTGTTGGTGTTTTTCAATGTTGAGGTTGTTGTTGTTTTTCAATGTTGAGGTTGTTGTTGAATTTGTTGGTGTTTTTCAATGCTGAGGTTGTTGTTGTTTTTCAATGCTGAGGTTGTTGTTGAATTTGTTGGTGTTTTTCAATGTTGAGGTTGTTGTTGAATTTGTTGGTGTTTTTCAATGTTGAGGTTGTTCTTTTTCAATGTTGAGGTTGTTGTTGAATTTGTTGGTGTTTTTCAATGTTTATGTTGTTGTTGTTTTTCAATTTTGAGGTTGTTGTTGAATTTGTTGGTGTTTTTCAATTTCGAGGTTGTGGTTGAATTTGTTAGTGTTTTTCAATGTTGAGGTTGTTGTTGAATTTGTTGGTGTTTTTCAATGTTGAGGTTGTTGTTGAATTTGTTGGTGTTTTTCAATGTTGAGGTTGTTGTTGTTTTTCAATGTTGAGGTTGTTGTTGTATTTGTTGGTGTTTTTCAATTTCGAGGTTGTTGTTGAATTTGTTGGTGTTTTTCAATGTTGAAGTTGTTGTTGAATTTGTTGGTGTTTTTCAATGTAGAGGTTGTTGCTGTTTTTCAATGTTGAGGTTGTTGTTGAATTTGTTGGTGTTTTTCAATGTTTATGTTGTTGTTGTTTTTCAATGTTGAGGTTGTTGTTGTATTTGTTGGTGTTTTTCAATTTCGAGGTTGTTGTTGAATTTGTTGGTGTTTTTCAATGTTGAAGTTGTTGTTGAATTTGTTGGTGTTTTTCAATGTTGAGGTTGTTGTTGTTTTTCAATGTTGAGTTTGTTGTTGAATTTGTTGGTGCTTTTCAATGTTGAGTTTGTTGTTGAATTTGTTGGTGTTTTTCAATTTCGAGGTTGTTGTTGAATTTGTTAGTGTTTTTCAATGTTGAGGTTGTTGTTGAATTTGTTGGTGTTTTTCAATGTTGAGGTTGTTGTTGAATTTGTTGGTGTTTTTCAATGTTGAGGTTGTTGTTGTTTTTCAATGTTGAGGTTGTTGTTGTATTTGTTGGTGTTTTTCAATTTCGAAGTTGTTGTTGAATTTGTTGGTGTTTTTCAATGTTGAAGTTGTTGTTGAATTTGTTGGTGTTTTTCAATGTTGAGGTTGTTGTTGTTTTTCAATGTTGAGGTTGTTGTTGAATTTGTTGGTGTTTTTCAATGTTTATGTTGTTGTTGTTTTTCAATGTTGAGGTTGTTGTTGAATTTGTGGGTGTTTTTCAATGTTGAGGTTGTTGTTGAATTTGTTGGTGTTTTTCAATGTTGAGGTTGTTGTTGAATTTGTTGGTGTTTTTCAATGTTGAGGTTGTTGTTGAATTTGTTGGTGTTTTTCAATGTTGAGGTTGTTGGTGTTTTTCAATGTTGAGGTTGTTGTTGTATTTGTTGGTGTTTTTCAATTTCGAGGTTGTTGTTGAATTTTTTAGTGTTTTTCAATGTTGAAGTTGTTGAATTTGTTGGTGTTTTTCAATGTTGAGATTGTTGTTGTTTTTCAATGTTGAGGTTGTTGTTGAATTTGTTGGTGTTTTTCAATGTTGAGGTTGTTGTTGTTTTTCAATGCTGAGGTTGTTGTTGAATTTGTTGGTGTTTTTCAATGTAGAGGTTGTTGTTGAATTTGTTGGTGTTTTTCAATGTTGAGGTTGTTGTTGTTTTTCAATGTTGAGGTTGTTGTTGAATTTGTTGGTGTTTTTCAATGTTTAGGTTGTTGTTGTTTTTCAATGTTGAGGTTGTTGTTGAATTTGTTGGTGTTTTTCAATGTTGAGGTTGTTGTTGAATTTGTTGGTGTTTTTCAATGTTGAGGTTGTTGTTTTTCAATGTTGAGGTTGTTGTTGAATTTGTTGGTGTTTTTCAATGTTGAGTTTGTTGTTGTTTTTCAATGTTGAGGTTGTTGTTGTTTTTCAATGTTGAGGTTGTTGTTGAATTTGTTGGTGTTTTTCAATGTTGAGGTTGTTGTTGTTTTTCATTGTTGAGGTTGTTGTTGAATTTGTTGGTGCTTTTCAATGTTGAGGTTGTTGTTGAATTTGTTGGCATTTTTCAATGTTGAGGTTGTTGTTGTTTTTCAATGTTGAGGTTGTTGTTGAATTTGTTGGTGTTTTTCAATGTTGAGTTTGTTGTTGAATTTGTTGGTGTTTTTCAATTTCGAGGTTGTTGTTGAATTTGTTGGTGTTTTTCAATGTTGAGGTTGTTGTTGAATTTGTTGGTGTTTTTCAATGTTGAGGTTGTTGTTGAATTTGTTGGTGTTTTTCAATGTTGAGGTTGTTGTTGTTTTTTCAATGCTGAGGTCGTTGTTGAATTTGTTGGTGTTTTTCAATGTTTAGTTTGTTGTTGTTTTTCAATGTCGAGGTTGTTGTTGAATTTGTTGGTGTTTTTCAAGGTTGAGGTTGTTGTTGTTTTTCAATGTTGAGGTGTTGTTGAATTTGTTGGTGTTTTTCAATGTTGAGGTTGTTGTTGTTTTTCAATGTGAGGTGTTGTTGTTTTTCAATGTTCAGGTTGTTGTTGAATTTGTTGGTGTTTTTCAAAGTTGAGGTTGTTGTTGAATTTGTTGGTGTTTTTCAATGTTGAGGTTGTTGTTGTTTTTCAATGTTGAGGTTGTTGTTGAATTTGTTGGTGTTTTTCAATGTTGAGGTTGTTGTTGTTTTTCAATGCTGAGGTTGTTGTTGAATTTGTTGGTGTTTTTCAATGTTGAGGTTGTTGTTGAATTTGTTGGTGTTTTTCAATGTTGAGGTTGTTGTTGTTTTTCAATGTTGAGGTTGTTGTTGAATTTGTTGGTGTTTTTCAATGTTTCGGTTGTTGTTGTTTTTCAATGTTGAGGTTGTTGTAGAATTTGTTGGTGTTTTTCAATGTTGAGGTTGTTGTTGAATTTGTTGGTGTTTTTCAATGTTGAGGTTGTTGTTGAATTTGTTGGTGTTTTTCAATGTTGAGGTTGTTCTTATTTTTCAATGTTGAGGTTGTTGTTGAGTTTGTTGGTGTTTTTCAATGTTGAGGTTGCTGTTGAATTTGTTGGTTTTTTTCAATGTTGAGGTTGTTGTTGAATTTGTTGGTGTTTTTCAATGTTGAGGTTGTTGTTGTTTTTAAATGTTGAGGTTGTTGTTGAATTTGTTGGTGTTTTTTCAATTTTGAGGTTGTTGGTGTTTTTTCAATGTTGAGGTTGATTTTGAATTTGAGGGTGTTTTTCAATGTCGAGGTTGTTGTTTAATTTGTTGGTGTTTTTCAATGTTGAGGTTGTTGTTGTTTTTCAATGTTGAGGTTGTTGTTGAATTTGTTGGTGTTTTTCAATGTTGAGATTGTTGTTGTTTTTCAATGTTGAGGTTGTTGTTCAATTTGTTGGTGTTTTTAAATGTTGAGGTTGTTGTTGAATTTGCTGGTGTTTTGCAATGTTGAGGTTGTTGTTGTTTTTCAATGTTGAGGTTGTTGTTGAATTTGTTGGTGTTTTTCAATGTTGAGGTTGTTGTTGTTTTTCAATGTTGAGGTTGTTGTTGTATTTGTTGGTGTTTTTCAATTTCGAGGTTGTTGTTGAATTTGTTGTTTTTTTTTCAATGTTGAAGTTGTTGTTGAATTTGTTGGTGTTTTTCAATGTTGAGGTTGTTGTTGTTTTTCAATGTTGAGGTTGTTGTTGAATTTGTTGGTGTTTTTCAATGTTGATGTTGTTGTTGTTTTTCAATGTTGAGGTTGTTGTTGAATTTGTTGGTGTTTTTCAATGTTGAGTTTGTTGTTGTTTTTCAATGTTGAGGTTGTTGTTGAATTTGTTGGTGTTTTTCAATGTTGAGGTTGTTGTTGTTTTTCAATGTTGAGGTTGTTGTTGAATTTGTTGGTGTTTTTCAATGTTGAGGTTGTTGTTGTTTTTCAATGTTGAGGTTGTTGTTTCAATTTGTTGGTGCTTTTCAATGTTGAGATTTTTGTTGAATTTGTTGGTGTTTTTCAATGTTGAGGTTGTTGTTGTTTTTCAATGTTGAGTTTGTTGTTGAATTTGTTGGTGTTTTTCAATGTTGAGTTTGTTGTTGAATTTGTTGGTGTTTTTCAATTTCGAGGTTGTTGTTGAATTTGTTAGTGTTTTTTCAATGTTGAGGTTGTTGTTGAATTTGTTGGTGTTTTTCAATGTTGAGGTTGTTGTTGAATTTGTTGGTGTTTTTCAATGTTGAGGTTGTTGTTGTTTTTCAATGTTGAGGTTGTTGTTGTATTTGTTGGTGTTTTTCAATTTCGAGGTTGTTGTTGAATTTGTTGGTGTTTTCAATGTTGAAGTTGTTGTTGAATTTGTTGGTGTTTTTCAATGTTGAGGTTGTTGTTGTTTTTCAATGTTGAGGTTGTTGTTGAATTTGTTGGTGTTTTTCAATGCTGAGGTTGTTGTTGTTTTTCAATGCTGAGGTTGTTGTTGAATTTGTTGGTGTTTTTCAATGTTGAGGTTGTTGTTGAATTTGTTGGTGTTTTTCAATGTTGAGGTTTTTCTTTTTCAATGTTGAGGTTGTGTTGAATTTGTTGGTGTTTTTCAATGTTTATGTTGTTGTTGTTTTTCAATTTTGAGGTTGTTGTTGAATTTGTTGGTGTTTTTCAATTTCGAGGTTGTGGTTGAATTTGTTAGTGTTTTTCAATGTTGAGGTTGTTGTTGAATTTGTTGGTGTTTTTCAATGTTGAGGTTGTTGTTGAATTTGTTGGTGTTTTTCAATGTTGAGGTTGTTGTTGTTTTTCAATGTTGAGGTTGTTGTTGTATTTGTTGGTGTTTTTCAATTTCGAGGTTGTTGTTGAATTTGTTGGTGTTTTTCAATGTTGAAGTTGTTGTTGAATTTGTGGTGTTTTTCAATGTAGAGGTTGTTGCTGTTTTTCAATGTTGAGGTTGTTGTTGAATTTGTTGGTGTTTTTCAATGTTTATGTTGTTGTTGTTTTTCAATGTTGAGGTTGTTGTTGTATTTGTTGGTGTTTTTCAATTTCGAGGTTGTTGTTGAATTTGTTGGTGTTTTTCAATGTTGAAGTTGTTGTTGAATTTGTTGGTGTTTTTCAATGTTGAGGTTGTTGTTGTTTTTCAATGTTGAGTTTGTTGTTGAATTTGTTGGTGTTTTTCAATGTTGAGTTTGTTGTTGAATTTGTTGGTGTTTTTCAATTTCGAGGTTGTTGTTGAATTTGTTAGTGTTTTTCAATGTTGAGGTTGTTGTTGAATTTGTTGGTGTTTTTCAATGTTGAGGTTGTTGTTGAATTTGTTGGTGTTTTTCAATGTTGAGGTTGTTGTTGTTTTTCAATGTTGAGGTTGTTGTTGTATTTGTTGGTGTTTTTCAATTTCGAGGTTGTTGTTGAATTTGTTGGTGTTTTTCAATGTTGAAGTTGTTGTTGAATTTGTTGGTGTTTTTCAATGTTGAGGTTGTTGTTGTTTTTCAATGTTGAGGTTGTTGTTGAATTTGTTGGTGTTTTTCAATGTTTATGTTGTTGTTGTTTTTCAATGTTGAGGTTGTTGTTGAATTTGTGGGTGTTTTTCAATGTTGAGGTTGTTGTTGAATTTGTGGGTGTTTTTCAATGTTGAGGTTGTTGTTGAATTTGTTGGTGTTTTTCAATGTTGAGGTTGTTGTTGTTTTTCAATGTTGAGGTTGTTGTTGTATTTGTTGGTGTTTTTCAATTTCGAGGTTGTTGTTGAATTTGTTGGTGTTTTTCAATGTTGAAGTTGTTGTTGAATTTGTTGGTGTTTTTCAATGTAGAGGTTGTTGCTGTTTTTCAATGTTGAGGTTGTTGTTGAATTTGTTGGTGTTTTTCAATGTTTATGTTGTTGTTGTTTTTCAATGTTGAGGTTGTTGTTGTATTTGTTGGTGTTTTTCAATTTCGAGGTTATTGTTGAATTTGTTGGTGTTTTCAATGTTGAAGTTGTTGTTGAATTTGTTGGTGTTTTTCAATGTTGAGGTTGTTGTTGTTTTTCAATGTTGAGTTTGTTGTTGAATTTGTTGGTGTTTTTCAATGTTGAGTTTGTTGTTGAATTTGTTGGTGTTTTTCAATTTCGAGGTTGTTGTTGAATTTGTTAGTGTTTTTCAATGTTGAGGTTGTTGTTGAATTTGTTGGTGTTTTTCAATGTTGAGGTTGTTGTTGAATTTGTTGGTGTTTTTCAATGTTGAGGTTGTTGTTGTTTTTCAATGTTGAGGTTGTTGTTGTATTTGTTGGTGTTTTTCAATTTCGAGGTTGTTGTTGAATTTGTTGGTGTTTTTCAATGTTGAAGTTGTTGTTGAATTTGTTGGTGGTTTTTCAATGTTGAGGTTGTTGTTGTTTTTCAATGTTGAGGTTGTTGTTGAATTTGTTGGTGTTTTTCAATGTTTATGTTGTTGTTGTTTTTCAATGTTGAGGTTGTTGTTGAATTTGTGGGTGTTTTTCAATGTTGAGGTTGTTGTTGAATTTGTTGGTGTTTTTCAATGTTGAGGTTGTTGTTGTTTTTCAATGTTGAGGTTGTTGTTGAATTTGTTGGTGTTTTTCAATGTTGAGTTTGTTGTTGTTTTTCAATGTTGAGGTTGTTGTTGTTTTTCAATGTTGAGGTTGTTGTTGAATTTGTTGGTGCTTTTCAATGTTGAGGTTGTTGTTGTTTTTCAATGTTGCGGTTGTTGTTGAATTTGTTGGTGCTTTTCAATGTTGAGATTGTTGTTGAATTTGCTGGTGTTTTTCAATGTTGAGGTTGTTGTTGTTTTTCAATGTTGAGTTTGTTGTTGAATTTGTTGGGTGTTTTTCAATGTTGAGTTTGTTGTTGAATTTGTTGGTGTTTTTTCAATTTCGAGGTTGTTGTTGAATTTGTTAGTGTTTTTCAATGTTGAGGTTGTTGTTGAATTTGTTGGTGTTTTTCAATGTTGAGGTTGTTGTTGAATTTGTTGGTGTTTTTCAATGTTGAGGTTGTTGGTGTTTTTCAATGTTGAGGTTTTTGTTGTATTTGTTGGTGTTTTTCAATTTCGAGGTTGTTGTTGAATTTTTTAGTGTTTTTCAATGTTGAAGTTGTTGAATTTGTTGGTGTTTTTCAATGTTGAGGTTGTTGTTGTTTTTCAATGTTGAGGTTGTTGTTGAATTTGTTGGTGTTTTTCAATGCTGAGGTTGTTGTTGTTTTTCAATGCTGAGGTTGTTGTTGAATTTGTTGGTGTTTTTCAATGTTGAGGTTGTTGTTGAATTTGTTGGTGTTTTTCAATGTTGAGGTTTTTCTTTTTCAATGTTGAGGTTGTTGTTGAATTTGTTGGTGTTTTTCAATGTTTATGTTGTTGTTGTTTTTCAATTTTGAGGTTGTTGTTGAATTTGTTGGTGTTTTTCAATTTCGAGGTTGTGGTTGAATTTGTTAGTGTTTTTCAATGTTGAGGTTGTTGTTGAATTTGTTGGTGTTTTTCAATGTTGAGGTTGTTGTTGAATTTGTTGGTGTTTTTCAATGTTGAGGTTGTTGTTGTTTTTCAATGTTGAGGTTGTTGTTGTATTTGTTGGTGTTTTTCAATTTCGAGGTTGTTGTTGAATTTGTTGGTGTTTTTCAATGTTGAAGTTGTTGTTGAATTTGTTGGTGTTTTTCAATGTAGAGGTTGTTGCTGTTTTTCAATGTTGAGGTTGTTGTTGAATTTGTTGGTGTTTTTCAATGTTTATGTTGTTGTTGTTTTTCAATGTTGAGGTTGTTGTTGTATTTGTTGGTGTTTTTCAATTTCGAGGTTGTTGTTGAATTTGTTGGTGTTTTTCAATGTTGAAGTTGTTGTTGAATTTGTTGGTGTTTTTCAATGTTGAGGTTGTTGTTGTTTTTCAATGTTGAGTTTGTTGTTGAATTTGTTGGTGTTTTTCAATGTTGAGTTTGTTGTTGAATTTGTTGGTGTTTTTCAATTTCGAGGTTGTTGTTGAATTTGTTAGTGTTTTTCAATGTTGAGGTTGTTGTTGAATTTGTTGGTGTTTTTCAATGTTGAGGTTGTTGTTGAATTTGTTGGTGTTTTTCAATGTTGAGGTTGTTGTTGTTTTTCAATGTTGAGGTTGTTGTTGTATTTTGTTGGTGTTTTTCAATTTCGAGGTTGTTGTTGAATTTGTTGGTGTTTTTCAATGTTGAAGTTGTTGTTGAATTTGTTGGTGTTTTTCAATGTTGAGGTTGTTGTTGTTTTTCAATGTTGAGGTTGTTGTTGAATTTGTTGGTGTTTTTCAATGTTTATGTTGTTGTTGTTTTTCAATGTTGAGGTTGTTGTTGAATTTGTGGGTGTTTTTCAATGTTGAGGTTGTTGTTGAATTTGTGGGTGTTTTTCAATGTTGAGGTTGTTGTTGAATTTGTTGGTGTTTTTCAATGTTGAGGTTGTTGTTGTTTTTCAATGTTGAGGTTGTTGTTGTATTTGTTGGTGTTTTTCAATTTCGAGGTTGTTGTTGAATTTGTTGGTGTTTTTCAATGTTGAAGTTGTTGTTGAATTTGTTGGTGTTTTTCAATGTAGAGGTTGTTGCTGTTTTTCAATGTTGAGGTTGTTGTTGAATTAGTTGGTGTTTTTCAATGTTTATGTTGTTGTTGTTTTTCAATGTTGAGGTTGTTGTTGTATTTGTTGGTGTTTTTCAATTTCGAGGTTATTGTTGAATTTGTTGGTGTTTTTCAATGTTGAAGTTGTTGTTGAATTTGTTGGTGTTTTTCAATGTTGAGGTTGTTGTTGTTTTTCAATGTTGAGTTTGTTGTTGAATTTGTTGGTGTTTTTCAATGTTGAGTTTGTTGTTGAATTTGTTGGTGTTTTTCAATTTCGAGGTTGTTGTTGAATTTGTTAGTGTTTTTCAATGTTGAGGTTGTTGTTGAATTTGTTGGTGTTTTTCAATGTTGAGGTTGTTGTTGAATTTGTTGGTGTTTTTCAATGTTGAGGTTGTTGTTGTTTTTCAATGTTGAGGTTGTTGTTGTATTTGTTGGTGTTTTTCAATTTCGAGGTTGTTGTTGAATTTGTTGGTGTTTTTCAATGTTGAAGTTGTTGTTGAATTTGTTGGTGTTTTTCAATGTTGAGGTTGTTGTTGTTTTTCAATGTTGAGGTTGTTGTTGAATTTGTTGGTGTTTTTCAATGTTTATGTTGTTGTTGTTTTTCAATGTTGAGGTTGTTGTTGAATTTGTGGGTGTTTTTCAATGTTGAGGTTGTTGTTGAATTTGTTGGTGTTTTTCAATGTTGAGGTTGTTGTTGTTTTTCAATGTTGAGGTTGTTGTTGAATTTGTTGGTGTTTTTCAATGTTGAGTTTGTTGTTGTTTTTCAATGTTGAGGTTGTTGTTGTTTTTCAATGTTGAGGTTGTTGTTGAATTTGTTGGTGCTTTTCAATGTTGAGGTTGTTGTTGTTTTTCAATGTTGCGGTTGTTGTTGAATTTGTTGGTGCTTTTCAATGTTGAGATTGTTGTTGAATTTGCTGGTGTTTTTCAATGTTGAGGTTGTTGTTGTTTTTCAATGTTGAGTTTGTTGTTGAATTTGTTGGGTGTTTTTCAATGTTGAGTTTGTTGTTGAATTTGTTGGTGTTTTTCAATTTCGAGGTTGTTGTTGAATTTGTTAGTGTTTTTCAATGTTGAGGTTGTTGTTGAATTTGTTGGTGTTTTTCAATGTTGAGGTTGTTGTTGAATTTGTTGGTGTTTTTCAATGTTGAGGTTGTTGGTGTTTTTCAATGTTGAGGTTTTTGTTGTATTTGTTGGTGTTTTTCAATTTCGAGGTTGTTGTTGAATTTTTTAGTGTTTTTCAATGTTGAAGTTGTTGAATTTGTTGGTGTTTTTCAATGTTGAGATTGTTGTTGTTTTTCAATGTTGAGGCTGTTGTTGAATTTGTTGGTGTTTTTCAATGTTGAGGTTGTTGTTGTTTTTCAATGCTGAGGTTGTTGTTGAATTTGTTGGTGTTTTTCAATGTTGAGGTTGTTGTTGAATTTGTTGGTGTTTTTCAATGTTGAGGTTGTTGTTGTTTTTCAATGTTGAGGTTGTTGTTGAATTTGTTGGTGTTTTTCAATGTTTAGGTTGTTGTTGTTTTTCAATGTTGAGGTTGTTGTTGAATTTGTTGGTGTTTTTCAATGTTGAGGTTGTTGTTGAATTTGTTGGTGTTTTTCAATGTTGAGGTTGTTGTTGTTTTTCAATGTTGAGGTTGTTGTTGAATTTGTTTGTTTTTTCAACGTTGAGTTTGTTGTTGTTTTTCAATGTTGAGGTTGTTGTTGTTTTTCAATGTTGAGGTTGTTGTTGAATTTGTTGGTGTTTTTCAATGTTGAGGTTGTTGTTGTTTTTCATTGTTGAGGTTGTTGTTGAATTTGTTGGTGCTTTTCAATGTTGAGGTTGTTGTTGAATTTGTTGGCATTTTTCAATGTTGAGGTTGTTGTTGTTTTTCAATGTTGAGGTTGTTGTTGAATTTGTTGGTGTTTTTCAATGTTGAGTTTGTTGTTGAATTTGTTGGTGTTTTTCAATGTTGAGGTTGTTGTTGAATTTGTTGGTGTTTTTCAATGTTGAGGTTGTTGTTGAATTTGTTGGTGTTTTTCAATGTTGAGGTTGTTGTTGTTTTTCAATGCTGAGGTCGTTGTTGAATTTGTTGGTGTTTTTCAATGTTTAGTTTGTTGTTGTTTTTCAATGTCGAGGTTGTTGTTGAATTTGTTGGTGTTTTTCAAGGTTGAGGTTGTTGTTGTTTTTCAATGTTGAGGTTGTTGTTGAATTTGTTGGTGTTTTTCAATGTTGAGGTTGTTGTTGTTTTTCAATGTTGAGGTTGTTGTTGTTTTTCAATGTTCAGGTTGTTGTTGAATTTGTTGGTGTTTTTCAAAGTTGAGGTTGTTGTTGAATTTGTTGGTGTTTTTCAATGTTGAGGTTGTTGTTGTTTTTCAATGTTGAGGTTGTTGTTGAATTTGTTGGTGTTTTTCAATGTTGAGGTTGTTGTTGTTTTTTCAATGCTGAGGTTGTTGTTGAATTTGTTGGTGTTTTTCAATGTTGAGGTTTGTTGTTGAATTTGTTGGTGTTTTTTCAATGTTGAGGGTTGTTGTTTGTTTTTCAATGTTGAAGGTTGTTGTTGATTTCAATGTTGGTGTTGTTTCAATGTTTCGGTTGTTGTGTTGTTGTTTTTCAATGTTGAGGTTGTTGTTGAATTTGTTGGTGTTTTTCAATGTTGAGGTTGTTGTTGAATTTGTTGGTGTTTTTCAATGTTGAGGTTGTTGTTATTTTTCAATGTTGAGGTTGTTGTTGAGTTTGTTGGTGTTTTTCAATGTTGAGGTTGCTGTTGAATTTGTTGGTTTTTTCAATGTTGAGGTTGTTGTTGAATTTGTTGGTGTTTTTCAATGTTGAGGTTGTTGTTGTTTTTAATGCTGAGGTTGTTGTTGAATTTGTTGGTGTTTTTTTCAATTTTGAGGTTGTTGTTGTTTTTCAATGTTGAGGTTGTTGTTCAATTTGTTGGTGTTTTTAAATGTTGGGGTTGTTGTTGAATTTGCTGGTGTTTTGCAATGTTGAGGTTGTTGTTGTTTTTCAATGTTGAGGTTGTTGTTGAATTTGTTGGTGTTTTACAATGTTGAGGTTGTTGTTGTTTTTCAATGTTGAGGTTGTTGTTGTATTTGTTGGTGTTTTTCAATTTCGAGGTTGTTGTTGAATTTGTTGTTGTTTTTCAATGTTGAAGTTGTTATTGAATTTGTTGGTGTTTTTCAATGTTGAGGTTGTTGTTGTTTTTCAATGTTGAGGTTGTTGTTGAATTTGTTGGTGTTTTTCAATGTTGAGGTTGTTGTTGAATTTGTTGGTGTTTTTCAATGTTGATGTTGCTGTTGTTTTTCAATGTTGAGGTTGTTGTTGAATTTGTTGGTGTTTTTCAATGTTGAGTTTGTTGTTGTTTTTCAATGTTGAGGTTGTTGTTGAATTTGTTGGTGTTTTTCAATGTTGAGGTTGTTGTTGTTTTTCAATGTTGAGGTTGTTGTTGAATTTGTTGGTGTTTTTTCAATGTTGAGGTTGTTGTTGTTTTTCAATGTTGAGGTTGTTGTTCAATTTGTTGGTGCTTTTCAATGTTGAGATTTTTGTTGAATTTGTTGGTGTTTTTCAATGTTGAGGTTGTTGTTGTTTTTCAATGTTGTGTTTGTTGTTGAATTTGTTGGTGTTTTTCAATGTTGAGTTTGTTGTTGAATTTGTTGGTGTTTTTCAATTTCGAGGTTGTTGTTGAATTTGTTAGTGTTTTTCAATGTTGAGGGTTGTTGTTGAATTTGTTGGTGTTTTTCAATGTTGAGGTTGTTGTTGAATTTGTTGGTGTTTTTCAATGTTGAGGTTTTTGTTGTTTTTCAATGTTGAGGTTGTTGTTGTATTTGTTGGTGTTTTTCAATTTCGAGGTTTGTTGTTGAATTTGTTGGTGTTTTTCAATGTTGAAGTTGTTGTTGAATTTGTTGGTGTTTTTCAATGTTGAGGTTGTTGTTGTTTTTCAATGTTGAGGTTGTTGTTGAATTTGTTGGTGTTTTTCAATGCTGAGGTTGTTGTTGCTTTTCAATGCTGAGGTTGTTGTTGAATTTGTTGGTGTTTTTCAATGTTGAGGGTTGTTGTTGAATTTGTTGGTGTTTTTCAATGTTGAGGTTGTTCTTTTTCAATGTTGAGGTTGTTGTTGAATTTGTTGGTGTTTTTCAATGTTTATGTTGTTGTTGTTTTTCAATTTTGAGGTTGTTGTTGAATTTGTTGGTGTTTTTCAATGTTGAGGTTGTTGTTGAATTTGTTGGTGTTTTTCAATGTTGAGGTTGTTGTTGTTTTTAATGTTGAGGTTGTTGT